>CM069434.1:31646237-32025236 GCA_035610365.1 Aquatica leii
TTTAAATACTTTCGTGCGGTCTCCAGCCGGGGCCGCCTACTCAGTGCAATTACACTAAAATCCGTGTAAGAATAAGCAAATTCTTACACGAATTTTAGTAATGTTAGTTTTTTCAAAGTTAGTATCTCAGCATTGTAAGTTGACGTTACATAAAAAAGAAATCAAAATTATTGGAATTTAACAGTTGAAATTCAAATTTTGATGCCAAGATAAAATAAAAAAGTTTTATTAATTCAAAGTTATTTACTTATAAAGGTATTAAGAGATAATTTTGTATGAGATTTTAGGTTAACACATAAATTTCAATATGCCAGTGTAAGTGTTGCCAATTCAATAAAATATTAAAGTTTCTCAATGTTGTTTTAAAATTAAAATTATACGAAAAATAGTAATTATTGTATCAAAATAGAGAAAATAGTATAAAACACACGTCATAGAATACGTTTCAATCACTCTACCGTTTCATAAACTCGCCGCTGCGCGGCTCGTGTATGAAACTCGGTCTCGTGATTGAAGCGCGTTCATTCTGTAACTTGTGTTTTAATATACTATTATTTGACTCAAAATTTCAATATTCAAACTGCTTACCTGCTTTTAGTAGGTTAGTGAAACTATAGTTTCTAAGCGATATACTTTGCCAAATACATTTAATCAATTAATCATCTTAAGAAAATGATGTTACTGTCTTTCAAGTTCAGGATAAAACTATGGTATTAGAAAAATAAATTTGTGAATAGTGCGCATTGAACAATCTAATTTTGAATCATTTCCTGGTCGATATGAGTTTTTACATCACAAACGTAGCTTTATTATGAAGATAAATTGGTTATAAAAAAACTATTTCGGAAATTTTAAATAACAGAAGTGTAATATTCAAAATCGGCGTGGATGCCAATCAAGAACACAATGAAATTACAAATTCATTCTAAAAGTAAATAAAATAAAAACAAAAGCGATTTAAGAAAACAGTTAATTAAAATTGAGTAACAATAAAAATAAATCACAATGGAAATAAAAGAATCATTAACTCAGCACACCAAATACAAGCCTTAAAATTTAATTAATTATACAAAAAAATGCAACGGTCACGTGACGTATGCCATTTAAAACACAGTTATAAAAAAACTCACTTAATTGATAAATAACGCAAATTTCGTTTAGTTTAAAATTAAACTAAAATACACGAAGCAATACTTGTCGACCGGTTAAATTTATTTACCGACTGCAAATTTAGATTAATTCAAAGTCTTTAAGTTACACTGAACTAAAATATTATTGCAATAAAACCTTTTGCATCAACGTAAATTGTAAATACCTAAAGTGATTTTTGTTTCTTAATTAAGCTGCAGGTGGCTGAACCCAGAAACAACACGGTAATTTCAATTTTGACTAAACAAAAAACTTAATCTAAGAAGGGATGACGGGTTGACTTGGCGGTAATATTTATTTAACTGCAACCAATGACGACACTTAACGATGTGACTACGTAGTTAACCACATCTCAAAGTTAACAACACTCTATGTCACCGGGTCTGAATGGTGTTAAAATAAACAAATCTGCTAAAATATCAAACGTTTTGTATTTCAAAAACGAAACATGAAATGACAGTCGGAACTATAAATTATAATTCAATCTTAATTGTATTAACTCAAAGAAAATGCTAAATCGGCGAAAACTAACAAACGGATTATTTAACAAACATAATTTTAAATACGTCAAAGAAGAAGAAGCAAATCCTTCTACAAGTGTCTGTAAATTGGCTATTCAGTTTGATTGGTCAAAATCGACGATGGTTAGAATTTTTAGAAAGCAACAGTTGCAACCGTATCATCATTAAAAAGTCTTTGAACTAGAGAATGCATAAGAGGGCTCATGTAAAACCGACACAGTAAACGTAAACAGTTTATTTCATCGATGTCGATCAAAAATATCTTTTTTTTTAATGAATGTTTAAACTATTTTAAAATATTATTGCTGTTATCGTACAAGGTTCGAAAAAATAGCATTACTGTGTTAGAGTTAATCCGTCCATGGCAAACTAAATAAGTCGAATGTCAATAAAAAAGTTCGAGTAAAAGAAACTTACTATTATACTAAAAAATTATTAAATTTTCCCTAGTATTTCAAGATTTTTAGGAGCGTCTGTTATGAGCTCATATGACTATAGAGAAGAAAAAGAAGTGTATAGAAACCTATTATATTTTTATGTCTTGTCTAAATCTAAATTCTGGGACACGCTGTATATAATAAGAATATACAGTTTTTCTAAGGTTTTATTTTTTAATTATTTATATACTTATAATATTTTAGTATAATTGTTATTTTTAATAATAAATTGGATGTATAAACATTATTTTGTTTTTATTTCTTAGACTGTAAGTTAGGTGCATGAATGCTAACTTTATTCTATAAGAAAAGTATAGCAATAGATTTTTCTTCAAATAATTTTTTTTACATAATTTTACGTTTTAAGGTCTCTTAAATCAGAAAAAATTATTTTTGACAAAAAAAATTTAGGTGTCTGTGTGTGTGTCTTTGTTTGTGTAACGATGTACCCACGATAACTTTCGAACCAAAAGTCCTAGTAACTTGAAATTTGGTATGGAGTTGGTTTTTCATATTATCCCAAATCTATCAAATAATGGGTCTAATAAAAAACCGGAAGTAGCTGTACCCTCTATTTTTAACAGTTCTTTTTATATAATTTGTATGTGTGTAAATTATTCAATTATTCTTATAGAGACATTTCATCCTAACAATTTATTCAAATAAAAATTTTTTCTAACATTAACAGTTTATTAGATATTTGATTTATAATTTATAGTCAATTCCATATATAATCTAGGTTCGAATCCAGTCAGCAACAATTTTTTTTAAGAAAAAAATTCCATATCTTAAAGAAAAAGCAAGATACGTTAAAAAGAACAATTTTTCTCAATATTCTTTTGACTTTATTATTTCTAACGCATTTTTTTTACATTATCTTTGAATGTATTCACGATAACTCTAGAATCAAAAGTCCTTATTTATAATGATATGGAACTGGATTCTCATATTCTCTCGGTTGTATTAAAAGATTAGTCTAATTAAAAAACGGAAAGTGGGTGTATCCGCCATTTTTAACAGTTTTTTTTATATAATTTTGTACGTATGTAAATTATTCGAATTATTTTTATCTTGGCTGTGTACATTTTTTTTAGAAAAAAATTCCGTATCTTGTAGGAAAAACAAGATACGTTAAAAATAACAATTATTCTCTATATTGTTTTGACTTGTTTATACACGAAGTGCTGCATCTTTTTTACATTATTTTTGTATGTATCCACGATAACTCTCAAACTAAAAATCTTAGTAATTTGAAATTTAGTATTGAGCTGGCTTTTCACATTCTCTCGGTTTTATTAAAAGATAGGTCTGATAAAGAAACCAGAAGTGGGTGTATCCGCCATTTTTAACGGTTTTTTTCTACGAGCGCTCACAACTATATGTTCGGACAGTTAGCATATTTTAATAAATAATGATTTGTACGAAAATTATAAATTTTAAATACAATTTTTCATTTATATTTATAAACATTTATCCAAGAACAAAAATAGTTAATACTTAAATAGCAATTATGTAGCTAAACTACGACGACATCGAAAACAACCGTATATTTTGCTGACCACTAAATATTTGGACATAAACTGTTAAATAAGTTAAAATTTAGAATTTCGAATCTTGAGTTGTCAAACGAGCGTGTTATCGTTATCGGGAATGTGGTTTAGTTCACTTTAAAGATAATAATGAGCCGCGGTATTGCATTGTCTATCAAATTTCGTGAAATTATTCTGCAAAATCGTTACGAAAGAGATTCCTTGTGTAAAATTGTTCCGGACCTTAATCTGCCAAAGTCTATTATTGAGGAAATAATTAAGAAATTTGTTGAAAATGGAAGTATTAAAATTTATAGAAAAAGTACTGGACGCCCTCGAATAGTTACAAGTCGAAATAGCAGACTGTTGGTTAAAATTTGTAAACAAACGCGGCGTTTATCATTAAGAGACATTGTCCGTCGAAGAAATCAAGAAACTGGTTTAAATGTGTCTTGAGAGTACTGTAAAAAATAGATACGCAATAATACATCTAAAATACTAAGTATATCTTTGCTACAAGCCAAAGAAAAGTCATTATTAACAGCCAAACAAAAAAAAAGGTTAACATGGGCAAAAAAAAGACTCCACTGAACAGAAAAATATTGGAAAAAGATTATTTTCAGTGTGAATCAAAAGTTGAAATATCTGTAGGCGATAGTGGGTCTCGTGTAATCCGACTAAAAAGCAAAACGTTGTATCCCGACTGCTTGAAACAAACTGTAAAATTTGCAAAAGGTATAATGGCGTGAGAATGTATGTCATCCAAGAAGTTAGGGACGTTGAAATTCATCGAAGGAAACGTGAATGCAGAGAAATATTAAAAACTACTCCCGGAAAAGCTACTGCCTAGTATCGAGATTTCATAGATAGAAATTTCATTTTCCAGCAGGACGGCGCATCTTGTCACACAGCTAGATCGACTAAAACTTGGAGGATTTATATTTATTTATATTATCATAATAATGAAAATTATAACAATTTACTCGGCCATTACTATGAATACTACGATATAAAGCCTGGCACCTCATTAAGTTTATTTAACATCCACACACAGAACGTTCTTCACGAGTTAAAACCCCCTATGATCAACTTTTGATGCAGTTCAATGTGATAAAGATGATATTTATGGCTTTTTAGTACTCTTCTCACTGAAATAGTACTAATTGTACCAAGTTGTTCACTAGTTTGTTTGTTGCTAGCATTTGGATTTTCAACTACAGCTTGCAATACCATAAATTTTGCATCTTCTGTTCTGACAGCTTTTCTTTGAACAAATGATTTGTAGTTTACTGATTAGGATATCTTTGTTTATAAACACGAGAAGTCAAAAAACAATTATTTCCATATTTACTTAAAATAAACACTATGTTCACTAATTCGTTCTGTAGAAAATTCATTTTAAACGAAAGCTAATGCAGTAAAAAGCAGTAATAGGTAACAATGGGACAACTAAATTTGTTTTTTGTTTAATAGAAGCAAAGCCTACTAGAATAAACCTGCTTGATTAAAATCATGCTTGTTGTGATTTAATTAAAAATTTATAAATATCTCCATAACCGTAAATGTTAGAAGAAACAAATATTAGCACAAATCGATAAAGAATTAAAAACTACATTAGAAATAGTTGAAAAAATCGAGTGTGTTCTTTAAAAAAAACGAGTTTCAGCAATTTGAAAAATTTTAAAATTAGCGCTCGTATATAAAATAAGTATGACGAATTAAAAAAATTTTTTAGACTATTTAGGTACTTCTGACTTTCATCTACGAATTTACAAAAGCTAATTCCAAAATTTCAAAGAACATCAGTTTTGTGACCATTTCTTTCTGATGCTGCATTTTTAAAGAAACTGCTCTAAAATGATAACGTTGTAAAAAGTATTTTTTATCCAAATTAAGCCTTCATCAAACAGTATAAAAAAATTGATGGGTTGCTATTTAAAAAAGTGTAACTTTATGTTGTTTACTTAAACTAAACACCTTGTATAAACAAAAAATATTTTTAAAACATGTAGATTTTCAATATCAATGAGTACAGTACTAGACATTTTAACCTGACATTTATACAAAGGCACTAGAAACCGATGCCAGAGTACTGGCAAAGCCTGTATAAGGATTTGTGTTAAGTTTTAGTTTTAACAGGTCTCTCACATTTTCTAAAAGTTTTTGAGGGTCCGTCGTAGCAAAACGGTTGGAAACCTCTGGCTTAAAGTATAAGTATGTATAGGAAACTAATAAAACTTGGTAAATAAATTATAATCTGTTTTTTTTCCTACTAAGACTACATTTTATAAGATTTATTTTATTTGTACTGGTAAAAAAAATATTCTTAAGATTTCAAAACTTTTTACGACACATAAATTGCATTTAAGCTTTGGTAACAATTATCTTAGTAATTTATCGTAATTTTACAATTTAGTACCACAATAACGTTAAAGAATAAACAACATACGTAATATGAACTACAGATACAATACAATCAACGATGTCTGCATATAGATAAAAAAATGGATTAAAAAAATGACATTAATTATAATTTAAAAAAAATTATCACATAACTATAAAACATAGCAAATGTTTAAAACTCAAAACCACTATATCTGAAATTACTTTTATTTTATTGATAATTTCCGTTATAACATAAATGTGTTTATATAAAAAACTTTAGTTTTGTTAATTTTAACATGCAAATTAAATTTGTTTTTGTATTACTGCATTGGTAAAATTATATACTACAACATTTTTAATGAACAAAAACGTTTGATAAATTTTAAACAGTTAGTTACTGACAGTACGTGTTAGTTAGAATACATTTGTATACATATTTTAAATTTCAAAAACTTTGAAAATGTATATTAATCGTACTAATTATAAAAATGGCATTAAAATGTTCTGCGTTTATTAAAAGTAATTAATTATAGTATAACTGCAACAATGATAATAATTAATAAGTATGCATATTGAAAATAGTAAACAGTAATTGCTTCTATGTAATTTAATAGTCTTCTTAAAACTAGAAAACGTACACGTTTTCACAATAGATTTCCCAGAGATACAATAAATTTTGATAAACCGCAAAATTTGCAAACACGTTGATATTTTTAAAAAGCATTCACTTCACAATTAATTTTTCAAAACTTACCATCAGTGATTTGTTCTATTGGTGTGTAACTAGACATCTCCAATGTGCACTGTTAGATATTCCTGCGAAGACTGGTCAGCCATAATTTCTTTACGACCATTATGATTTTCGTAATCGGGAATTTTGTTTATACAACAAAACAAACATTTTCTATAAAGTGATATACATGTGTTTACATATAATCTTGTTTTGATTTCCGTAATTTCTACTATTAAGGAAATTACATTGATTAATTTAGATAATCATCAAGATAATATTAATGAAAATCCTTAACGTAATGCGAAATTGATCACTTGACGTTCAATTTGGCAATTAGGATTTTAATTACACTGACAGTAACGGTATAAATGAATACTTCATTTTCACTAAAATAGGTAACCCAGAATTTTAAGTAAATACTTATTAGTCATAATCAACTGTTCATGACGTATACAACTAATTGTAATTTCTTTGTACCAATAACTTTTTCCTGTTTATGTAACAAAATAAAAATATATAAATGCATGATCTAAAATACGTTAATAAAAAAGCCAAAAATATAGATTTTGTAAGCGTTACAATAACCTTCTTTGTTTTATCTTTAGATTTTTCCGTTGCGAACTATACAATTTGATTATGTTATTTTTTTAACTTTTAATTTTAAAAGCGTGATGCTTGTTTGCATACCGTTTTATATAATAAAATTAGTAAAAGTGGTAAAACTACGCTAGCAGTATTATGTTAGTAGTGATTAATAGTACTTTGACCTTTTTTATAATCATATTTCTCTAGCGTACATAGATTTGTTTTTTACGAAAAGTAATAAGTACAGACTATATTTTATAACCCTTTTAGTTGCTTTCGTTTTGATTCTTAAAAAGGGTATACTGAATCTCAACTGAACTGATCTGATCAGATGCAAAACGAACGTAATTTCCACAAAAAGCTTTATGACATCTTTGATATCTGGTCATATGATACATCATAACCTAGCAATATTATTGAACTATAGAGATCAGTGATATTCAATCAACATTATTTTGGGTTTCCATATTAACAAAAAAATTAATTAATGTTTGCTGAACGTAACAAGGAAAATTAAAAAAACGTGTGATCATAACCCAATTTAATAGTAAACTAAATTCAAAATTGACTGACATTTGTTGGGTTAAAGTGATCCACAAAAAATGTGGGTGCTTTGCGGGGACGTGGGAAGGTACTTCAGAGAAGTTCAGTGCACTTTACCCTATGTAAAACGAACGTAGTAGGGGGATCGAATCTATTCGGAGATACCCAAATGCGCAAAACGAAAGCGGCTTAAATATCAGTATTCTACCAATAAACACATTTACTTAGGCAGCAGATAAAAAATAAAGCAAAAATGTAATGTAATTGTAAAACGTTAACAAATTATTGTAACGAATTTTATTACCAATTTATTTATACAGAAAATATTTACACGTTTATAACTACACGAACTAATAAAAGCTAACGATATTTAAGAAAAACACTTACGTTGTATTTATCTCAAACACGCGTTTATCACATATTTATTTAAACATCTTCTTAACACTTGCGACTTTGAATAACTGAAATAACTAATTTATGATTTGTTTGTGCCGCATTTATATAATTTCTCCAAACGTTCGCGAATTTTCCATATTTTTCGGTGAACGTTCTGAAAATGTACGAAAGCTTCGCGAAAGTTCTCAGACTTGTGAACAATTTCTTGAACGTTTTACTGCTCCCTTTTTTAGGACTGTTCTTCCCCGTAATAGGAAACTGGATGCAACACCGTTGGAAAGAATCGAGGCGATAGCGGCAGCTCTCTTTAATTCGCCAACTTCCTTGACCATAAAAGTGACAGTCAATGGACTTTTCCTGACCCGATGTTTTCCTTGGTTGGTAACTACAGACCAACACTTAAACGCATGTTCCTCGGAAAACGACCTCCAACATGTTTCGAACTGTCCTCTAATTCAGTTGATCTAAGCCACAACCATGCTTGGGTACTGCCAATTTTTTAACATGGCGGAACTCCATTTCTCTCTGAGATTCGATAATGTTCGCCACATATTTTCTTATAATGGCTTGGTACATGAGTATTTCTTGGTGACCAGATAGAAAACGAAGCGTCTGTCACCACCTAGCCGTAAAAACTTTTCGACTGCCGGTTGCTGTCTTCGTAGTTTATCTAGCTGCCAAAACTTCTTGCAACTGCAACTCCTCTGGATATGTCAAGATACTCGCTCGCGCAATGTGCGATGGCGTAATCTTTTTGTGTTTAAAACAGGTCTTGTTGTTCCTCGGTGGTAACTCCGAACTTAACTTTTCCAGTACCTTCGTATAAACTCATAAGCTTATCGAACTCCATTCCTTTGATTTAATTTCTGGTTCTGCTAGTTATTACTCTGGTTCGGACCTAAACTTGTGTATTGTGGTTATCGCCAGCAAACGCGGCTAAACGATCGACGTGGACCACTTTTGGCTTGTTTTTGGGTGGTTTTCGGATGCGATATATGACGTCATTGATACACTGCACGACTTCATAGAAGCCCTCCCATTGCTTTTGCAGCTTCGGCGACAAACCATGTCTTCTTTCGGGATTATACAACCACACCATGTCGCCAGATTGTAGTTGAAACCCACCATTTTGTGCCTTGACGCCATATCTAGTCTTCATTCTGTCGCTGGCAATTTGTGTTTTTACGGACCTCCTCATGTACTTCGTCTAGCCTCTTGGTCAGCTTGCTAACGTAGTCTTCTTCAGCAACTTCTTCTTTCGATTTTCGTTCAAATTGAGGTCGCATGGCAGTCGTATTTTGCTACCGAGCATCACACAGGATCGTGTTTGGCCTGTGCTTTCGTAAACGGATACTCGGTATACCATTAGAAAAAGGTGCAAGTACTGATCCCAGTCTCTTTGGTGTTCGGACTTTGGCTAAGTCTTTTTGCATTGTTCCATTAATTCGCTCAACCATGCCTTCAGATTGAGGATGGAGAAGCGCCGTTCTAGTTTTTTTAATTCTCAATAGTCGCAAACTTCTTGAAGCAGCCGGACTCAAAGTTGCTGCCTTGATCGGAGTGTAATTCCAACGGAACCGTAAACCTGCAGAAATTTTTTTTACTAATACGTTTGCAACTATAGCTGTTTTTTGATTGGGTATGGCATAAGCCTCCGTCCATTTCGTAAAATAATCCATCGCCACTAGGATGTATTTATTTTCCGAATCAGATTCTGGGAACGGCCCTGCGATGTCAGTCGCTACTCTTTCCAAAAGGCTTCTTACGTTGTATTGCTTTATGGGGGCTTTGCGCTTTCTCGGTGGACCATTTTCTGATGCGCAGACCGTGCACTTACGACACCATTTCATGACGTCCTCTTTGCAGTTCACCTAGTAGAATCGTTCTCGAATTTTCCCGAATGTCTTCTTAATGCCAAAGTGTCCTCCTGATGTACCATCGTGGAGATGCTTCAACTTCTGACACCCGGTTTTTTAACACTACCAACTGTAGTTTGTTTCCCGTGCCCTCGACACTTTTTAGGAATTGTTTAAAAAGACCGTCTTCTACTCTCAAAGAGTATCACTGCGCCCAGTACGCTTATATGTTTCTGCCCAAAGCACTCACTTCTTTCCAAGTTGATCGTCGGCCGTTTTCTTTCCAGTTTAGGAGTAGTCTTATTTCAGGATTGTTTTCTTGTTTGCGACGCAACTGCTCAAGTTCCTACTCATCATCAACCATAGCAGTTCTCAGGAGGCATTTGAATTTTTCTTCAAGTTGCGAACAATGGCTGCAGTCCGCTGGACATAGTCTTTTGGACAAGGCATCGCCGTTACGATGACTGCTTCCGGTGTTCTGTGTCATAGTCATATTCTTGCAGTCTTTCGATCCATCTT
This sequence comes from Aquatica leii, assembly GCA_035610365.1. Classification (NCBI taxonomy): domain Eukaryota; kingdom Metazoa; phylum Arthropoda; class Insecta; order Coleoptera; family Lampyridae; genus Aquatica; species Aquatica leii. The sequence goes on from CM069434.1 coordinate 31,656,891, forward strand.
GACACTTGTTTTTCTGGGTTACGGAACTGCAATAGCTATTTTAAAGCGGCGTGGTCCGTTCTTAGTAAAAATTATCGTCCATTCAAATATTTGTCGAAATATTTTATGGACTTGACGACTGCTAACAGCCCTCTCCTAGTCACGCAATAATTCTTCTGGCCTGGACAAAACTTTGCTAAAATACGCGATAACTTTTTTTGTCCATCTTGAACCTGCGAAAGAACCGCGTTAATAGCCAGATTGTTTGCGTCCGTATCCAAAACAAATCTTCCATCTTCTTGGATATCTTAAAATCGACGAAGTGACTAGGACTTGTTTTAGTTGGCGGAAAGCACTTTCGTAGTCTTCATTCCATCTAAATTCTGCTTTTTTTTCGTCATTTTTGTCAAAGGTTGGGCAATATTGACAAATCTTCTATAATAGGTGTACAACCCAAGGAAACTTTGGACCTGATGTGTGTCGATTGGTTTTGGCCATGCTTGTACTGCTCTGATTTTGTCTGGGTCAGGCTTTACTCCATCTCTAGATACGACGTGGCTAAGGTATTGCACTTCTTTCTTAAATACGTGACATTTCTTTGAGCTCAGTTTGAGGTTTTCCCTACGAAGTCGCTGGAACACTTCTTTCAAATTGTTCAAGTGTTCTTCAAACGACTTTCCAACTACGATCACGTCGTCTAGGTAAACTAAGCACGTGTTGCAAAAGAGTTCCCGCAAGATAGTTTCCATCAAACGCTCAAACATTGCAGGAGCGTTACACAGGTCGTAGAGCATCACAGTAAACTGCCACAAACCAGTTCCAAACGTAAAAGCTGTTTTTTCACGATTTTTGAGTTCTAATTCTACTTCTCTCCTAACCACTCTTTAAGTCTAACTTAGAAAATCACTGGAATCCTGACAGGGTGTCTAACGTGTCATCAATTTTGGGGTAAAGGGTAGCTGTCCATTTTGGTCACGTCGTTTAGCTGTCTGTAGTCTACGCAAAACCTCGTTGATTCATCTTTCTTCTTTACGAGTACCACTGGGAACGCCCACGAACTACTTAAAGGTTCGATCACGCCTTCTTTCTTCATATCCGTAATTTTATGTTTCACCACGTTAGTTCTTCTTTTAGAACCATTCTCCAGTGCGAACACTTCTTGATACTCTTGGACTACCACTTTAACTTTAGCCAGCTGGTCTTAGCTGAGGTTTTGTCATTTGGACGTAAGAATGTCCAATAGATGTTGTGGGCACTTTTTTGGTGACGTATCTTTGTTAGATTTTACGCATCTCACAATTTGAGATACTGGCGTGCATTGTCTTACCACACTCTTCTTTTTCAACGTTACAGGATCTGAGTTGATATTTAAGATTCTTACTAGCGTGTTTTTTACTTGTACTTAGTTCTGCCAACGAGTAATCCTTTTTCCACTAAGTCGCTCTTCATTGGTTCAAACGCGCATATGTAGCTTTTCCGGAGATTTGCATCCAGGCTTGGATGTTTGTATTTATTTTTGAGGTAGATGCTTTAACTCTTTTTGCCGGTTTCTCTGAAATAATTTTTTTTTGATATCGTAATAGATGTTTTTTTCTTTGGTTGTGGAAGATCCAGGTTTCATACCGTTTTCGACATCTAAATATATTTTTAAATTATTCAGTTTATGTGTTTCTGGAGCATTAGTTTTAAAATTGAAGTCATTATTTGTTCTGCATATTTAGCATTTACAGGCAATTCTGTGAAAGCATTAAAATTAACAGTCCCTTCAACTATCTCATCTAATTCTATGGGAATGTCAACAGCTTTAGCAACCTTTGTAGCTTTAAAAGCTTTTTTACATGCATTATAAAGTCTGTCAGTTATAAATAAAAAAAAACAAAATTCTCTTTATTAAAACGATCGGAATTGTAAAGACAGATCTCTGTACCTTCAAATGTAACAGCTTTGCTAGGATTAGTAATTAAACCGATTATCAGTCGCTTGGGTATATTTAGTTTTTAGTGGCGAAAAATATCTTTTATACAATGGCTGAATTTTATCGCTGGAATGCGGAGGTTACGATAAAAATTATTTAAAAAATTATTTAGAATTTATATAGTTTTGTTCAGAAAAAAGTGATAAAGCTTCTAAGGCGCTTGTGTATACAGCTCATCTTTCATTTTCATACGAGTAAAAATTATTGCTGCAAGTAAATTTACTGCACCAGCACTCATGCAGCACACTGCAGTAACCAGTTTACCTTTGTAGCCGCTAACAACTTTTTTACGCATTTTCTTCTTTTTATGAAATACCTTGGACAACTGGTTGGGCACTGCAGATTTATAATTTTTTACTGAAAATATATTTGTATAGTCCAAATGATATTAAAACAGTACCGGTTATTAATATTTTGCGTAATGTTGGCCTTAGAATAATCAGCTGCCGTAAAATACTTTCTTTTCTCTGACCATTACTAATTTTATCCCTAATCTCCGCCATAAGTTAAGTAAACACAAGTTTCCTATTGCTTTTTTATTGTCTAAAAATAACAAAAACTACTATAGTTAGTTGCTTTATTATAGGTAGGTTTCAATCAAGAAATAAATAGAATATACTACATTTTTATAAATATAGTTTACAATATATTACAATTATGTGTAATTTTGTTTGTAATTTTTATAAATATAAGGAAGTTTGTACTATTACGGTTTTGCACTTGATATCAACTAATAATATGTATAAAAAAGCTATAAAAAATACATAGCCATACAAAAGGTCATTAGCGTAGACAAAACTTTTTTATAGCTGATTACAAAAGAAGTAGTTTTATTCTACCATTTGTTGTCGACCACTGCGGTTGAAGACCAGTTAGGTTTGGTTTGTGCAGTTTTACTTCCTATCCTCTATCTTCTATAATCTATGGTTGATAGAGACGTGAGTAAATAATACCGTGTAGCACGTTCTAGAACAGAAACACAAAACAAAGTAAAAACATTCAAATAAACAAAAAACAATTGTATTGCTGTCATAAATAAATTGGCAAATTAGGTAAAGCTGCAAAATAAATAATTTATGTTATCAAAAACACTTAAAAGAAACATACATTTGACAACACTGTAAACTAGCATACGACTGTAACACCTGCGGTTGCTACTTTCTTTATTTCAATCTCCAAAAACGTTTTAGTTGTCATTGGTAGCATGTTTTATATTACGCAAGATATGATTGGCTCTTTGTGTTATTTATTGTCAGAATAAAACCTAATTACATACAACTAATAATGTTAATTTAAAATGTATTTTTCAACAGGATTTTTTTTAATTTTATCTGATAGTAAGTCAACTACACTAATTCCTACAAAATTGTACAAATTAAAATCTATCTGTTTCTACGCAGCTTTCGAGGTACCATCTGGATTACTGGTTCGAGTCTTTCTGGTGTTAGCGTTGCATACACTCTCTCTTTAATAAAATCCTAAACAAAAAAGTTTAGAGGATTGATATCGGGAGATCTAGCATGTCATAGGATGGAACCACCAAGACCAATGCATCTATGCTGGAAGTGTTTATCCAACCACTGTGTTACTTACTAGCAAAATGAACAGGAGCTTCATCGTGCATGTTAATCATAATATGGCGTATGTTCAACGGCATCTCGTCAATAATTTGTTCCAATACATTAAGGTACCTATTGACATAAAGACGATTTGGTAGATAAATTGACCTAACGACCTTGTGATTTATTATGCCGAGCTAAAAGTTAATGGAAAACCTTTGGTGACTATATACTATAAGTACATGCAGATTCTTATCTGCTTAATGGTGATTCTGTATATTAAATACACCATCTATGGTAAACGTAGATTCATCGCTCCACAGTATACGCCGGAGAAAGTAATCATGTTCTTGAATCGAATTTAAGAAAATTTAATCGCAACATGTCGTTATCATAAATAGGTTGAACTTTGAAACGTTATATAGATGAAGCAGGTTTTCTTGTAGAACCAAGTAAACGGTCTTGTTACTGGGTATATTTAATGTTAAAGCTGTCGGGTACTAAGCGAAGGAGCGTTAACGTTTCTCGTTATAAACGAACCAGTTTCTCGCAGTCGTAGTTTTAGTCTTCGAAATGTGTTTCCTCTAGGTTGGTTGCAGTTTGGAAAACGTATGCCATACTCGTTTACAGCATTTCTATTACAGAAATCGTACATAAGGTACATATCGGCATATTCATTGAATGTAAAAGCTACTATGAGTGAAGAAAACAATGACAAATAACGCAAAAAACACAGAACCACAAAAAGTAATCAAAACCACACATGAAATACAAAAAAAGCAAACGGTATACAAAAACAAGAAAGTCGAATTGGATACATAAATGTCAAAATTTGACAGATGTTGCTTATGTGTGTTTTTCGTAAAAACACGTTAATAAAGTAAAGTAAAAACCAACTTTGAAGCCAAAATAAAATTGTTAGCAAAACAAAAGTAACTAAATTTTTTTATTATTCTTATTCATAGACCAAAAGTTCGAAATTCGAGAACTTCGTGAAGACGTATGAAGTATAATACAATATTTTACCATTAAGATTTTCGATTCGGAATTGAACGAAGAATGTCGCAGCGTGTACTTTTTTCGTGAATTCGTACACAGCGTCTACATGACAATATATTAATATAACTAGCTTTTTCTTTGTATCTGGATATAAAGATGAGATCTTTACATGTACGGTGAGCTGCATAAGTCCAAGGCGTTAGTGCTGTTGGTAATAAGCTTTTTACATCCAAACATAGAAGTTTTAGCATATTTTCGGCAACTTTTGTCTTAAAACTATTAGTTTTTTGTTATGCATATATCACGTAAAAATCTCAAATTTCTAAAAGACTTTAAAAATAAAATATGCGTAGTGTTAGCGCGTGTGTAGTACCTATCTAGCTTATGTAAAAGTTTTATTTTAAAGACAATTCTGAAGAAACAATAAAAAATATATGGATAAATTGCGTCTAGCATTAACCCTCTTTGAACCGATTTTTTTTCTTAAATGTTAAAAAACGTATGCAACGGAAAATCATCAATTCTGAACCTATATATGCAAATTAAAAAAAAAACAATTTTATTACAAAATACATTTTGCTAAGTTAGGTCAGTGTAAATACCAAAAGATAAAGATTGGTAAATTGCTGTACTTATTTTACTAACAATTTATTTTGTGGATGACGGATAATTAAAGAGAACCATCATTAACGCAGTACATAAAGACGTTTTAAAATACAGATCTTACAGTATTTGCCACATGGTTAAAATCAAAAATCAATGTTCACTCATTTAAGTAGTTAAAACCGGTTTAAAAGCTTTAATTGCAAATGTTCCTTTAGACCAAATTAAGAAACATTTTTATCTAACGTCACAAGAAAATTTTTCATTAAGTTTGTGGTGGTTTATCAGAAACACGCTGTATACTAGGTTACATAACTCGGGATGAATCAGAAGTCAAGCGGAAACGTGTCATATACTTTGCGAGGGCAATATTTTGTGCTTATTACCGTCCTTACGTTTGGTGAATAAATCTAGTATTATTAACCATAAAATGTTTATTGTGTATTTCTTACTATCAAATTAATAATTAGCTAATTAAGTAAATGTAACTATGAATTTAGGTTTATTCTTTATTTTTTGTATTACACCTACATACACGCATGGATCACATTTGACATGGTATATTAGACGATGCGTTGTTTTTTTTCTTCAGTTCAAAGTTATGAGGTAAACAGTTGGGTAATTGTTTATATTGTTTATATTGTGGTAGAAAGCTGTAACCCGTGCGGGGTACGTATTCCAAGGCCATAAACTACTTTTGCGGAAGAAGCAAATAAAAGTTTGAAAGCTTACAAGAGCTTGAAAACCAAGCCAAGTCTGTATCCACAAACATCAAACCAAGTCAAACTTTCATTTTTAAAAAAGTTGACTTTCAAGCCCAAGTCCAGCTTTTACGTTTCAAGCCAAGCTACTTGGCTTGGTGAATCTCTAGTTTTTTTGTTTACTAAAATCCGACAAAAGCATAAATATTGTCTATTGCACAACATGGTATCTATAGACAACTTGCTAAACATTTTCTCTTATATGAGGTTGATGGTATTGCCAACTGCCACTAATATTAATATTGGTTATCTCAAAGACACATAATTAAAACGTATACGTCATCTTATGAAAATACTAGACTTATTTGATAATACGTCGATATATTAGCATGATACCTGAAAGTTACACGAGCACATACAAGTCTGACTCATAAAAAAAGAGTTGTTTGTTTTTAAATATTTTTTTTAATTACAAATAATTACAATCATGTGTTTAAGGATATACGAAACATTCATTTAAAGAAATACAATAGAAACATAAGATATAAAAGCAATCAGCTCTTCTTATCTTTTAAAACCCATTACCAGTTCTATACTTGAAAAAAGAAAAAGAACTACTGGTAATACATTCTTTGATATTTCATATAGAAATTCATCGAAACTATTTTTTAACAAGTAAATTGCGGAATTCCATATAGAAATGAATGGACTTTAATATCATTCCACATACATACTGATAGACCTTATAGAAACAGGTAGAAACTTATAAAAAATCTTATGGGTTTCAATACGTTTCTATCAGTCATTTTTAACAAGGAATCGTCGTTATAACAAATATTCAAAAACACGACATAAACGACTCCAGTACAAATAAAATAAATTCAAGAAGCACTTTTCTAGCTTGTAATTGTCGATTAATTCTTGAATGTACTTTTTTATGAACGATCTGGTATTTGGATTTGTTTGAAGTATTTCATTTTACGTTAAGGTCATTTTAATGATTTTGCATTACAATAGCAACGTTATTTAATGTTTTCAAATTTTTTTTTAATTGTAATTTTTATTTTAATAAATACGTATTTAGTGCATATGCGCTTAAACCATTTTAGTCGATTTTCTTGTCATACGTTTCAAGTACATTTCATAATTTATTACTTCCGAGATTGTAATTTTATATTCTGCTTTAGTTATTTATATTTTTTTGTCGTAAGAAACGTCGTCAAGCACACGTGTTAATACGTTTTGATTTACCTTATAATTCCACTTCGCTTTGTGGCGGTTAATCATCTTTTGACGGCCATTGCAGACTTATGTTTACCTGAATTTGTGGCAATATGATCTGAAAGACCTTACAACCAAACGAAAGCCCACTACCTGAAGTTACAAAATTGAATTAAAGCATTTATTATGACAATATAAAATCAATTGTGATTTCACTTGTTGCAAACTTCAATGTTTCAGAAACTTTGATTTTAATCAAAACAAATATCCTTTCTTGTTTATCGCACCATTAAGAGAGCTTTCAATTAACGACACTTACAATTTCTTGGTTATTAAATTATTTTAAAGACAATATGTAACAAATTTGCAATTGTTAATATCTACGTAAAACCCGTCTAACTAAAACGGACATTACTATTCAGATTTTTGATTTTGTTATGAAAATGTATTTTGTATCGTATTTTATTTTTTTTGCACACAAGGCCTTGCAAATTTTAATTCAACTTAAGGTACTTAACCGATTTGTTGCATTTTGTTAATTCAGTTATAATCTACGTGTTGATATTGTTTTTTTTTTTGTTTTTTTAAATTTTTTTTATTCATGTAATTATTGTGATTTTTTTATTTAATTCAATTCAATCCAGCCTCATTTCAACTTTGTTCTTTTTGTGTTTGATTTAATTTTAATAAAACTTAAATAATTAAATTGTAATAAAGCTTTTATTCCGTCGGCCCATGCGTTTGTATAAATTTAATAATTACATATTTTAGTGTAATACATTCGAATAAGGTACCTTTCATTTAGAGCGGGTTTTTGGTCGGCTAGGTCCAGCAACCTTTTTTGAGCTATAAACTTTCCTAGCGGTTTTTGACTTTGCCTTTTGTAATTTTGAGTTTTCCAAATGAATCATGGATTTCAGAATTTAACTCACGACATCCTCACTTCGCAATTATGTAACTTTTATTGCATCTAACAAACAATAATTATACCTCAACATATTAGTTTTATTTTAATTCGTAGTGTATTTCTTGTAATATCGTTAAATATATAATTTTGTTATATACAAATAATATTATGTTGTGTTAAATAAACCATTTATTATGTTATTAATATTTTTCATACAATTATCTTCACACTATCACCACGGTTCATTAAAACCAAAAGGAACGCTTGTGTATAGTACCTATAAAAAAACAATGTCAATACAAAATAATTAATTTAAACTTTTTTTTTCACTGACTAAAAGTCAACGCACTAACACTATCAAACAATAAATGAACGACGTGGGCATTGTATCATCCATCCTATATTTAAATTATCTCATATGCCGTGTAGATATCAGCAATCAACACACAAAGGTTTTCAACATAACCAATACATTAATATTTTAACATGTATTTGATCAAACGCAAACTTTCTGTTTCTAAAAAATTAAAAAATTACATGTCGCATTAATTTTAATAAAATTGAAAGGAATTTTATTGTGCAGAAAATAATTAGATTTCCAACATTAATTATTATAGCTGTAAATACACTTTTGAAAAATGGCTATAGCAAATAATCATCATTTCATTTAATAATATTTTTTTAATTTTAAAAACTTTGTTTTATTTTTTTTATATTTAAATGAATTTACGGTATATTCAAATATTGTTTAAAACGCTGATGCTTAGTAGTATACTATGAGAACGATATAAACCCTCCAAAAAACTTGATAGTTTGGTGTGTTTCTATACTACGATAGAATCCTTCGATGTGGAGGATAGGCACCACTCAGAAATAAAACTCAGTCGTAATTGTGGCTACGTTTCGTTGGCTATTGTGCCAACTTCATCAGGCCAATGTATATTAATGATAATTATAATTATATACTAGGATTATTAATTGTAATTATACCATTAATATAGATTGGCCTGATGAAATTGGCACAATAGCCAACGAAACGTAGCCACAATTACGACTGAGTTTTATTTCTGAGTGGTGCCTATCCTCCACATCGAAGGATTCTATCGTAGTATAGAAACACACCAAACTTAGTAGTATACCTAAAATTGGTTTTTTATTTGCTTTTTTTGTTCTTTGAGTTATGAGTTATTTTAAACCAACCGTTTTGTTCCATACTGTAAAAGGCACACGAATTAATAAAAACAATTTATTTTTAATTGTTTACAATTAAAAACAATAAATACATAATCAATATAGCTAATGAATAATTTCGTTAAATGGAAAATACTGTAAATTTCTGGTGAAAATATCCGTAAACGCAGTACTAACTAATTCGTCTATAAAAGGTCGTACGAATAATATTCCTATCCTCCAAGAACTATTAATGATGTTGTTAACCATGTTGCCTAAAACACAAAAACAATGTTTTTTTAATTTTAGATTTTTTTATAAATACGTTAAAATACTTACTTAACAATTCTCTTCCACGTACTAAATTACTGATATATAACTTCATATCTCTTGTTGTATCATACTTTATGCTTACTTTAATAGGTGTATCGTATACAAGAGTTCCATTTTCAGTTTTTCTAGGAATTCTAGTGATTGTAGTTGTCTGTACGTAATCGTTTAAAGTCAAATTCCACAATCCGGAGTTGTTAATTTTATTTCCAAGTATATTCCCAACTAATTCGTAATGTCCGTTTAGGTATTTATCAGGAAAAGTTTGGGAATACTGCATCTTATTGTTTTTAAAATCGGTTCTAAAATAGTTTGTCAAATTTTGATGTGTAATTAAATAAATACTTACTTTAAATTTGTAATTTTCGAAAAAGTCCAACCAGATTCATACACATCTTTTAAAGATAAAACAAAATTCATGCTTGGACTACCTCTTTTAAGAACTACAAGTTTTTGAAAAAATGGATCAAATGATTCAATCCCATACTTTGGAAGTCCTACAACGAGTGTTACCTTTAACTAAATTAAGTTTGTTTTCTTTTACCTGTTTTAAAAAATGGGCGAATGTCATTAAGAGCTGTTCTTAAGCAATGGTCAAAGTTATCCGTTCCTAGTTGGCAGTTGTTAAAATATGACGCTAAAAAATAAATAAATAATTAAAAAGTGTTAATTTAAATTATATATTTCTTTAATGCTAAAAAGTACAGAGTAAGCTACCGTAAAACAAGTGAATAGAAAGTATAAAGATAAATATCTAAATTAAATTAGCTGCCAAATTATGCAGACTGGTCACACACTGAAACTCATACAAATAATTTGAAATTTGGCAATTTGTTTTTAATTTTTCTTAACTTTTATGTTGTTTAACTTTTCTTTTACAATCTTGCATTGTTTTCAATACAAAATAACCTTTGTTGTGTTACTTAAAATTATTTAACAAAAAAAATCAGTCAAAACCCTAGTTAACATGATACAAAGTAAATATTTTTAGTTAGTTCGTTGACTGCAAAAACATATTGCTTTTAAATAACGAAAAGAAGATATGTTGTTTTGTAGTTAATAGGCATATTTATAGGTACTGTTTAATTTTATTTTAATATCTGCGTAGCAAGGAGTTCTTTGTAGATACTGCATGCATGCGTTTAAGACTAGAATATGATGAAAAATGTTTTTTATCTCATTTTAACTGAAATTTCTAATTCTTTTATCCTTCGGAACAATACGTCTATGCGTAACGGCAATTTTTTAAGTATTATTCTTAGGAGCATTATTTTTTCAACTGATCTTATATCAGTCAACGATATCTGATACTTACAACAAACGAAACTTTTATTATTGTTATTTTACTTTCCAAACGTTATTTTTAACCGGTCTTTCACCCGTCTTATCTTTTTAGTTTGCGTTGCAAACAACTGCGTTGCGACTATCCAAAAATGAAGTTTGTAGAGAGCGGAGTCCAAGAAGCCACAAAAGTGAGACAGTAATACGGTATGATTTTTAACATGCCTTTTCGAGTCTTCATACATTTGTTGAGTCAACGGTTAAGTGACGTACCATACATAAAGTAATTAAGCAATATAGAAATTAGAACTCCCAGTAATGATTCGTTTATTTCAATAATATTATATACATAGAGGTTTCTTTTGGTTAAAACAAAAAGCGATCAGTTTGTTAGTTATATTAGTACACTATTTTTTGTGTTGCCACATTTGTTTCTCTTTTTTTTAATTATTATTCAGTGCGTTTTTGTTGACTCTGTTACGTGCATAAATTTAAAAATGCACTACCCTGTATATTGTTTGAATTAAAGTTACTTTTCCCTTTCTCGACGCTATCTATCAAGCATCGTTGGTTCCTCCCGGCTGAGTAAACGACAGGTCGTCGTCGTAATGTCTCTTTTGTTCTTTTACGGGGTGAAAAACGAAACAAGCATAACATCAAGCCCTATCTTTCTCCATCTTTTCCTATCTTTTATCGTTTCTACTATTCACTTCTTTCTTCTTCGGCTTATCTATCTTTTCTATGTGCCAACAATTTTTTTTATCCTCTTTATGGTTCGTTTCTTCAACTGTTAGTTGGACATAGAAACTTCTAAGATTATCTTTCTCCGTCTGTCTCTTTTCTTTCTTTTTTGTCTTTCTCACTTTTTATTTTTTTCTTGTACTACTTTTTGATTAGTTTCTTACCTATATGCGACATCTATTTTTTTTTCCTTGTTCTACCTGAAGGTTTGCCTTTTGAGTAGTTGTTTGGGTTGTAGGATTGAGTCACTAGAGTACTTTCCTTATCTCTTACTTTTTTTTAATTCTTCTATGAATTGAATTGGGTTGGTTGCTCTGATACTTTCTTCTCTCTGCTTAAGCGTTGCTTTTTTCCTGGATTCACTGCAACCATATTCTTTTCTCTTTATTTGCCTTTTTAATTGATTCTTTCTTTTGCTACATTGAGCTTAGTGAGTTATTCGTTTTGCTGTGTAACTTTGACACTTGAGACATACTGCATTCTTCTCTTTTGTTACTTTTCTCTTTGTTTTTTCCTTGGGATATTCTATTCCGTTTACAAGTTTCATTGTTACAGTCCAGCACAGTGATCGATGATTAACAAGTGTTCGTTTAGCAATTGATAGTTCTTATGTTCTCTTTTTTTCTCTTCCTACTTTTCTTCTCTTCGAATTCTAGTTTTGAGATTATTAGTACTTGGGATTTAAAGGTTACTTATTTTTGGGACCATTTTCAACGGTGGTTTGGTATCTAAAGATTAGGGTTTAAGCAGATTATAGGGTTACTTAGTCTTGGACGCTTGTCTAAACTTCTACCTTTCTTATATTCTTTTTTTCTCTGTAATTCTTCTGATGCTTACGTCCTTACTGTATGGGGTTACTGATTGTTTGTACCTTACTTTTTGGTATCGCTTTATGCGCTTCGGAAATTAATAAACCGTGTTGGTATTCTTCTTTGCTTTGGATTAAATTACTCTTGGTTTCTTGGAGATACCATTCGCTTCGTGCGCTTCTATTACAGTTTTGGTTGTCGGTTTTATTAAGATTCTGGAAAACCTCTGTCTCTTCTATATTTGTGGTAATCTGATTAGATTACACGGGGTTGGGTTTCTTGGAATTCTTCTTCTAATCGTTCTCTACTTTTTCATCGGCGTCGCAAGCGTTGTAAGTACTAGTTCACTTTTTGAGCTTTCGACCTGCGACCCTTGCTTTTCTTTTGGTTCATATCTTTTGGTTTTGGTGGTTCGAGCCTTTGAATACGTCGTCGGTATCTTGTTGCTTGTAGCTAGGATGCTACCCTCCTTGGATGAAAGGGCATGTGTAACAGCTTACGACTAGTTTCGATTCTCTTACCTTTTATAAACGTTTTTTTACCTGTTACCAGGTAGACCGATTATTTTCAGGTAGTTTGATTAGAGGAAGCCAGTAGGAAAACGTTTTCTAAAAGTACACCTGAATCTTTGTAAGTCAATTTTTGATTTTAATTATTCGCTGTTTAAAATGATTTGCTTCTTATTACTATTAGTCAATTAGTTTAAGTTAAATAGCTATATCATGCTGGTTACGTCAATTGTCAATTATTATTATTATTCATGTAATTTACTTACAAAGATTTTTTTATGTTCTGGTTGTTACACTTATGATTTAAGTGTATTGTAAATTGCTGATACTTCTGGTGTTCTAGTACCTACGTATACTTGTACTCGAACTAAATTTACTTGCTGTGATGCTAACAAATTATCTCTATTTGTTATTGATTTAAATTTTAATTTAAGTTTTCTTTCTAACATGAATTAAAGTACAATTGTTTTTAAGGAGTTGATTTCTTTCTTCAATTTCTCCAGTTTTACGAACCTTAAAATTTTATACAAGCTTTGAGCCTCTTGTGCTAATCTAGCAGGAGCTATATCTGCAAAAAGAAATATGGCGTCCATTAAAATAAAATTACTTAAACCTCCCCTTTCTCTGATACGTATTGTTTCAATCCTACAGCAAGTTGGCCATGCAGGGTTCGTAAATTACTAGAAGCTTGTAACAATTTGTTTGTTATGCTTAGAGCAAAAAGGCACGCAAATTTCCACTAATTGAGCGAGTTTGATAAGAGGCGAATATTTGGAATAAAGGAAATGTTTTATCATTTAGAAAAATTTCCTCTAAGACGTTGCTGTCAATGATGGTTCTAGGAAAGTCAAACACAAAGAACAAGAAGTACAAGATGCAGTTCAAAAATAATACACCGCAAAGATCACTGGCTTAAATTTTTTACGTTAAAGGACCGTTTCACTTCTACAAGAGCAATTCCTCATCAACAGTTTGTAGAACATGGAAGGCTTATTGGGATGCAAACTGTTTATTGCCGCGTAACAAATTTTGAGCTGCGATCATACCGTCTTCAGTTTGTGTAATGGCTCACCCCTGAACATCGACTAGAAATAAAATACGGTACTGATTTTTTGTAGAAATGTACACTTCAATTATGGCTACTGCCTTTAGGACGTCAGAGGCAATATGAACGCCCTACGTTACATTCAAAAAGTGGCAAAAACATCTATGCTACTCTTAGGACTCTTCAAAATCCGTTGTTCCGACATGACAATGCACGGTCATATATAGTCATTTTAAGCGCAATCACATTAGTTTGCTACCTTGGCCACCAACAACTTCAGATCTTTCACAAATTGAGCATGTCTAGGTCATCTCTCACAGACTCTAGCTACAGTTTGTAATGTCGTACATTATACCTAGAAAAGTGTAAATGAGTGCATAGCGCAGCATGGAGTCCTAATCCATTAGGAAAACCCAAGAAGAAACGTGGTATTCGAGCGGAGTAGAGATTGTTACTTTTAAGACTCAAGAAGATGCTGATGCCAAGCGGCAACAAGTAGAGCTAGATCAGTCTGGCGCGGTTCAACGCAGGCAGCCATGTTTATCTAATTTCTTTGCTTTTTGGTGTGTGAAGTTACCGCTGCGTATTTTTTGCTTCTGGATTTTGTAATCAAGATAAGGTATACACACTTGTTTATATTAAAACTGTAGTTAATGATGCTTGCAGTACATTAAATGAGTTTTAGTTTAGTCTAGTTAAACGTTTCTTTACATGTCGTTTTTGAGTGGTCATACATCATCGTACTAAATCGTGTCTCTGGAGCAGAACGGGTGGGGCTGAATAGAAAAGTACTTTGTTCCGCTCCGATTATTTTTATCTGACAGTTCGTTTATATTAAATTTGTATTTTTTAAATTTAGATGGTTCGAGTATATAGTAGAAAGACAAATAGGCAATCTTGGTCTTAAAGTGATGGATAATGCTGGGGATGCGGTTATTTCTAGTTGATCCAGCTATCTGACAGCTTCTAATCAATTCAACGTTTTTCTTTACTCTAAATACTCTTGAAAGATAAGTAAAGAAAACAAGGAAACCCCTGAGTACTATATCGATGAAATGCTGAAAAATTTGTGTTTACCCAAGAGTAGGAATTTGAACTCATTGAATATCTAAAAACTTTAGAGGCTCAGTTATTCGGTCTACCAATAAAGGATTTGCGTACTTTAGGTTACCAGTTAGCTGTAAAAAATAGCATATTTACTGGTCAAGATTGGGTCAACAAATTCTTAAAGCAAAATATCCTACTCTATCGATTCGTCAGCCCAAGTCAACATCTGGCGCAAGAGTTATGGGCTTTAATAAAGTAGCTGTGGATAAGCACTGTTTACGAACTTGGTAGATAAGTACTAACTTACAGCTTTGCAAATATTAATTTACAATAACACTAGTGTTTTAGTAAATTCCAAGAACAATTCAAAAATCGTTGCTTGTACGTATAAGCAACAGTTAGGTTTACTAGCTTTGGTCAAAAGGGGCAAAACCTTAACCTGCCTCCAAGTGGAGCATACATGCTCCCGATTTAAAAAAAAACAAAAAATTTGAACTAGGATTGCCTCCAGGAACTAGAGTGCACAGCACTAGATGGATGACTGCCCAGTTAATTTTGGTACGGTTTAAAAAAGGTGTGGCATTTTTTAAGGTCTCAAAAGACTTCTCAGTTTTTCTTATATTAGACGGCTACTCAACTCACACCAAAAGAACTACTACGTAACAGAGAATTGTGTCTCGTTGCTACCACCTCATTGTTCGCACAGACTTCAACCACTTGTTGTGGCTTTCATGAAGCCTTTAGGTCTTTATTACACTGATAAGTTTCAAAAATAGTTACGTAGTAACCTGGGGAAAATCGTAACGTAACAGAAACGAGAGTGAAAGGCTATTATAAAAGAGAGAAAACAAGAGTGGCAAAAAAATAAGACCGGAAACACAAAAGAGAAGTGATTCTAATTAGTATCCTGACTGTAAATGTTTATATTGTGGTGTCTATTGAGGGTTGGGTTGCCTGTTCCGTATGCAAAAAATAAGTTTACAATTCCTGCACCGGAGTGGACAGTGAAGACGATGAGACTGTGCTAGTGTGCAAAGTTTGCGAATCAGATTAATGTTATGAAAAAACTAGTTTAAAGTTAAGCTAGTTTGAAACTTTGTTGTTACCTTAAACTAAATAACTACAAATCTAAATAATGGTTTTTTGTTAATGTCATGCCTTGTAACTACCACTCCGTTGTGCCCTATACCCGAGGCAGAACGGGGTAATTGTTATTGTTTGATGTTTCAGTAAGTATAAAAAAAAAGTTTTTGTGTTTTTTCAAATATTATAGTATAATTGTGTTAACATTACGATGTGTTTGTGTAAAATTGTACAGTCCTTTTTATTGGCCCTGGTCTGTACTTATTTTTCTCAGGTTCTACCTGCCTGATTCTATTAATTTATTCGTTCACGTATCTTAACGTAGTATACATGAATACAAAATAATATTAAAATACACGAATTATTACTGGGTGTTCTGATTTCTGTCATCTAGTATACATTAATACTTCAATGGTCATACTAAGTCATACATTTTGCACGCTTCACCGTGTTATAACAACCTGGTGTCCTTTAGGTACAGCATGTAGTTGTATTTATCACACTGAGTACCATTGTTTTTACAAATCTACCCGCCAAGAAGTATAAAAACTCTAATAAATAAAATGATAACAATATTCTAAGGATTTACTCTCTAAATCTTAAATCCAGAAAGTATCAACT
The DNA here is from genome assembly GCA_035610365.1 of Aquatica leii. Lineage (NCBI taxonomy): Eukaryota > Metazoa > Arthropoda > Insecta > Coleoptera > Lampyridae > Aquatica > Aquatica leii. The sequence goes on from CM069434.1 coordinate 31,673,471, forward strand.
GTGCAACGGGTAAAATTGTACAATCTTGTTTGCTGAGTTCTTACATTGATTGGTATATGTGTTGATTTTTAGCTAAACAGGAGTGTTACTACGTCATAGATATATTTATTCCTGATATAAAATGACGTTTTTAGTTATAGATAAGAAGTATTTTGCGGTAGTAACATAAAAAATTTGATGAATTGAATACTGTATAAAAACTGTGAATACGTAAAAACCAAACAAAAGTTGTTACAACACTTCAATTTTACACTACAATAAAACCGAAGGATGTAGAAAATAATAAAAATATATAAAAAGTATTCAAAAAAAGCTAAGGTCAGTTTTTTGAAGTTCGAAGTTAGGAAGACTGTCGGTTTAAGTAAATAAATAATTAACGTGTGTGCTAAAATAAATAGATAAAGTGCCTGTGCCAGTGAAAAATAAATATAATTTTGTATAAACGTGCGTGCTTTTACACAAATACCGGTTTAGATAAACAGAAGTTATCTGCAGACATTATTTTTCGAGTTATAGAAATATATAAATCAGTGTAAGTGTTTTGTTAAACATCGTTAGATTTAATTAGTTATGTGTAGTTCTAATCGTGTAAATATTTGTTTATAAATAATTTAGCTTTAAAATTCGTTACAATACAGTTGTGTTCAAAACTTTTCACTGGTTTGCCGACGTATAATTTTATGTTTTTGTGTTCACTGTTTAGCCCATACCTATATATTATTTGCTTATGCAAACACAAAATAAGTGCTAAAAATTTGGCAAAATAAAAAAAAAATATTAAGATTTCATACTTAAAGTACGTGTGCAAATAACTTTTTATGATTAAATATGTTTATTTGCATATGTCAGGTTGACATATTTTTAAATTTTGTGTTTAAACACAAGTTTTAAAAACCATTTGATTACGTTAAATAATTTTGTTTGTTTTCTACTTAAGGACTAAAACATTTGTGTCCCCAACTAAGTTACATCAGCAATTTGCGAAACTTGATTCTGAAAAGTATAAGCTCGCAAATTGCGTACTTTTATTTTCCGTTATTTAAATCCGCAAATTGGGATTTTTATAAACATTAATCTCGAAAGCAGAACCTTACTATTCGAGTTGAATTTAGCATTGCTTTGCTGAAAAATGGCTTATTAGTTTGCGTTTAAAACGACTTGTATGAATAAATTAGACCTGAATTCAAAACGTTGTGTATTTAAAGACCTTGTAATCAAAACTAGAAAATTTAAATAAGATAATTACATTAAGTTATATAAACGTGATTCAAATTTGCTAAAATCTTAAACCATAAAGTGTCTTGGAAAATTGACAACCGTTAATAATAGTTTGGGCATAAGAATTACGTGTGTGTAATATATTTTCGTAACGGTAAACATGTTTTTCTATAGTAAAATTTTATTTTAATACGAAAAGAATGTCTTTTTCAAATCCGATTTACCTTAACAAATCAGTGACTAAGATTAACTTTGGCAAAAATGGTAAGAGAAGTTTTCGAATGTCTTCTAAAACAACAAAAATTGAATTCTAAAGAAAAATAAAACTTGGAAAATCTAGTTGATTAGAGATGCAGTCGAGTACTGTTAAAAAACTATATTCAAAAAAAAAATTGAAAAAATTCTCTCACTCAATAATATTTCTAACCTTCAAATCAGAAAAAAATTAAAAGAATAAATTACATTTGCAGGACGTGGTGGATATTTTGAAAAATCAGAAGCGGTAGTCACTGACGAAAACAAAATTGTGGTTTGTATTTATTTGCAATCTTTTAAGAACCATCCAAAAATATTATTGTTGGAAGCTACATATAAACTTAGTAACCTTAAAAAGCGTTTGTACATAATCATGATAATTTATAAAAATGGAGAAGAAAAACAGCAACATCTGATAATATATAACAAATAATTTAAATCTTTAACGGTTCTAACTCATCGTAAAAAAAAGCTTCAGGCATATCTAGAGACAATAGTTTTACAGAAAGAAAAGTTTTAAAGCATGAACTTCGTAATGGTAATAGTTTTGGGTTTGTTTCACACTTTTAAATCTTTTTGAACACATATAACACCATAAGTGTACCTACTCAAAGTTTAATGACTTAAGGTTTTATTATGCTGACGTTTTGATGTTAGATTCTGTCATGGATAAAAAGGAAAGCATTTATAATGTTTTATATAAGTTGAATCTTTATAATTTATATCCAAAATTAGTCATTTTATATGTTTTGAAATCTATTGAGCAACAAATAAAGTTGTGTGAAGAAATAAAAATAGTTTTTTAAGAACCAAATTTTTCTATAGTGAATACGTTGTCATTAGACATAATAAAAATTTTTGTAGACAACTGCTGTTGCTCTTTTCAAGTCAACATGAAATTGCCTTGTTCTCACATGTTTGCGGTTTGGAGAAAGAGAAATCAAAACTTGTATTTAACCTTAATTGGTAATCTCATACAGAATATCTTATCAGTTTGTTCTATTCATCAGTATATTTTTCCAACAGAAGAATGTAACAATAATGAAAATTGTATTAAAAAAGTCAGTGTATGTCATGTAAAAAAACTAGAACATTTTTAATGCAGCAACAAAAATATATAAATGTATGTTAACCTTTTATCGTCTAACAGAGCTCTAAAGTCTCGTCAAATTGAATAGTCAGCAGAATTACACAACAAGTGTTTATTTCACTTTGTGCTGGACGGGATAAAGCAGTATTTTTGTGGCTATCTATTGACTATCAGATGGCAGTACTAGTACAAATAATTTTGGCGTCATTGTTTATTATTTATGCTAGCGTCACAAGGTAATGTTGTTTTGTGTCTAAGATAAATTGACGTTACTTTTTATTGTAACACTGTTTAATTTATAAAAGTGTATTTATGACAAAAAATTAAAATTCCTTGCAATACAAAATTCATGACACAATCGTTGTTGACTAAACCGTACAGATCTGGAGTTCCGCCAGGAATAAAATAGAAATTTCTTAATTGTATTTGATTTTCTAATTATTCATTCAGCTTTAAGCATTTTTTAAAATTTGAATTGAAAAAAAGATCATACTAATTAATTTTACTTTTAATCGTAAATTTTAACTAAACTTTAACCTTAGTTAACGCGGTTTGTCTTAAGTACGCTGACGTTTACTATTTAAATTTCTTTAATCGTTTCAATGTATTCAAGATCAGATTTAAGCGCATAACGCCGTACATGTAAGTTTACATACTACGCACATCTTGTCACTAATAATAATCACTAGTAATAAAAAGGAATGAATGTTACTACTTGTTACAAGGATTTTCGGTGGGGTAAGTTTTTAATGTTTCTTAGTAGTTATTCTTTAGGACCTATTTACTAGTTTATTTATTGCTAGTAATTATGTGTCGATATGTTAATTTTTCGCAACTTTATGTAAAGGGTATTGTTGATCAATTACGATTCAAGTTACAGTGTTTGTTAATTATTTTATTTGCTAATAAAACTTTTAAATCTTAATTATTTTGTTAAAATGAACTTAGTAGTAGCACATGTTATTATTGGGCAGAATTATATACGCTTGTACATCGTTTTGATCGCTTTTTTCTCTGTCTTATTTGTTTCGTAGTGGGATCAGATGTACCCTCGATGTCTCCGAGCCGTGGATCTTATTAGTACAAAAAGTGCTGCCTGCTTTTATTATAGTTTATTTATAGTAGAGTTACGGCTTCAACCTAAACGTTCTGCGTGCAACAATTATTTATGTTGCAATACCAAAAGAAAAAAATGTTTTGTTGATGATCGCGACATTTTGATTGTGTAATGATACTTCCAATAAAAAGTTTAAAACTTCAAAATAGCAAAAATTGTATCTTAATTCAAAGTAAAATTTGCCTCGAGCGCTAAAAGGTTAAAAAGCAACATTTATGTCTAACTTTGGTAACGCTGATTTTAAGAAGTGTTTTTGTCAAGTCATAATTGTACCTGAAGAAGAAATTATTTATCAACCTGAGTGCAGTAATTCCAATTTAGATAGTGATATGTTTAAAAATCAATATAATACACTAACATCAACTACAATTCTTATAGTAGAACATTAGATACTAACACTGTATTAAAAAATTCTTAACTATCTAAACCAAAGTTACTATTAGAATGCTTCACACGCAGTTGTTGACAAAGAAAAAAAGGAAAGTAATACATCTGATTATTAAAAATCGAACATACGGATCCGCAATGTGCGGATTGTAATATAGAAAATTTAGGTACCTACGCAATTTGCGGATTAATTTCCAAGATTTGGTATTGCTTTAATATCTATAAAATTGATTGTATAAAGGTCCCATAACTACACCTACACTCATAAAAACTTAAATATTTTATAGAAAGTAAAATTTAACTTTTTACAATCATCCTAAAAAACGTTGAGCGAAACCAAAATAAAGAAATTTCTTAAGTATTTACATCTTCTTAATTTTATTATAGTTTTATATGGTTCTTTACATAAGTTTCTAAAATTTAACAGGTTTTAAGTAGAAATTGAAATTTAGAACACTGCATTTAACATAGCATGCAGTTCAGTTATTTAAATCTAAAAGAAATTAAAGATATTTTAATAGCAAAATTGTTGATTTTGTTAATGCATTTTTGATTTGATTAAAACAAGTATATCCAATTTTAAAAACAATAAAAATATGCATAATTTCTAATAAATATTGTAAACACAATTAACACATGAATATCAAATGTTTAAATTAATCGACCTTGTTTCTATGTTTTCAGAACTACGTTATATGTTTTGTCACAGTTTTTTAACATTTGTTTGCTATTTTCATTTTACTTGGATTACAGTAAACATTTTGTGTTTACGATATACGTATCATACTAAGAAATTATTAATTTATGTTAATAAAACTGAAATTTGCAGATGAATTCTTTCAAGACCAGATATTTTTTAAAGTTTTTAGCTGTTTTAGTAGTGCTTTTTTTTGCATATCTAGCAATGCTTTAACTTATTTAAAAAAAATATTTAGCTAAAGATAAAAGATAAAAAATTAAATTAATGATTATAAATAAATGAGATTATTAGTCAGGAACTAAACCAAAACCGAACATCAAAGATACGGTTATAAAAAAATGCAAAAGAACCCATGTTAAATAAATGGGCAAAATATGGTAATTTAGGTATTGTTAAACAACATTGTTTTTAAATTGTAAACAAATAATTTAAATGAAATTCAAGCAAAAAACTTGCTAAATAATAATGAAAATTATAAATACAAATACTCTACAATAATTTAAAGACGATAAAAACATGAAAAGTATATTAACTAAATTCAAAATTATTAACAATAATTTGAATAAAATAACGATAAATTATAGTATATTGTATTACAGGTAAGGAATGGTAGTCATTTCCAACCAGTATGAAAGAATTCATACGAGTTGGCAATGCACGTTTCTTACGAATTATATACAATATACTTTTTCTACGACAATATATGTATTTAATTATTAATCAAAATCAAATAGAAAATATTTCTTTTCGAGAACAAATGACGCGGAAAGTAAATAACCTAAATTTAAAAATTTGTGTAATAGCGAAGGCTTCCACGGCCGGAATCTATACTAAGGTAAAAACGTCTTCCGGGTTTGGACCGTGTCAATGTTGTAACCGAAGTTGCCAACGTTTCGCACACTTTCGTAAGGGGCTTCATCAGGGCGTGAGAGAAATCGAAGAACTCAAACAAGCAACCGAAATCTAACTAAACACTTCTCAAAAGTTAGGTAATCAACTTGTGAACCAAGCCAGATTCTAAACTCAGAAAAGTGGGCGAAACGTTGGCAACTTCGGTTACAACAACAATGACACGGTCCAAACCCGGAAGACATTCTTATCTTAATTTAAAAATTTGTGTTAGTAATACCTAAAATGACAATTAAAACGTATGTCAAAATCTTGTATTTATAATGCGTCTGCTTTTAATTACAAATTGTACGTGTTACTATTGTTTAATTTCTGATTTTTAACTATTCGTCTCTATTTGCAAAAATAGTGAGTACGCATTTAAATACCTGTAATGTTAGTTACTCTCAAATCATTTATTACTTTAATGTTTTATAGATTAACTGTAAGTAAAATTTAATATGGATGATGGATCGTCAATTAATTACAAGATTTTGTTTCTGCAGCCAGTAAATAAAGGAAATCTATTCATGTCGCAGCTTAAATTGTTAACAATGTCAAGATCTTCCAACAAATACAATATTAACTTAAGTTTGTAAATGTTTAAAAATAATTTGTCATTGTCATTTGATATTTTTAGGAATGTAGCTTTACGAACCATAAAAGTAATACAAAATTGCAGTTAAATACTTGTTAGTTTCAATACAATTGTTTTGGACTAAAAACTGTTTTAATTTATTTATAAGGAACATTTACGTTTAGAAAATGCAGGATAAAGTTAATATATTGTTTTTAAATATCAGAAATATTGCAATAAAAAGAAATTATTAAGAAAACAAATGTATTCTTAGCTTAGCAATGTTGTTACTTAAGAAAATAATAGTGTAGAAGAAAACAAAAAACCAATTATAAATGAAGATAACGGTGATTAAATGTTTTCTTTTATAATTAATTTTAAATATATAGTTTTTTCAATGTATAAACGAATGATTTGCACTAGTGTTATAACACATTGACACTATAACGATTGATTGCTGTTACAAGTAAACACCAACGTTTGCAGACATAACCTAAAATATTTAATTCACAAACCAAACTCTTTTTATTCTATACGTACCGTCGAAACTAATGCAATCGAATCCACGAGTTTTCTAATTTTTTAGTTGTGATGCATGGAATAATTATACAAATCTTCTAAATTATGTTTTTATAATTCATTATTCTATAAGCTTTGGTCTGTATGGAAATGAAATATGTCAAACAAAATTTGCAATGTTGTCTAATCGGTAATACAATAAACATGTGTCGTATTATCTGTTAGGCGCAGAAGAGCCTAATTGTCAACTTCAAATACACGCTATTGTGCAAAATTAATATATTTTCCATGTACTATATAAATTTGTATAATTATTAATCGTTTACTTTGATGACAATTATTTAAAATAAAATTAAAAAAAAATTGCAAAGACTAAAGCCGGGTTGCAAAAAGCAAATCAAAAATGTAGCAAATGATTATTTCTGAAATCAATAGTTACATCATAAATAAACGTGATTTCATTGTTTATGTAGCAATTGTTTTGAGAAATAATCAGTTGTTACAATTTTGATTTGCTTTGTACAACCCGCCTTTAGTAATTTAAAAATTTGTACAAATAAAAACTTGGCGAGCATGAATGATTAAATACAAAGTTATTAAAAAAGCATTTAATGTTAGTGGTTAACAGTTAATTTTGGCTAAATATAGTTACAAAACTCGTATAAGAAGATTCAAAACAGGTAGAATGATCTTTCCAGCGCAACATTAAAATCTCTGGCAAGTTGATAGAATATTATATGCTTAAGAAGATGGTAAATTTAAAATAAAAAGTAAATATTTCTGTATTTGCAAAAATTAATTTTTAAATCCGCACATTATCGTGACATCTTTCACGCCACATCTTAGATTTCATTCGTATTCACACTAGCAAAATCTTTGAATTATCTAACGTTTCTAAATCCAACATTTCTAAGTCGGAAGAGGTAGTTCTAAAAAGTCTTAGAAGAAACCCAGATATTACTGTTCGACTAAGGCAACGCTACTGTCGTTTTGAATCAAATTGATTATGCTGCGAAAATCTATTTTATCTTCTCTGAGGAAACGTACGCTCTTCTAGCTCGTAACTCTACTTCATCAAATCTTCCAATCTACCTCCAGAAACTAAACGTCGGTTTACATAAAGGTTTTTTTAACCAGATATGTTTCAACATGGCAAAGACTTGGATTTGATTTCTCTTATTGATAAGTGTTTATCATCGACAATCAATCAAACTGATGATTTTTGCATTTAGTGTGTTTTATAATGACTACTGTTCTACGATTTTTTCGATATTTAATAGTTACGTTATATAACTCATTTCTTCTACATCACCTCTTTACTCAAAGTATTATTGCTACTTAAAAATACATAACTACATGTAATAGACATTTATGAAAAAATGAAATTAATTTTGTTACCTCATCAATGAGAAATTTTTCATCCAGCGCTTCAGTTAAAGAATTGTACAAATCTTCTTTTGCAAAAACTGAGAAGTGCCTTGTTTTGATTTTTTCTTTCTTATGATCATTTTTTGCACAAAATATGCCAACACACATTTTTTATTAATATCACTGACGTTTTTTGCTGACACCTTTGTTTCTCTTGTAGCTCTACCTTGACTTAGAAGAGATTAATGCAAATTACCTAATAATTCATGTTTATTTTAACTGGATTATTGTTTTAATTTTTGGAATTGTTAGAATTCTAAAATACTTTCTTTGTTGCATCAATATATGCAAAAAAACATTTTTAATTGTTAGAACTTTTAAATTTATCATTTATAACATAATTTTGACATTTATTACAATGTATTAAGGTCAAAAATTTGTGGCAATTTACTTTCTTAATCGTTTGTATTTATTGTTGAAATAATCAAATAGCATAATGCATTTCTTTAAATTCTTCTCGATCAACGAACATAGTACGTAAAACAGCAAATAGTATAAATTCTTAAACTCAAAAGTAAATAAAACAGTTTCAGGAATCTTCTAAAGAAGGTCACAAGATGATGGTCAAAACGTCAGGAAACCAAATTAATTAGCGACTCCGTAACCAGCTCAAAAACTAAACCTTTACGTGTTTATTTATACTATTAACAATTAAGAAATTTGTTTATTCAAGATAATCTTTACGTTATAAAAACTTTGTTTTATATGTGCCCTAAGTTATAGTTACATAGTTAGTGTTAACTTTTTAAGAACAACGTAAGGAAAAAATCTAAAAAAAACTGTAGAAAAAGTATTGTAAGGACTATGTTGGACTATAATAAAAAATTGGCAATAACCATTGTTAGAAAAATTAAAATGTTTAATATACTTCAATAATTAGTTAAATTAAATTTATTTAACAAGACAGAACTACTAAATTAACCGTACAAGGTAAAACATGTAAATTAATTATAAATGTGCAAGGTTTTGATTTTTTGAAACAAAAAATAACTATTTTTAGAAATTATTAGTCATATCAATAATTTAGCTGAGTAACTCGTTTTAAACAACTAATTTTTTTTAATAGACAATTTTATATAATTAGTTACTTTAGGTTGTTTCCGTATACAAAAATGATAAGAAAATGCCATTTAATAGTACTCTATATTCAACGTAACTTTTAAACATAAAATCTTTCAGTGTTTAACGACATTGCGGTATTGTTTCTAAACTTTAATTTAAATTCTATTCACTAAATATACAATTGGTATAAAAATTGTAATCATTATTTGCGTTTTATCTTGATTTGAAATAGTAGTAAAAATAGTAATGTTATAAATATTTTTTTACGGTTAATAAAAACTATTTAATGTATGCTGTACGGTAATTAATTTTAGAGATCAAAAGTGTACACATTTGTTTTTTTTAATTTTTGCAAATTAAAATAATATAAAAAAATTAACTAAAAAATTAACAGAAAAAAATATCTCATAATTAATAAAAAAATTGTTTTGTATAATGTAATCTAAGTGTATTTAAGCAAATACCAATTAAACTTACGTTTATGCAATTTGGTTGCCGCAGAAGCAAAACTGTTAATTACATACTACTGGTTAATACCGGTAGTATTGAATACACGAATATTACGAAATATTGTCATAGATAAATTACGCAATACTTAAATATCTTTATATAAAATAACGTAGTTTTTATAAGGGTTATGCGATAATATTACTAAAAAAAATGTCTTTTAAACTTACCAAATTCTTGAGCAACAGCTGTAGAGAATGTACACAAAACAAACAAATATTTCACAATGCGTAATTTTGCGTAAATCATTTTTATTTTCTAGTGTGTTGTAAACAAATATATTTTAATTGCAGTAGATACTGTAGCGTGGATGTAACCTCTAATAAGTTTCTAAAATGATGAAAGTCAAAAGGAGAAAGAATATTAATTTCCCCACTTAAATTATTAATAATACTATAAAAACTTTTTGGATAAAACTCATTTTTTCTTAGCTTTTACTCCTGATTTGAATAATTAAATTTTTTAAATGTTCGTTAGAAATACGCCACTTTCATTATTAAACAACTAATACAAAATTTAGCACTTTGTTTGATTTACAGATTATATATTTTTTAATTCGTTTAACATGTATGAATTAAGTAACAATGTTAACTTTCACTGTTTTGCAGAAAACTTGGTTAGGAAGAAGTTAGTACGTTCTCAATAGCACAGTAAGTAATACAGAGAAGATAAATGTGTATCTTTTATTTACGTAAATTTATAGTTCTATGATTAATTAGGTTTTAATGTTAAACTAAGACACAAAAAAATTTAATACGTGTTTAATTTTAGCAGGTAATATGAAATCGTGTGGTTAATATTACAAAAAAAAATGGAAATTTTGTCAATAAACGAATGGATTATTTTAACGTTTTTTAAGCTCACATGCTAACCTTAGTTTTTATGGTTTTAAAATGTACGTTTATTACTTCATCATTTTCTTTAGAAATATCTGGACGAGGTTCACGTAACAGGTATTTACAGAAAGTTTATATGTTTATAGTTACAATTAGACTATTACATTATTACTTTCTTTTTTGTTACTTTGTCGTGATATATTTTTAACTAACAGATAGGTTGTATAATAATGTTAAACCGAAACACAATTAAAAGTAAATAAAAAAATTAAGAAAACTAGTTCAATTTAATTATTAGGAAACAAAAGTACAAACATAATGTTCTCAGAAATAAACAATTCTATAAATAAAAAAATTAAAAATTTAATTTGATTTCTGATCAAAGAAAACATTAAAAACAACAATAAAACTTTGTAATAAAAAATCTTTATTATTGCTTAAAAATTAACTTACGACTGAATTTAAAAGTGTAACAAATTTTAATAATTGTTTTTCTGGTTAACGTTCAAGAGTATAACAAAAAAAAATACAAAATTTGTTATAAAAATTTGTTAATACATAACTTGTTCCACAAAACGCACTAATTACTAATTCGTTATCTTAATCTTTTACAAACTATATTTTTTTATAAGTTAATTTAGTATTTCAAGTTTTTTATACTTTTAGAAAATAATTAATTCTAACAGCTTAGTTATATATATATAGCTTTTTTTACATATACAATTAACTTTGATGGAGTGAAGGACAACGGTACGTAAGTTTGCTTGAGACATCTTTAACTAATTCTACACCTATTGCATTAAAATGTGTATTCACTAAGTAATTTGTTACCATGGTTGTTACTGTTTATTTTGAATTTGAATAACTATATAATAACTTTTTTTTGTTTTTTGTTCTTTGCAGACACTAAAAATAAAAATAAGTAATGTTTTTATATTTCTATTAAAAACGTACAAATACAAATTGCGTATGAACATATAGGTTTTCCGATAACTAAGTTAAATTCTTCGCTTAGGAAGAGCATACAAAACCATTCTCCAAAATAATGTTGTCGGTGTTGTTAAATCATTTAAGTTGTTGTTTTAACTGTATATTTTTTTTAAGTAGACTAGATAATATTTATAGATGTTTTAATGTAGATTATGCTACGTAGGCCAGTAATCATACTTTAATAGATGAAAAACGTTGCAAAAATAAAACTAAATATTCAAAACAAGTATTTCTGTAATGTTGGGTGCTACTATATCAATATAAAAAAAAGAAAATCAGGTTTTTTATTTTAAAATTATGTGTTCAACCAGCATCTGGGGCTGTTTCTTCTAATTTAACAACCCGTAGAAATCATATTTAAAAAATAGCAAACGTTACATACGTGGAATCTCTATCGTGCATAGACAGCATTGTTCTGCAAACTTTAAGGGCTAAGTATGAAATTCTCGCGAAAAAGTTTTTGTAAGAAAGTTAAAGTACTGCAAGCCACCCGTAAGCCTTTCTGGTACAATTAAAGTATTTCCTAAAATACCCGCTTAAACATTAATACTAAATCGTCACTAAAATTTGGATTTTATGAGAGTTCTTTTCACTCCAAATATGCGTATTGAGAAAAACAAGCATTCTCAAAATTCACGTCACGATTCAAAATCAACGTCGGTTAACAGTCAGACTCGTTGAACATGGTAAGAATACAGACAACAATTTTTCAGAAAACGGTGTACTGTACTATAGAACATGTTAACTCTGCAAGCTATTTTTTTAGTACAATTTGCAATATCTGCACATACATAGGAGAAAAACAAATATTAAAGTTCTGATTTTATTGAAAAAAAAATTCTTATGCTTGTTCTTCCACTGCTAACACATGAGGTAATGTTCCTTGCTCACAGCTTTGGTAACTAGAAAGAACACCTCGCCAAAATAAAGTTTATCAAAAGCAATTCATGCAAATCACTTAGCACCAACTGATAAATCGACACAGAAATAAAGCAAGTTATTGTACTGAGTTTTAAGAAAACTGAATTTGCAATTTCTTATGTTTATTTGGTTAAAATCTTGTTTTGGTTAAACGTAATCGAAAACGTAAAATACATTTTGTTAAGTTAGGTCATAGTCAACACAAAGGACTAAATATCGTTATCTGCTGTAATTATTTTATTAACAATTTATTTTGTAGATAATGGAAAATTAAAGAAAACAATGATGAATACAATACATCAAGATTAGCGCCAGCCTTTATGTGCTTTGTAGACTTGTAAAAGGCATTCGATCGAGTGAAACTACACGACGTGACAACAATATTACAAGAGAATAACATATCAAAATAACTGATAACAATCAAAGAGGATAAAAACACAGATACAAATACCAAAATTCAAACGAAAACTAGGTTAACTAATGAAATTAAAAATAATACTGGTATCAGAAAGGGGGATTCTCTGAGCTCGATGCTCTTTAGTCTCATCATGAACAAAATCATAGACAGCGTGAAAAACATGAAAGGATATAAAATGGGAAAAAAACAATCTGACTATTTTATGTTATGCTGACGATGCGGTGTTAATCGTAGATAATGAAGATAACCTACAGAAACTTCTTTATCAATTCACGAGCACGGCTGAAAGATACAACATGCTATCATCCACTGATAAGACAAAATAGTTAGCAGTATCAAAAAATCCCATACGATGCAAATTAGAAATAAACAACAAAATCATCGAGCAATTGATGTTCTTTATGTACTTGGGGGTAGAAATATCGAGTGAAAGGAACAGTTATAGGAAAGTCAAGCAGTAAGTCTTAAAAGCAGCACGAATATCTGCATATTTGAAAGATGTTACCTGGAAAAATAAGTACCTTTCAGTTGAATGCAAAACTAAAATATATAAGGCCATGCTAAGACGAATAATGACATATGCAGCAGAAACCAAAGCTTATACTAGCAAAATTAAGCAACTAATGCAAACAATTGAAATGAATACTTTAAAAACAATAGCAGGAAAAACGAGAAGAGATAGAGTCAGGAACAAACATACAAGAGAGGAATGTGGAATCGGAAATGTCGTTAGATTCGCTAGAAGAAGAAGAAAAAAATTGAACGAGCACATTCAAAGAGCAGATGAGACCAGGCTCGTAAGAATAGCAAGAGATCAAAAACCAGTAGAAAGAAGGGACCCTGGAAGACCAATAAAAAGATGGAAGCATAGTTGGGTCTCCACCTTCATCAAAACACCGTGAAAAGCGTGAAGAAAAACAGGTTTCGACCTAAATAAAAGAAGAAGAAGAGGATTCAAATCAACAGTCAATCTCTACCTATTTAAATAATCAGGACCGGCCTGAAAACTTTATTTGCAAATGTCTCAAAAATGGGTCACTTTAGATCAAATTCTTAAAAAATTTTCATGCAACCGAAACTACTCCTTGAGGTTGTAGTCGTATTTCAGACACGCTGTATAATTACGTCGACAAGAAGACTGGAAAATAATTGACAATAGCGAAAAGCAACAGAAACAACTATGACAACATAAAACATACAAAAATAAATAAACAAAACTAAAATAATTATACAAATTTTTAATAACAAAACGTTTTTACAGTTAACTTTATTATGTAGTGTAGTAATCAAAAATATTGTTTTCTGCTAATGGTAGTGGTAGACAGAAGCGATTTAAATTTATCACGTTCAATTCCTGCCATTTTATGAGCAAATTACAATTTTTTTTTACACTATCGCAAACACTGTTGTTTATTTACTACGCTAGTTAGGTTTTCTATCGTGTTCTAACTTTCGTGCTATTTTGCATTTTAAACATCTACATTTGTATATATAATTCAAAAAGTTCTTTTTAGAACTAAGTATTTTCTATTACATTTGATTCTGTAATTTAACAATATCGAGTACTAGCGGTGTGGTTAAATCACAAAAAAAACTGAAAAAGGACTTATGAATCTTATGATACTTCCCAATTAGCATTGGTATCAATTTATTGACATCTGAGTGTCACTTTAATGAAAATATTTTGATATAAAATTATTGGTACGATTTTCATAGCTAATAGATAGCTTGGTGGTTTGTATACGCTGCTATTTTTGTGTTATAAACTCAACCCAAAAATTTAAACGCTCAAAGCATCTATTTACTTCATACAAAATTCATGAAATAGTTATACATACTTTTTCATATTTATTTTGCAAACGTTGCATAACATTTTTCTCAGAAATTATTAATCTGAAGATAGTAATTTATTTACTACTATGATAGGAATCGAATATAAGTAGTGATCGATTCAATCTATTGTGTAATTTACGACAATTTGTAAAAAAAGATAAATCATTTTAGACATAATAATAAAATAATTAAATAAAAATTCAACGTCGTGGAATAATATTAATTATTAAAAGTAATTAGATATAATTTTAGACATAAAAGTTTCACCATAGAATATATTAATAATTTTTTACGGTAAATGGTGTACATAAAAAAATATTACGATATAATTTCATTTTATTTTGGCGGTATTATAAACTAATCAGCACAATTTGCCGCATCCTCTTACGCACCAAAGCCTTACAAAGAATGTCTGTTTTTAGTTCGATGGAGTATAACGGGGTATAACCTCAGTTCTTTATTACTTTAAATGCTTGTTAAAACGATGTCTACTACTATATAGAAGTTTAAAATATTGTATTTTAATATGTAATTTGTAATTATTATAGTGTTTTTTTTATAAGTTTAGATCTTCGCTAAACATAGTAAAGTTAATAGTTATTTAACCAACAAGGTTGGTAATGAAGGCAATTAATAATCGAGACATTTTCACGCGCGAGCGAGCGCAGCGAGCGAGAGCGTTAATGTTGTCGAGATTATTAATTGCATATTATCAAACAAGTTGGTTTTTAATTTTTTCCGTCGATCGTATCTTATAAATTTTTTGCATTTACTTATAATTTTATAATTTTATCTACTGTACAATTGTTTTATTTTTGTATCAACCGTAGTGGGATTTTTAAGTAATGGGAATGCTGTATAACCTCAACGCGTCAATTAAATTTTAATCGGATTGATTATAATTAGTTTTGAAAATATCAATGATTGCAAAATTTTTTTAGTTTTATGTGATTAACAGTATGCTAGAAAATCGAAGAAAATTACATCTCGAAACATTAAAAAGTTTTCTTTATCAGCCGAAAGATAATCGTGGGATTGTTTTCTTTGTACACAGAAGCTGCACTTGATGTAAAAAGCAAATCAAAATTATTTATAAAGCAAATAGTTTATACGTTTAAAAATGGTTCATAAATGACGAATATTGTTATTAGGAATAAAACCAGGAAACGTTAAAAATCTACGGTAAAAACAATGGTAGTTTTAATACATATTTACTTCTGTAGGTAAGAAAGTTTTAACAATAAACATTTTAGTTTGAAAAATGTAAGTGAATGTTAATTACAACGGTGAACCAGATGTCATAAACAAATTCTTACGACAGATTGGGTTTGAGTACAAAAAATGCCATGAATTATAGTTTAGTGTTGTCGCTAATGAATGATGGGGGTTTCGAATGATGACTTTAGAGAGAAGAAACTAGTTCACCTACTTATAAATTAAATATATATTTTCTATATTGATTGTTGTGTTACTTTTGTTTATAACAATATTTACGTAATGGCAATTTAAAGAAAAAAATCTGGTATGTACACACGAGAAATTCATAATCGTTTGTTCGTATTATAGATTTGTCATATTAACCATAACATAATGTGCCACATTGTAGTTTTTAAATGAACTGCATGCAAAAAGCTGAATTTTAGTAACACAATTGTTTAGTAAATCTTTTTAGTTTATGATTTACTATAAAAATGTTGTTCACTAACTTATCGATACAATTTGAATCTGATAAAAGTTCATTTGTAGTTTAGCAAAGCATAGTGAGTAATGTTTTACAAATTAGTGCAAATGGCAGAGAAGTAGTTGCTTAGATGAAGAAGGTAATGTCGAAGAAAGTAACGATAACTCAATGCTCTGTCTTATTTTTATAAATACGTAATGTTTTCGGTATGTATGCAAAAGAAGTACACGAGTATCACTACAACACAGTTATATAATAAGTATTGGTTTATACAAAATATACGTTGTTCGTTATGTAATAAACTAAAATCTATTTATGATTATTTTTATATACCATTTCATATAACATACAAACATCACAACTTTGATATCAAAAAGGCTCCGCAAAAGCAACTGAAAATCATCGATAAAAACCAATTGACAATTTGTGTGCACATAAAATAGTCAGATGATGTAGACCACAATTATTGTTAATAAGGACTTCATTTATCAGCTTTTTTTAGCATCTTGGTAACTCCAAAGTATATCATTTTGTTTTCATTTTAGTGATCAGGTTACTTAACCTACAATTATTGGAAATGTTTACTTATAATAATGCACGGGTGAATTTTTTAATTTATTTTTTATTTAAAAACGTTAACTAATACAATATACGTAACCTCATAAAAATCTTAATTCTTTTCTACGATTTTATTGGTTAGAAAAAATCGAGCGTTAATAGAAATTCGTTGATTTCATTGGTTTAAAAGTAGTGCGGTAATAGGGGCTATTACCGCACTACTTTTGATACATTATTATACGTTAATACAAGTATTAATAAACGATCGACGGAAAAAAATATAATCATTATTTATACTGTGGATATTTGTATTAATCAACATAGGAGAAGAAGAATACAAATTTTATAACAGAATGATGGAATAATCATGCTATGTTATATGATTTTGGCATCATAGTGACATTCAGCTTTCTTATAGATAGTATCATTTTGATGCCTCAAAAATGATAGTGACAGCTTATAGATACCGATTTCATGCAGAATTTTCTACACAAATTTTGTATAAAAAAAATGGTCAAATTGATGTCTGATTGATACCCAAGAAATGGTGTTAAAAAGAAACGCCCAATTTACAATAATATTTTTTGGTGGAGGGGCGTGAAATATATCATAATCGATGCTAGGCAATTTATTATACTTTCTAGGAATACGGCATATCGGAGAATGGTAACTATAACTCTGTTATATTTAGAAACATTGAAATTTATTTTACTTAGTAAGTGAGAACAATCAATGTTATTAGAAACTATGTTGTATAAAAATAAAATATCATTGAAATCTCTCCTAGACTCTAATTTCCTTAATCCTAGATATTGCCTAATTTCATCATATTCCCCTATCACATGATTTTGACTTAACTTATATCGACAAAAACGTAGACACTTATTTAAAACTTTTTGAATTTGGTAACATTGGGACTTATTGTAAGGACACCACACAAGACAACCATATTCAAGGACAGGACCGACTAAACCACAATACAACACCTTAAACGTATTTACGTCTACAAAATGACTGGACGCTCTAAACACAAATCCTAATACTCTACTGGCCTTAACTACTATATTATTGACATGGTTACTGAAAGACAAATCACATGTAATCGTAACACACTTAAGCCTTACATTAAACAGATCAAAATTTATTTCAGATTTTCTCTTTTTCCCACTAAAAAAACATGGTAACATTTATCTAAATTTAAATCAAGTTTATTACCAGTACACCACAATTCCAACTTTTTTAAGTCACTTTTCATCAGTTCCATGTCACTTTCACTCCTGATAACACTAAAAACTTTTAGGTCGTCAGCAAACAACAAGTATTTAGCATAGCAAAATTTACTACCAATGTCATTTACAAAGATATTGAAAAGTAAAAGGCCCAAATGGGATCCTTGAGGTACACCTGAAGTAGCAATAAAATCGTCGGATAGAAAATCTGGAGAAAATTTTACTTTTAATCGCCTGTCACTCAAGATAACTTTTTGCAAGAATTTTATTATTTGGGTTGTCTGTCGCAGAAAAATAGTGCATAATTAATAATAATAACAGGCCAATTTTGAATATTTTTATACAAAAACTGTTATTGTATCTAATATATTTGATGGAGCAGGTATTTTTTGTTTGTGATATAAATTGAAAGTTCTAACTGATAGATTTGTTGCAGAGTGTCGTGATTTAAAAGATCTGCTTTAAAGCAACATAGAATTTGTCACGTCTTTTTGCACCGCTACGTAAAATCTCTAAAAAATAAACAAGTTGCACCACCGTACAAAAACAAGCTAAAATTTTCGTTACGTAAAGTGTTAAGTAAGTAGGCTCTATAACTTCCTAAAAAAGGGGTACTTTAGTGACGATGTGTTTAGCAGTTAATGCAACAGGAAACTGCTTTTTGTTGATGTTAGTATTTGTTTTAGCTAGGTACCAGGACTAGTTTTTCAGGGATGGGTCATCTGAATGCCGCGAAGCAGCTAACAAGAGTGATTGAATCAAAGAAATTTTTTTAGTATGTAGCATTTCGCAAATTATGCTAAACTTTCAGAAAACAGTAAAATTTTGCTTATTTTGGATCGCCATTCTTTGTATCTATCTATTCCAGTAATAAATGTTAGCCAAGAAAATTTTGATGTACGGGAATTTGATCGATTTTTAGACTAATATTTACCGACGATGAATTTGTGTGAACTGTGACTAATAGGTTTCTTGAAAAGAACTATGCCCACGATCCTACTAACTATCTTCCAAAAGAACAGTAGGCAATCAATATTCATCAATAAGAAAGAACGTGTTTCATGTGCTCGGGTTTGTAGAAGACAAGTTGCGAAGACTGGTTGCAGTGTAGACAGTGAAAAGAATGAGCACATTCAAAACGTGCAAAGAATGGCCTTTTTTTTATTTGTCAAAATTATGACTCTGCGGATTCCGAGGATTCTCACTACAACTGCATCATTAACTGTTAAGTTGGATTTTTGTTTATTCAGTTTCTATGTATTTGAAAATTTTTGTTTGTGTTTGTTTTTAATTATCCTAGAAATACATTTTTTTATATATTCTTAAGGAAACTGTTCTGATAAATAAAATTAGAAGAAGAAGAAGTGTTGTATTTGTTTTTCTTCGGATGCAGTAAGTATGTTAGAAACGACACCTACCCCTGTTACAACTACCATCTGCTAGGTGTCGATTGTAACATTCGTCACCGACGCAACGTGTCTTTAAATTTTTAGCTAAAATACCTCTATGTTTTTTAAAATGTTGAAAATACGAAACTATATGCAAGATTATATAACCTTTACTAAAAAAAACTTTTCAACTAGGGCTTTCTACAAGAACAATAAAGTAATAAAATTTTTGTTACAACCGTCACCGATCTATAGAACAGTGAACATACCTATATTTTACTTTGATAAAACTTAGTTAAATTAGAACTACACAAAACGAGATTAAAATATCCATCTAGAAAGTGAAGACGATTAGTATTTTTACTGATAATATCTATTAATAATGACAACTTCAAATTCCATCTGACATCGAGTAGTTTATAGAACGGTTTGTCTCCTGGTAACGACTTTGATTTGTAATGATCAAATTAATGATCCTTTCTTATAGGAGGAAGGAAAAGAAGCAAATACTTTAGTTAATTGCGACGTTTCGTGTTCGAGATAAACACTTCATCAGACTCGCTCTACTGAATCATAAAAGTTAATTGCTAAATAAAACATAATTAAAATACGAAATTAAATACGCGTCATATCGTGCACTTTGACAAACGTACAACAAATTTCAATTTATAGTACTGATTTATGAATAAATAAATACCAAAAATTGAAATTCGTCAGAAGAGGTTACATATTATTTACAAGTCCAAGAAAAAATTTTGATATCCAAACCTCTGGCTATTGTTAAGTATAATTTCTCGATAAAAAGAACAAATCAGAATTCTTAGTTGTTGCTAAAATAGTGGGGAAAATCCTTTTGATTTGATAACAGAAGTCGCTTGATTACAGCGAACAAAAATCACAAAAAATGTGCTGTTGGTAATGGCAACTCTATTATAAGAACCAGTTGTTTAAAATGCCATGTGGTACTCTGTCTTAAGGAAGAGTTGTCAGGTTTAATTTAAATAGATTTGTTGATGAAATACCGCTACATTTGAAAATTAATATTAAATTAATAAAAAAGAAAAAACGATTAACGATTACTGTTTTAATAGCCCGATCAATGTTAGATTTAAATATTTTGTGAACATTAAATGTCCCACTAGCGTAAATTCAATAAATATTCCAAATGGATATTCTGTAAATATACAAATGACATTCACTAATTGTGTAAATAATATTCAAATTTTTAATAAATATACTTAAAATATTTATTAAATATTTTATATACACGTAACCCGTTTGTTAAAAGTTTTTAGACTTCCAATCATAATTTAATTTTTATTTTTTTTAATATTAAATAAATGGTTTTTGGCTTTATGATTACGCTCATCGACCAACATACATTCTTCAGGACAGATGCCCTCGGGCTGCATGAAGTTGCTCTCCGGGCGTAATCATCGTAATAACGCCCTTGGTACATAAATTGCTATTGTAGATTTATCATCCTCTATAGATAAACAATAACAGATAAAAAAAACAAAAAATGTATCTTGGAAAAATGCATCAAAATTTAAAATAGGTTCAAAAACAAATCTTTGTTGAGTTAAAAGCACGTGAGTTTAAACGATTTACAACAGACTATTAGTAAGGTTAGAAAATTGATTTTAACAAAAGCGTCCATAAAGCGTTTTGTATCACGTGACCTCGGTTAGTTAAAAATGTCAGTCGTTGTACGAAAAAACCGTTGTTTTCATAAGCTTATTATTTCGGTTATAGTCGTCACTTTAAACACACTAATATCAAATAATATTAGGCAAATCCATCTAACTTGTAGGTTAACCATAAGATCAGAGAGACGTTGAGTTGCATTGTTTGGAAGAGATATCATTAATTAAATGACGACTTGAGCTCCAACTTTACATGAAATTGTTTAGCAAGGTCTCTATGGCAAAAAAGAAAGTTAGATACGGTTTCACAGCTAATTTTATTAGTGGTGTTTGAATTTTGAATTTATGTTGATATATTGCATCACGCATGCTTGACGTGTGTAAAATTATTACTATTGTAGTTGAGTTGGCATTAAACTTTCTTTGAGTAACAATGTGTTCTAAATAATTCAACTTAAAGAAATAACTTCAATATAACTTTATCTGGTGCCACTACGAAGGTGTAAATATTGAACTACCCCAAACATTGGTCTTTCGAACAGTATTTTTTATTCAATTTCAACATTTTTGAAGAAATTACGAAAGGCGAACCATCGTCATTGGAATCAGCCAGCTGCACGCTACCTATCGTAAGTTCCTTAATTTTTCCTGATACTTATGTACTTGACTTTACTGACGTACAATTTAAACAATGGCCAAACAATTAAATGCTTTAAAAAATAAACGTGAAAGTTTAAAACAAAATTTAACGATATTTCAACTATTTGTCGAAAAACTTAGCGATGACATTGACGAATTGACCTTGAACAATTTGAAAATACGTTTAAACAAAATTTATCCTATTTATGATTCTTTTAATAAAACGCAAGACCAAATTGACAATTTAGAAAAAGACGTTAACCTTGATACTGACGATAGGGAACAATTTCAAAATTTGTATTTCAATCTCACAAGTAAGGCGGAAACGATTTTATCAAAATATTTTATTTCTACTAATGAATGCGATAAGGACGTCAAGCGAATAATTCCTGTTTCTCAAAGCACATCATTTAAATCAGTAAAATTACTAACAATTAATTTGCCTTCATTTGACGGTAGTTTCACGCATTGGTACGAGTTTTACGATGCTTTCAATTCTTTAATTAATAACAATAAAGAATTGAACGATGTTCAAAAATTAACGTATTTAAAAGCTGCTCTTAGAGGTGAACCACTGGAACTTTTGAGATGTCTAGAAATTACCAATCAAAATTATGAAATAGCAATATCAATTTTGAAAAAACGTTATGATAACAAAAGGAGAATAATTAATAATCATATTAAAATTTTGCTTGAAATTCCAACTATAACACGCGAGTCACATTTAGCGTTAAGAAATTTAATTGATATTACACAAACAAATATACAATGTCTCAAATCGTTAGGTCAAGCGGTCGATACCTGGCATGCATTGATAGTTCCTATTATTATAACGAAACTTGATATTCACACAGTGAAAGACTGGGAGGCCACATTACAAAATGATCCAAACTTCACCAATTCAATACCTACATTAGATAATTTGTTACATTTTTTAAACAATAAACAAAGTACGTTAGAAATTATTCATAACATGAAAGGTAACGAACAAAATAAACTCAAATCTAATCATGCATTAAAAACACGAACATTCACCACAGTTAGTACCATTGTATGTAGTAATTGTAAAGGTGAGCATCCAATTTATAAGTGTGAAGATTTTTTAAAGTTAGATGTTTCTGAAAGAAGTAATCGCGCAAAACAATTAAAGATTTGTTTAAATTGTCTCAAATCAGGTCATTTTATTTCAGATTGCAGATCTTTTACTTCTTGCAGAAAATGTAAAAAACGCCATCACACGATTTTACATTTAACTCGAAACTTAGAATTTCCACAAGTCGCCGAGGTAGATAATAATATTCACGATAACAGTTCCAACGAACAAAATGTTTTAAATTGTGCAACTAATATTACTGATTCGCAAGTTCTCTTATCAACTGCTACCGTAGAAGCATTTGATGTTCTTAATCATGGTCATCTAGTTAACGTTTTACTCGATTCTGCATCTCAATCTAATTTTATTACCGAGAATTTATGCAACAAATTAAATTTAAAACGCAAGGTTATTGATATTAGCGTAAAGGGAATTAATCAAAGTACTACAAACATTATTCACAAGGTTGAATTGACAGTGAAATCTCGTTTAAGCAACTTTCAACTTAAAATTTCTTGTTTAGTTTTACCAAAAATTACTACTTCTTTACCATTACACTCGTTTAATCCACAATTAGTGAAGGTTCCTCCAAATATCAAATTAGCCGATCCGGTATTTTTCAAATCTAAAGAAATTGACATTTTAATTGGTGCAAATGTATTTTACGAATTACTTTGTGTAGGACAAATTAAGCAATTAAATTCTCCAATTTTCCAAAAGACTAAATTCGGTTGGATTTTATCTGGGCTGTTATCTACACTAAAATCTTCTATTGAAACCTCATCTTTTTTAACTTTAACCGATTTACATAAATCAATTGAAAGGTTCTGGCAATTTGACGAGTTTAATTCAAAGGCTAATATTTTTACTCCTGAAGAACAATACTGCGAGAAATACTTTCGAAACGAAACCTCACGTGATTCAAATGGTCAATTCATCGTAAAAATTCCTTTTAAAGATAATTTATGCGAATTAGGTAATTCTCGAAGTCTTGCTGAATCACGTTTTTTTGCATTAGAAAAACGTTTTAGTAAAGATAAAAATTTAAAGTCTATGTACGTCAATTTTATGCAGGAATACAGTCATTTAAACCACATGTGCGAAACTCAACCAGAAAATATTCGTTTCTTTCTTCCGCACCATCCAGTCATTAAGGAATCTAGTCAAACCACAAAACTGCGAGTAGTTTTTGATGGCTCTTGTCAATTGAATGCGGGACTATCAATTAATAAGGTTCAATGTACAGGGCCTACAATTCAAGATGACGTTTTTGCCATTATTGCTCGGTTTCGTACCTATCCTTATGTTCTATCCGGTGACATTGCAAAAATGTATCGCTGCGTTTGAGTGCATCCAGATGATAAAAAATATCAGGGCATTGTTTGGAGAGAAAATCCAGATTCTGAACTCAAATATTATTTACTAAAAACGGTCACTTACGGAATGACTTCTTCTCCATTCTTAGCAATTAGGTCTTTGTTGCAACTTGCTTCCGAAAATCTAAAACTTTTTCCTAACGAATCACGCATTATAAAAGAAGATTTTTATGTAGACGACCTTTTAACAGGTGCGGATTCTGTTGATAAGTTAATAAAAATCAAATTTAACATCGACAAAATATTAAATTCGGCAGGATTCAAATTGCGTAAGTGGTCTAGTAATTCAAAACAAATCGTTCAAACCGAAAATTCAACAACGTCTATTGGTGAAAGAATTCAGAAAACGCTCGGAATTGAATGGAATCCTCTTTCTGACTCATTTTCATACACAACACATTTTCATTCTAATTCAAAAAATCATGTAACTAAACGTTCTATTTCATCTCTTACTTCTCAAATTTATGATCCACTAGGTTTATTAGCTCCTATTACAATATTGGCTAAGTTTATTATTCAATCTTTGTGGCAGTGTAATCTAGACTGGGATGACTCTATTCCTATCGATCTCCAAACCAAATGGCTAAAATTTCAGGATAATTTAAAGTACATCAGTTCAATCAAGGTTCCACGTTATGTTCTAATTTCTAATTCAAAATCAATTCAACTACATGCGTTTGCAGACGCTTCAGAGCGGGGATATGGATGTTGCATTTATCTGAGGTCGGTAAATGCTCAAAACAACATTTCTGTACGTTTACTGGCAGCTAAATCAAGAGTAGCTCCTTTAAAAAGCATTTCACTTCCAAAGTTAGAATTAAATGCGGCGGTTTTAGCCGCCCAGTTATGTAGAACATTTAAAGATGTCCTACGATTAGCCATTACAGAAGAATATTATTGGTCAGATTCGCAAATCGTACTTTGTTGGATCAATTCTTCTCCAAATAGATGGAAAACTTACGTAGCAAATCGAGTCTCAACAATTCAACAGCTATGTAATTCAAAGAATTAGTATCACGTATCATCGACTGATAATGCAGCTGATTTAATTTCACGCGGCATTCTTCCAATCCATTTAATTAATAATCAGTTATGGTGGCAAGGTCCTCATTGGCTTTCTCAGGATCTTAGTTATTGGCCTATTATTGGGGCGATTGATGCTATTAATTCTAACGACATTCCAGAATTACGTAAACAAAAACAAGTCTTTGCTAACACAATCGTTAACGAAGAACAGTTTCCGTTTGAAAATTATTCTTGTTTCATTAAATTAAAGAGACTAGTAGCATTGTGTCTTAGATTTAAAAATAATTGTTTGTTGTCCAAAGACAATAGAAATTTGGGAGGGTTATCAGTAAACGAATTACGAAACTCGTTATTAAAATTAGTTAAAATTGTACAAGCAAATTCATTTTTTTATGAAATAGAAAACTTAAAAAGAAAAAAAAATTTAAATAACAAAAGCAAACTGTTAAGTTTATCTCCTTTCTTAGACACACAGGGTGTACTTAGAGTAGGGGGACGCTTACAACTATCCAATTTTAATCTAGATAAACGGCATCCAATTTTGTTACCAAAACATCATCATTTTACTAAACTTGTCTTTAATCACATCCACAAACAGTTGTTACATGCCGGGCCCAAACTTACTCTAAGTGCAGTACGAGAACAATTCTGGCCTATAGACTATAGATATAGAAAAATACAGCAAAAAACATTCTAAGAAAATGCGTAACGTGTCGTAGGTTTAATCCACAAACATTTCAACCTATTATGTGAATGCTTCCAAGAATCAGATTAATTGCGCACTATCCATTTTATTCAACCGGCGTTGATTACGCGGGCCCCTTTCTTATAAAGAACAGAATAGGGCGGGGAAATAAAGTTATTAAGGCATACATATGTTTGTTTGTTTGTTTATCAGTTAAAGCAATACACTTAGAATTGTTGACGAACTTAACTACAGAAGGATTTTTGTCCACACTTAAACGGTTCATCTCACGACGTGGTAAACCTCAACACATATTTAGCGATAATGGCAGTAATTTTGTTGGTGCTGCTAATGAATTAAAAAACTTAGGTGAATTTTTAAAAACCAATTTTCACAATGTATTGGCTCATACTGCAAACGAAGGCATTCAATGGCACTTCATACCTCCTAGAACACCACACGTTGGTGGACTTTGGGAAGCCGGAATAAAAAGCGTCAAACATCATTTAAAACGCGTGTTAAATAAAACGTTACTTACTTACGAGGATTTATATACAATTCTTGTTCAAATTGAATCCTTTTTAAACTCACGGCCATTGACTCAACTGACAACAGATCCAAATGACACTGACGTTTTAACCCCTGGAGATTTTTTAATTGGACGATCCTTTACCTCTTTACCTGAACCCAACTTAACCGAAGTTTCGGAAAACCGAACAAATCGTTATCAACATTTGCAAAGAATTACGCAGCATTTCTGGTCCAAATGGTCAAGGGAATATATCAACGAATTACAACAAAAGAGTAAATGGAAGACCAATGGAGATCCCATTAAGATAGGCGATATTGTCGTCATAAAAGAAGACAACCTTCCTCCGTCAAAATGGCTCTTAGGGCGTGTACTTAAGCTGCATCCTGGAGCTGATACCATCACGCGAGTTGTGACAGTGAAGTGCGGCAGTGGTGAACTCAAGCGACCAGTAGCAAAATTGTGTTCACTACCTATAGAAGACTAACTTTGCAAGACAAGATCTATTTTGTTGGTGTAATTTATCAAGAACAATTATTTTGTGTTTACAGTTCAAATTATAAAATCTGAAGTTATGTTGTATCCGTTTTAAGTAGCATTTTTGTTGTTATTCTTACGATTTTAACCAATCTGAATTTGTGATTTAGTTAATTATTATTATTACAAATGTATTTATTATTTTGAAACTCTTTGAGATTTCAAGGGCGGCGTCATGTTTGAATTTTGAATTTATGTTGATATATTGCATCACGCATGCTTGACATGTGTAAAATTATTACTATTGTAGTTGAGTTGGCATTAAACTTTCTTTGAGTAACAATGTGTTCTAAATAATTCAACTTAAAGAAATAACTTCAATATAACTTTATCTGGTGCCACTACGAAGGTGTAAATATTGAACTACCCCAAACAAGTGGTCCATACTTTTTCGAAGAAATACAGAATAAGGAGGCTGTATCTCTAATTGTTAATAGTAAACGAAAATGTTATAGAATTAAGTAATTCTACAGTTGCAAAACGAGCGTCAAGGAATTGAAAACAAGATTTTTATGCAGGATAAAGCACCTCCGCACATTTACCGCCCAGTCCAAGTGCGGTTTTTTAAGATCGTGTTATAGGCAGCCATTTTGCAAGATTATGATCACCAAAATCACCTGATCTACTCTCAGCGGATTACTGGCTGTAAGGTTATTTAAAAATTGTGTTTGAACGCGGCTGGAAAAATTAAATATTAGTATTAGACAACAAATTTGTCTAATTCAACCGGAAATGTTTGAATAATGCTGTATACAATTTGAAAGAATTCCAAATAGATAAAAATCCTAAAATATTTTTTTGTAATTTTATCAAATGATTGTATTTTATTTAAAAAAATACAAACAGTTGCATATTTTTTAAATTTGTTTATGTTGTTTTTGTTATATTATACAAATTTTTGGTGTGAACATATTTTGAAAGATGTTTATAAAAATTATTTGAAAGTATATACTTGCTGTCACCAATATCTACAGCGCATTAACATCTATACAAAAACAATAAAAATTATTAGTAATTTACGTATTTTATTTATTTCTGTGAAAATTACTTATACAAACATCTATTTTAATAAACCTGCGTTTTTTAGTAAGTTAAGATAAATAACAGAAAGGCATTATTAACATACTAATATAATTCCATAAAGTTAATTTAATCTTTTGTAAATTATTATTCTTGTTGTTCATAAATCTTATTAATATATCATAAATCTTAATTGTGTTTACATTGATTTGACAAATTACCTATTTTTGTCATGCTACGAAAAATACATAGGTATATTATTAATATTTTGATGATTAAGAATTCTAATTTATTAGGTACTAAAATGTAACTAATTTAATAACAAAAAAATAATTGAAATTTTTGATTTTTCTATGTACATTTTTCAAATGTACCATAAAATTAAATTTTTAATATTTTTTGTTTTTTTAAAGGTTATATTAGAAAATTTAATAAATCACTTAATATAAGAAAGTCGTGTTAACGTCTTATTTTTTACTTTCACAAAACGAAATTTGTCAGTTTCCTCGTTGTAACATAAAATATTTTTTTTTTAAATTAACGTCACTTGCAGTTACATTTAAATATTACATAACTACTACTAATAATAAAGATTAAAGTTTGATAAAACTTAAAAATTAACCAAGCGTTGTATCTAGCACTACAATAAAAAAATCTTAAAACAAAATTTATAAAAAAATGCAGTATAATAAATAATATAATAAAAATATTTTAAATAAGTGTTAGAATGACTGTGATAAAATTAGAATTAGGTTAAAGCGTTAATAAAATGTATGTACTATTACTAAAAATTAAGTTAAACCTTAATATGGTAATATTAAGTCACTTATAATTCAAATAGTATAAATTAATAAGAAATTTACATAATTAAATATACTTAAGAATGTAAATAAAAAATTCTTATTCAGAAAATTAACTTGCACACATTTATAATTTTTATAATAAATGTTGTGTAATGCAAACATTGCTATAAGATTAATAAATATAAGAATGTTTGGTATCCAAAATTAAACTATTGTGTAATAACTAATAAACATACAAAAATACGTGTTAATAAAGTAATTAGAATTACTGAAGCAATTCAATTCAACTAAATATTCGATATTTGATAGAAATGGGTTTGTTTAACTTCACAGTATACAAAACCAAGAAGCGACGAATGTAGAAAACGAAAGAAAGTACGTTTGGCATTGTTAAAGTACACGTTAGGTAAAATTATACGTTTCTTATCCTCTTATAGTATCTACTATAGACAGTAATCATCTTCTTCGTTTAGAAGAGGCATAAAAAGCACTCAAGTTTTTTTATATGACGACGTTTCATGCAAACCTGGAAATTGTGAAATTTGTTAATATTATTGAAATTATTTGTGTCATTGTTAAAATTGATATTATTTTGTTTAAGTGATGTATACTATTTCTATAATTTTTTTTTTGAAAGATCCATTATTATATTATTACAATCTGATTTCTTAAGTAGATTAATACGCAGTTTTGTTCTAACTTAAATTGTTACGTTTGATGATTTTTAAAACAAAGGTTTTACTCACAAGTTTGCTTTGTGTTCCAATAACTTTACTACACTAAACATAACGTGTAGTACAGATACCGCACAATGCTTTGCATTGCGCTATCACTATTTCACTTTTCAGTCAAGCTTGATCCTCGTGAATTTTCTTAGCAAGTTTGTGTTATCTAAGAGCTAGATGGCATTAACATTCAAATAGTTGAGTAGCTTTTGTTCGTGGTTACTGACAAATATGGCAATGGTTTGATCAACAGTTTCCATTTGAAGGTCCCGATAGATGTCTTTGTTTTGGCAGTACCGCGGTGCATCAACGATGTTCTTTAAAGTTTTGTTCAGGAAACGTACGACAACTTGTATGTTGCTTTTGTTGGCACAACTCTAGTATAGAATGCCGTAGGTCCCAATAAGTTTCAGTATTTGCTTGTATAAAAGCTTTTTATATGTAGACAACTTGTTTTTCACGTTTTAGTTTGACAAAAATTTTCCAATGGAGTCTAGCGTCTAATGTCATTTTCAGATATTTAGCTGAGTCAGCATAGATAATCTAGGTATTGATGATCCAGATGGGTAGATGTTGCTTTTGTTTGTTGGCAATGTCTAGATGTACAGACTAATTTTTGTTTAACTTCATTTGCCAAGTTTTAGTTCAGATGTTAATTTTATTATTAGATGTTTTGAGTTTTTTGTAGCCTTTTCGTTATCTTTTCCGACGGCAATAACTGCGGGGTCATCAGTAAATGTTGCTATTGCTTCCTGTTTAAAATTTCGGATATCACTAGTATATAATAAATAGTAGTACCAGACCTAGAACACTACCTTGTGGTACCCCTGCTCGGATGTCCTTTAGTTTTGAGTAAGCATCTTTGTGTTTAACTCTAAAATGTCTTTCTGAAAAATTTGATTTTAGAAGCTGCTTAAATTATTGCGGCATGAACAGGTTAAGTTTATGAAACAAACCTTCATGCTATACTTTTTTAAAAGCTTGAGCAAGGTCGAGAAAGACGGTGCAAC
Organism: Aquatica leii; assembly: GCA_035610365.1. NCBI lineage: Eukaryota > Metazoa > Arthropoda > Insecta > Coleoptera > Lampyridae > Aquatica > Aquatica leii. Next base: position 31,704,162 of record CM069434.1, read on the forward strand.
AGACTTTTTTCTCCTAGTAATTTTTCAATGACATTTATAATCCAATGCACTTGATCAATAGTGCAATGCTTCTCTAAATCCAAATTGATGGAAAGGTATCAAAATCTTTTTCTCTACTATGAGTTTTAGTATTTTGAGGAGTATTTTTTGATTTAATTTTGAGATGACTAGTAGCAACGATGTAAGTGTATACGATGTTACGTCGTTAAAATGGTTTAAGAATCATGATGACTTTTGCTACTTTTCATATCTTAGGAACTAACTTCAATCTGAAAAATGCGTTAATACGATTGGTTAGTTTTATTATAGCTTTTTTTAACAGCGTTGAGCACACTACTATTAAGTATTTATGACATTTTTAATTTTGGTACAATTTTACTATCCCTTATTTGCTATTCATTTGTAGTCGTGTGAAGAGGCGTTGCAAAAGATCAAAATTTTAGAGAATTTTAAAAACGAAAGAATGGGAATAGAAAATCTTTCTATAAAAATTCGAACATTTTTGTTATTATTTTTCTATACTAGGGTACCGTAAGAGTAAATATTTTCTTGTTTTACAAAAATAACTTGTGATCTGATAAAAATGGGAAGAAAATTAGGTTAACGCAGACATTTTAGAAGAAAGAGAATGAATACGTCAATCAAATAAGAATGATCTTGTTTGTCCAATAATTAAAATAATATTTATTTTGTCGTATATCTTGCTTTATATGATAGAATGTATAAGGACGGGTTTCATTATTTGTGCGAAGTATTGGAACTTGCGTATTTTAATATTGTTCATTATTTTTTTTCTTTTTTTTATTCTCTAGAGAACTTCCAAGTTTGTTACGCAATTCTTTTCTACTATCTGGAATATTTCGTTCTATAGCAACATTTCAAAAACTTCAATTTTTTTTGTTTTTTACGTTGTGTCTGTGACTCAATTCAACTCGACTCACTGTAGCATCTCAGCATGTAAATTTTTGTATCAATGTATAGATTGTGGCATTGGAATATATTGCTGTTCGTAATTTACCGGTTTATTTAATTTAACAAATTTGTAAGTACTGTAAAGTTTTATTATAATTTATTTACTTCTAATTAATTAGTTGTTTTTTGAAAATATACTGTTTATAATAATTAAAACTTGTGTTTTACTTATTATGTTATATGAAGATCAGTAACACACAAGTTTTAATGTAAAAATTTTATTTAACTTATTTAAAAATGAAACCAAGCATATTTTATTTCAATTAATTAATTATACATAGGTTTTATATTGCGCTTTTACATTATTGTCCTGTTGTATGTAACAGATAACAAAAAAACAGAAAATCGAGGCAATTATCTAGCATTTATTTTACTGCTGAAAATATTTCTGTCCTTGGCTAATACGTGACGAGTGCTTTATAATCGAGATAAAACCGAAAGCAAAAATTGCAACGTAAACATCCATAGTTTTGTTTTGAAAAAAGACAGAAATTCATGTATTGTTGGATGTCTTGCAGAAGGACATTATTTTTGTCACTGATTGTACATAAGATTACTATTAAAAGACTGCATTCTACAAGTAGAGAAATAGCAACTCCGAGGAGGCTTAGCTGGACGTGGTCGTTTTTTGCTTACTTTGCATTGAGTCTTCTTTCTATCAACACTATCATTTTCTTCAAATACCAAACTTTACGGAAGACAACTTAGCTATGTTATTTAGACTGGCTGGTATAAAAAAACGTCCAACCCGACGAAAAGAAGGAATAAAATAATAACTAAAACTGATTACACGGTTACAAAACAGAGAATTGTAAGCCTACTTTTGGCTGGTGTCTAAAATAAAAAAAATAATTAAAAAAAAATAACCGCCGAGAGTAAACATAAATAGATAAAAAAAAATTTTAGGGATAGTTTTCTAATAACAATTAAGTGTAAATGTGTCATTATCAATCTATAGGAAAACTGATATGTGACTCTTAAACAGAAAAACGAGTTAGCTAAATAGACCTTACATAAGATTACGACAAAAAATATTCAGAAAAAGAGTACTACATTGATAACTGCAGTGAAAGAAATTATTAAAACGTTTTATATATAAAAAAACTGGTGTAGTCACCACACGATTTTCCTATAAGGAATGATAAAGGAATGTCTAATATTTTTTTTAGAAACAAATATTTTCGGGTTTTGAACAGCGTTCCATATTTACTTAGAAAGCTTACAAATTTTGAAAAATTTACAATGTTTGACGTTTCGACAATCATGTCGCTGTCTTCTTCAGAAAAACTAAAACTGAAGGTATAGGATCCTGAAAGGCCTTTATATTACGCCGTTCGGGTCAGTGGTTCGTGACGGTTTTGATTCATTAATAGTAATAGTAATAAAACCACTTTAAAATGATATGTACACGTTTGTATTGACTTCTTAGCACGCTACAATTTTTTTAAAGTTTGCTTTTCGATTTCATTAAGATATAACTGAAACATGACAAATCGAGCTTATGTTGTCATATCGAAGTCTTATATTTGTGCTTACCTCTTTAGTAAATCAGTAAAAACTATCCTTTTTAACGAATCTTGCTTTCCCTTCAAGATCGGGAATTTTTTTCTAAAAAAAAATGTCGCAGGCAGAATTCGAACCTAGATTATATTTGTGAATTCATTTTAAATTATAAATAAAATATCTAATAAATTGTTAATGTTAGCATTTTTTTTAGTTGAATAAATTGTTAGGAACCATTATCTCTATAGGAAACTAAAAATAATTCGAATAATTTACATTTGTACAAAATTATATAGGAAAAACTGTTCAAATGACGAATACAACTACTTCCGGTTTCTTTATCAGATCCATCTTTTGATAGAACCGAGAGAAAATGAAAAGCCAGGTCGATACCAAATTTCAAGTTACTAGGAGTTTTGGTTTGAGTTATCGTGGGTTAGGTTAGGACACCCAAAATATTTTTGTCAAACATACATTTTTCTGATTCAGGAGACCTTGTAACGTAAAATTCTGCAAAAAATTTTCTATACAAAAAAATTGCTAGCGCTATACTTTCTTTATAAGAAAGTAGAAATTGTTTAGACAAACACATAACAGAGAACCTTAAAATTAACAAAAATAAAAGAATCTAATCAAAAAATTAAAAGTTACAAATTACTACAAATAAAATAGAAAAGGTTATTAGCAGCTAAAATAAAAAAATTATAGTTAAAAAGTGAGAGAAAAATAAAGCACACGCTGAAATCCAAACAAAAAAAACTGGCGTTGATATAACAACACAAACTAAACGCAAATTTTTCCCGGTAAGAACTAAAGTTTGGATGCAATTAATTAAACAGAAACAAATTAAAAAAATAGAAAAACAGCAGTTTTAAAAACCTAATCCTTTGTTTAGTAAAGAAAGAATTTTTTAACCAGCTAATTTTTAGTAAAACAAAAGCAGGTTTTTATTCCAGAGTCATGTTCTAAGTTTTACCAACTTTTGTTTATAATTAAATTATATGATAAAGTCAATTAAAGTTGGCGATACGTAAACCTAAACATGACTATGGAATCAAAACTTGCTTTTGTTTTACTAAAAACTAACTGACTAAAAAATGTATTTTACTAATTTTAAACATTTAATAATATACGAGTTGTATCTGGTAACCTACTAGAAAATACATCCAAACAAAGTTACAACTTAAGTATAGCCGAAAACCATGAAGTAAGTGTAAAGAAATAGATGCAAAAAATAAATTTTTAAATTTCCCAAAATTAAGAGAAATGGCAAATGAGTTTAAAATTTAAGAAAATACTACGGCAAAAAAATCAAAAAAAAAATAAATAGAAAGAGATGATGAAGAAGATTTATAGGATAAGCTTGAAAGAGTGAGAAATTATTTACATCAAAATTAAATCAATCATTTTTAACGCACAAGTTACGTACCAAAACTGATAAGTATTTGAAAAATATATTAAAAGCTATACTAATAAATAATCATATAGAAGTGAATTTGTGTGTACTACAAAACTCTTGAGTTACTGGTGGAAAAATGAACAAACTTCCCACAAGAAAAGAAATGGATTATCACAATCTCCTAGTGAAGGTAAAAGTCACACTGATTGATGCTGAAGAAAAACAAATTAGTAGAAATGTTAGAAGCACAAAACAAAACGTCAAACTTCTAATCGTATTTATTAAAGCCAAAAAAATGAAACATCAAAACCGACTCAAAAGAATATATCATGGTTTATAATACAAATATAACGGGAAACAAACTTTGGAAATTCAGACTGAAAAACCATCAACATCACACAGACGATAACGTAGACGCTAGTGTCATAATATATGATAATAGTTTGTAAAAAAAACAAACAAAATGTTTTTTCCAAATTTTTTAAAAATATTTTTTGTTGAATACTATAAACAACAAAAAAAAATTAAATTAAACTTAGATACCTTCAAAATAAAGTAACACATAAAAAATAAAATAGAAAACGAATTTTGATGCAAAAAGAAGATGTCAAATAACTCGTACACTAATGAATCAAATACTTTGTAAGTCATTAGGAATTAATGTTACCTTTTTCTGTAGTTAATAAAGAAACTTCTAGTAATTGATTAGTACTTTTAAGAGCATTTTTAATAATTACAAAGGTTAGTGTAGTAATACACTCTGATAAGGTAAGTTCCATTTAGAGTGTATTCAAGAGCGGGCTTTTTTGTTGGAAAGGTCTACAAGTCTTTTTGAATTGCAACCCTTCCTAGCGCTTTTTGATTTTGAAGTTTATTTTCGTATTTTTGAGTTTTCCAAATTACTCAAGGATTTTTAAATTTAACTCACGACTATCTTCACTGAACATTTATTTATGTTACTTTTATTCAGACAATTTTTATTTAAACAGCTTTTGCATGTAACAAGTGTTAATCAAAATGTTGTGTTGTTATATGATGATAGAGTTCTAAATCATTCAGATTGTATATTTTTTAACCTAATTCATTTTCAAAGGTTCATGGCTAATATAAATTGTTTCAATAACTATTGTTTTTTGATCTTGATACGGCAATTATTTTTTTAGAAATGACATATTTTTTTAAAATTTATATGATATTACTTTACTAGCAGCATTTCCACTTTTATTTATATATAAAATATAAACTGTTTATTACAAGGATATGTGGAGATCAATCAAAAAATATTTTTTATGAAAAATAGACACAAACAAAATGCGTGACTGCGATATATGGAAAACATGTAATGAAAAGACCTTTAGTATAGTAGTCATGGTGTTAGTAAACAGAAATTATAGAATAGTAATAGTTGACGTTGAAGCTTACGGTGGAATGTTTAGCAATTCGGTTATGGGAAAAGCTTTTTAAATAGCAAATTATCAATATATTTTGATGAAACTCTTCTTGGCACTAACACTGTTTTACTACATGTAATTGTAGAAAACGAAGCTTTTCTATTACATAAAAATATTATGCGTACATAACCTGAAATTCAAACACGATTGCAAATCAATAATGCAGAAAAAAATTGAGCACTTTAAGAACTAAGAAATATTAGAGGTAAGGTTACTGAAGAAGCATTGCTTACTCGCAAAGTATTTAAAAATTACTTTTGTACGACAGGGACTGTATATTGTGCAAGAAGTTATAGAAATTATTATTATTTATGAACTAGGTTATTTTTTCCAGTAGTTATTTTACCGTTACGCAAAACTGCAAAACGTTCCTGCCAAGACTTATATATAAGTTAAAGCTGTACAAAGCTGTTGTAGGTAGTGTATAATACAGTTTTTTAAACACTTTGTTTCTAATCTATTTTGTACAAAATAGAGCTGTCAAATCTCGATACCCCGAAGTTATGGAAGCAAGTTAGGGGCGACTCTGCCAACAGCCGGTGATAGAAACCGTGTACGTACTTCCAAAAAGTTAGTTAGTTATCCATTGACAAATGGATTTTTAGTCAATATTGGCGGTAGTATTTATAAGCAATACCTTTTTAATATTTATTGTACATTAGCAAATTTAGTTCTACCCAATAATGGTGGTGGTATTATAAACGATACTTTTTCAATATTGATTGTGCATTGACAAATTTAGTTCTACCTAATATTGGTCTTGGTATTATAATCGATGCATACCCGATACTGTTTACACATTGGCAAATTGATTTTTACCCAATATTTGAGTTGGTTATTATAAGCGGTACCCTTCAATATTGATTACGCATTGTCAAATTTCTAACGATCCAATATTGCTTTTTTTACTCAAGTTCAACATTGGCGATGCATCATTCCCAAAACAATAGCCGTAATAACTTGAGGCTGTAACATTGGCTACACTATGGGTTTCTAATCTAGAATCTAATTGACTAGAAGCGAAATTATCAATATTGATTTTTCTAATTGGTGCAGTATAGAGCAATATTATTTTCCATTTACTGACAATTTTGTTATTGGACCAAATATTGACTACAGCTTCTTTTTCTAAGTTAAAATCTATATTGAATCTCTTCAATATCGAAATTACAGTGGCAAAACGTTTATATTTTATATTGGCGCAATAAAAGATACACATCGGCTTTCAATATTGAATATTGCAAGCCAATCCTTGCACAACATTGTGCTAAGATTCATTTCCAATAGAGTAAAGGTTTCTTTTGTATTAGCAGCAATATGTGACTTGACGTTGTTCTATAACAATTTCACTAAACGCTGTTTTTTGCCAGTATACAGGCGTTATCCTTCTAATTCTTGACGCAAGTAGATTAATTGACCTTAGTAGCAATCCGCAGTAACTGTTTCACTTAGTTTTAACAGCTCATAATAGAACACACCCTTGAATCTTACCGAATGCAAAAAAAGAATCTTTATTCTAAAGCAATTGAGTTTTGTCACCAATGTTGATAGTATGCCGGAATTTACTCATTACGTTTTGGATAGTCATAGAGTACCACCGATAAGAAAGACTTTTGACACTGCTTATTGAGAAGAGGAAGACACGCTGTCTGTGGAACTTGCTCATCATACTTAGGTGTTTAAAAATTTGCTGCGTTACCTGCAACTATTCTGTAAGTTTTGCTTTTGTAAAGCTTTCAGCGAGCAGTTGTTCTAAATCCTCGTTGTCAAACTTCCAAGAGCCTCCAGAGTGTTGCTTGTTAATTAGATTGAAATTGCCGTTTTTAAACTGCTTAAACCAAAATGCATACACGTCCGTCGTACAACACAATAGCTTCACTTAAAAAGAAGCAAATCAAGTAGCATCTACTTGCAGCTATTTTTCCTTGTTGAAATTTGTAAAAATGTATTGTCGGATATGCATCTGTTGCCACTTTCGACTTTATTAAACGGGATACTTCTAGAAGTTGTGTTTGACTTTTTGCCAAACTATATGTTATATTTAAAAGCTGCATGCGAACACTGCATAACTACAAAAGAGTGATGAAATTAATTCAATTTAAAATTGATTTCATAACTGCTTAGAATAATTTGGATCATTTATTTGAACACTAATATAAATCGGAAGAAGATGTAAAAACCGCAATTTAGTTCAAAAATAATTTTTAATAATGAATTATAATACGTCAATAAAGGAAAGAATTTGATAGTATTTATTGTTATAAATGTTATAAATAATATTAAAAGAAACATTTAATATTATTAAATTCAGCTTTGATTAATAACAAATTAAGTAGTTATAAAAACAATAAACCAAATCTGCAAAAAAAACAGGTAACACGAAAACATTTATTGGAAATTTCGTAATTTCAGATTATTAACTATAGTTACTACTTCAGAAAAGTATTTCAAAACATGACTGACCTTGGCTTACAATTGAATGTATTCATGCCAAATAAAAAACTGGTTTATTTTGGTATATATTCTAAAGTATAAAAACAATTAATGATATTTACTAAATGGCAATACTAAGAAGTTTATATATTTGATCATGCTGCAAAATTATATTGTTTATTGAATTAAATATCGTACATAAGAATAAAATTTATATAAATTTAGGCCATCTTTTATATTAAATTTTAATATTTGTGCAAGAAAGTGCGTTAAGTATTGAAATTAAGGGAAAGTCAAGTGGTATTACCAGTTTAAGATTATTTTTTTGATTAGTTAGTAAGTGTTGTAATTTTATTGAAGATTGTTAAATTAAATTATCCTGTAATTTGAAGTAAAGTATTGTGTTATTTTATAGATATAAAAACTATCACCTGCTGTTTATAGCCTATAATTAAGTACTGTTTGGTAGGGTTTTTCATTTAGAGTAATTCTTCAAAACGTTTTAAGTTTTTTTTTGTTTACTGGTGCTTTTAAGTTCAGGCAAAGTTGTATAACGCATACATTAATTGAATGCTCACATTTAAAATATAGAACATAAAGAATTTATATGCAAACTTATATATAAGGTCGTAGCTATAAAGATTTTATTTTAATTTGACAACTTAATATTAAATTAGGACGCCCCAAAATTGTTATACTATTAAAAGGGTAAATAATAAAACTCAACAAAAATCTTAACCTAACAATCATAACAAAATTTAATTAAAAAATTAATATAATTAAGTTAAGTACGTTATCTCGTGTGGGGTTGCTAGTCCTTAATAGGGCGCTTCCCCAGGTGGGTACCGGAAAAATAAAAAATACGCTGGGTGGACAAAAAACTAGCAAATCGTCGGTACTCCAATAAACCGGCTGAATTTAATCCTAGCAGATAGTAAAATGCATACACCAATACGTTTGGCCAACGGGGTGTATTAGGCCAAATACCTTCAAAGTATAATTATGACAATTAGTCTCCAGCAATTTTCAAACTCCCACCCAAAGCAGCGCAGCGGGAAAAATATGAGGAAAATAAAGAGTGTTACGCGATGAATACTTTCTTTAATAAGAACGATAAAAACAAAAGGACTTGGACAAGCCCTGATGAACGAACAAAAAATAAATATGACTTCATCATATCGCCACAGAAAAATAAAGTGAAGGATGTGTCAATAATTGAAAGAATACAAGAAGCAGCCACAGATTAGTGAGAAACAGAATAGTCATTAACACCAGAAATGAAAAAGCAAAAAATACACAAAAATTTAAAAAAAATGGAAATTATATAACAGCAAATAAAAAAGAGTATGAAAAAGCATTAAACAATAATCTATTAGCAGTTGACATAAAGAAGGAAGACGACATAGAAGAACGGAAAAAAAATCAATAGCAATGAAGGTAACCTCTTGTGAAATAAAAAATTAAACAAATAAAAACGCCGAGATATCCAATAATACAAAAAAACTAATAGATGAAAGAAGAAAATTTGCCGAAATCCGAAAACAAAATATCAAAAAACTTAACAAAACAATAACAAAAAAGATGAGAAAAAATGACACGAGAAGAAAAAGAAGAAAATATAAGAACCCACTAAAAATGGGGGAAATACAAAACAGTGGCAAAAAAAGGTTGGAAAATTCAACTACAATATAATTAAGAGATGTTAACGGTAACTTAATTATAGATCATTACAAGATCTACGAAAGAACAGAAAAATTCTAGACAGAACTGTATCGTGCAAGAACAAACGTAAACATCAGAGAGATCAAAAAGAAAATAACCAACGTAAATTCAGAGCATATACTAAACATCGAAATATATAAAATCGAAAAAACACTAAAAGATATGGGGATAAACAAAGCGTCAGAAAAAACAAGTAATAATAAAGATGTTAAAGAAGAATGAGTACAACTACTAGAACAAACAAAAATATTATTCAACCAATGTCTGTTAGAAGAAAGAACATCACAAGCTTGGTACAACGCACTATTCAAAAAGGTTAACAAAACAAAATTAGAAAACTACAAACCTATCAGTTTATTATTACAGGTACACAAATTGCCAACAGAAATTATTACGAATAGACTGGTTAATAAACTGGATGCATATCAAACCCCAGAACAAGCAGGTTTTCGTAGTGGCTATCGTACTCAAGGTCATTTACAAGTAGTGCGAAGCTTGATAAAAAACTAAGAAGAATTCAACCTACTTCTATGATTTGCTTTCATAAATTATGGAAAAGCGTTTTACTTAGTAGAACATTGAGTTATAATAAAATCGTTACAAAATAAAAAACAATACCAAAGTGATGAGAATAGATCTTGGAGTAAGGCAAAGTGATACGAATTCTTCAAAATTATTTACGTTATGTTTACAAAATTTAGAGAGTGCCTGTGGGAAAACAAAAAATTAAATATCAACGGAGAGAGATTAAATAATCTGAGATTCACCGATGACATCTTACTTATCGTGGGCAACTTACAGGACTTACAAATGCTAATAGATTTAAATAAAAAACTAAAAGAAATTGGGTTAAATGTAAATAAGGGACCCAATAATAAGACTCAATTAAAGATAAATGACTTGGTGGAACAGAAAACTGATATAAAATTAGAGGACAAAAGTATCGAAATAGTTGACAGCTATAGTTATCTTGGACAACTTATGACACTACAATCGGAGAGTCAACTAAAGAAATAAATAGAAGAATAAAACTACGTTGGATCGCATTTGGTAGATGTACAGAAATGCTACAAAATAAAATCGATCAAAAACAACAAACCAAACTTATTAAAATATACTCTTAGTAATAACATATGCAGCAAAAACGTGGACGCTAAAGGTAAATAATATACAAAAATAAAGAGTAACATAAAGATTGATGGAATGTAAAATGCTAGGCATAAGAACTTGAAAAGCGCTTAAATTAAAATGGTCATAGACTGGCCACATTGCCAGAATAAAAAAGGTTAGGTGGATCAAGAAAGTACTGCAATAGAAGCCGACAGTGGGGAGAAAGAACAAAAGAAGACCCCTGCTTAGATGGAGCGATGGCATTAAAAGAGTAGCAGATTACAACTAGTTACAAAAAACGCACAACAGTGAACAATAGAAAATACTTGGAGAGGCCCACGTCCTACAACGGGTAGATACATAGGCAGAAGATAATGACGTGCATTGTCAAAATTTTGAGTTTAGATATCTGAATCATACGATGACGTAAAGTTGTGCAATTCTTTTATGTGCGCAATTTGACCTTTGTTAACCAAATTTCCGTATTTTTAAACTAATTGATTTCTTATTCGTACAGATCCGTAACTAGAATATTGTTACACATAACGTATCATAATCTCCAAATTTACCTCGTACCAAATTAAATTAACTTCAGAACGTAACACATTAATTATCAAATTCTTAAGCATTTAACGGAAATCTCTCAAAAGAACGTAATCGTATAACACATTGCACAAACTAAAATCGACAAAATGTAACTGTACGTACGTATCCAAAATAAATGTTTGTATCCAAAAACAAATTCATACGTTCAAAACTATACATCGTACATAGCAAACGCGTTGTGGTATAAAAAAAATGTTATACCTAGAAATGTAGTCGTACGTAAAAAATGTAAAGAAAAATCCTACAAATTATGGATTTTTGTTTAGATGACGACTAGAGCACTACTTTTTTAACAAAAACAGATCCAAGAATGTAACTCGATATAACAAAAGCAGATAAGTAAACCACAGTTCGCATTTAACATGTGGTCATGTTGTCTACAGTTGCAGGGCGACCAAACGTTTTAATGACTTGAGACGAGTAGAAGCAAAATTGGACACGTCACACAAAGCATGTTTCGAGAAAAACGTCAAAAACTACCGAAGACAATCTAAAGTTAAGTCAGAACTTGAATGTTAAGGTCGGCATAGGCCGCGTTTGGAACTAAAATGTGCAGTTGTCTGCTTTTGCAAGTCAAATCAGTGTATTTTTACAGTTTTGCAACGGAAAATAAACAGTATGAAAATGATAACGGAAAACAACTATAAGCTGAAGAATAATTTTATTTTTATTAATGGATACAATGCAAAATATGAATGTCATATTGAAACATTTCTTCCACAAATTCACAGGTTGGGCCAATGTCATCCTTATCTGTCACATCTGGTATAGTATCATCGGCACTACCGCTTTGAAGAACATTTTTGTGTATGAGGAGATTCGGCATGTTTGACCATTCCTTCCCAAAATTAATAGTGAGTAGAGTTTCAACATCTTTTATTTTCGTTTTCTTTTGCAAAACCCCTCCATGTAGTTCGGCAGGAGGTATGACAGATATTTTTTCCCTGTTCTTGCAATAAACAATACATTTGACGTGTTATTTCGATATGTCATTTCTCCAGACACAAGGATATAGTTTCACAATCGTATGAAAATGTTAGTAATCCATCACTTTTCTCTTTTAATAGATAAAAAAAGTCTTAGCACGCATAATTATCGAGATCTTTTTCTTTTTTAATTCGTTCTAGCAATTTAATGTAGGTTAAACATGCATCTTTTTTTGGAGGAGCCAACCTAACATTAAAATAAATTGTAAAAACATAATAAAAATAACAAAATATTACCTGTTTGTCGATCTCAATCTTTTCCATGTAGGTTTTGTGCAGTTTTGTGATACTCAATTCAGCAGGAAGGTATTGTCTTAAGGATTTTGCTCGGCACTAGTGAGATTCGTCAGCTTTTAGTATATTAATAAAAAAGTTTAACAGCTTCCAATTTATGTTCGAACTGTTTTCGTCTTCTGTCGCTTCTTTTTTTTTCTGTTAAGTCTCCATCAAGTTGAAAACGGCGTACAACGCCAATTACACGGTGCTTTGTTAGACTCAACAATTCAAGGAATATAGCTCTACAAACCTTCACTTGTGTATGATTATAACGTTTTGGAACAAATTGTTGTGGCTTTTGGTTTACTGCTGTCTCTGCGACGTTGACGCTTTGGCAAATAACTTACACAGAAACGAGAAATATGTTGGAGTTGTCTAATTTTACTTGAGTCTTTGTAAAAATGTGAATGAAATTCTTTGATGTCTTGCATCGTAAGTGTAGCACATTTCTAATTCTTAGATAAATGCCCACAGGTTGGATATTTGGGCGGACCTTTTGTAAATACCTAAAACAACCGAAAAGGTGTACTGAGTTTATGAAAGATAAATAAAACAGAATTCATGCAACTACCTTTCATCCTTAGCAACCGATCTCTTTTGCACCTGTTTCTTTCTTGCGGCACCTCACCACACTTCTTACACAAATGATATGTTGTGATCCATCACAGAAAGCAACACAAACGTAATTAATAATAAATTATAACTGATTGGAACACGTTAACTGATGTGACAACTTGCAGCAATCTCATTAAATCTTACGATTTACGGACACGTCCGCGTTTGCTGTAAAAACGTTAGGGACATGTCCGCTTTTAAAACCAAAGTCGATTTTGAAGTAGTATTTTTCCGAAAATTAGAAAAGTTTTGCAACCAAATGCTCATGTACATTTGATAGAGAAGCTCACGAATATACGTAAATGAGTTGCATTTTACAGAAAATGTGACATGTCCGGTTTTGCTTCTACACGCCTCACTTATCAAAATGGTTACAGATCATGTCTGAGTATTATGCTTTATTAATTGCGCACGCAATGAATCACAAATGTTAGTTTAATCCAATACAAAAATGTGCATGTGTTACAAATCAAATCAAAGCTTCCTACAACGCTTTCATAATACAACAGTTTATCTACGGTGCAAAATATCATCTTATTAATTAGTGCTTCCATATTTTTTTATGCTTTTCCGGGATGTCTGAGTAGAGAACGTTGCATATCTTTATGCGTCAAATAATTCCCGTGTTTTCAGAAATGCTTTGACTTATTATCTAGTATTTCTAATTAGTTAACACTTGTTGTTCTTGACTGAGTTTTTTTGTTTGCTCAAAAAAAGCTGTATGTTAGTTATCAGATGCAGGTTCAGTTTCTATAATTATTTTTGATCATTGTTGACCATCGTCCGACAGCAGTATAATCTTTTACAACCTCGTCATATAGTTTAAGTGTTTATCCATTGTTACATTTTTCTATCTTATTAACTATTTGGTGTTAACTAGTTTATACAAAAAAGTCTTCACTTCTTAAATAATTTATTTGCTTTTACATATCGACAACAAACGCCATTTTTAACTTCTGAGTTGGTAGTGCGGGACGATCTTTGGTCAGTGTGTTGTCAACTCAAAACTTTTCTTTTTTTATAAAACCAAGGAAGTTTGAACTACATTAATACATACACTTTGATAAAATTAACAAACTCTCTTAATTAATTATTTAAAAATATAAAACATAATTTTGGGTTTCAGTTGATGTGGCAATTTATTAGCGCAAACACTTTGGTTTCTGTTGTTCACGTTATCAACATTGCTTCTAGATGATTTCTAGAATTCTTATGATTAATTATTTTTGTTTTATTTGGGATCAGTAGTGTAGTTTTATACACCGGCGTAACTACAGGGGGGCCTGAATAAACCTGGCACCCCCAGACCTCATAAATTACGTCATCATCTAAGTTTGTTATTACCACAAGTTTTGTTTACAATGTTTTTTTACGCTTAACTTGATTTCCTTTCTTATCCTTTAATTATATATGATATTAGAATTTTTATTTCTTTATTATCATTCGTTTTACCTGCTGCTTTTAAATATATTAAAAACTTCTGTTTTTAACGCTGCCAGGAACTTACATCAGTAAACTGAAGAGGTGTTGGTAGACTCTATTTCTATCCGCTTTTATAAGTGTTTTAAATGTATTAATATCTAAGCAAACGCGTGGGTCACTTTTTCTTTTATTTTTAAAAATGTCTTTGACTTTTTTATACATCTGACACTATGATTTGTTTTAATGTTTTTACTTATTTTTAAAAAATTTTTAAGTATTGTCTTGAAATTTAAATTGTTAACAATTCTTAATACACATTCGACAAATGGTGTACCTTTCTTTTCAACTATCCTACGATCGTTACCGGACACTTTAACTACTAACACCAAGCATGCGATTACAAACAACTTTTCTAAATCACCACACTATCTAATAGCAACTTTTGGCATAACCATTCCGATAATTACCCAACTAGCATTTTTAGTGATTATGACGTGGCAGCAACAGTCGTAGAAACTGTAGAGTGGCTTGCCACTAGTCACTACCACGTTACAGGAACAGTTCTATACCGTGACTACTACCAAAATAGGGAACAAATATATATAAGTTTAACTTTATTCATTGCCATTTGGCTTACAAATTTGGTCGTGTTGTCTATACATATATACTACATTTTCTTATCCCTTCTCCCCTCTTAACTTTTTCCTCCTGCTCCATACTTCCTCCATCCATTCCGCTCCTTTTCCGTTTTCATTTAAGATATCCACTATTTTCATCACCTCTTCTCTTAGTTCCCTGCATCTCTTTCTCATGTGGTTAAAGTCTTCCGTTTCTTCTCCACATAGCCTGCACAAATTTTCTGGTTCTTCTTTCCAATATTTGTTCTCTAACTCCTCGTTGCCACATCTGAACCTTGCCACCATTTTTTCCTTTTGTTGCTTTTAATCTCACTGTCTTTTAAATATTCCGGCACCCCTTCACCCTTGATATCTTTATAATTCCTATTATATCTGCTCTCTTTTATCTTTGTCCATCTTTCTTGTTTTTCGATGTCTCTATCTCTCCTTATTATTTTTTCTCTTGTCCCTACCCCTCTTCTCTTAATCTCTCCACTTCTTCACTCGCGTACCCGTTTCTTTTGTAAAACTCTTCTCTGCCCTCCTGCCCGTACTTCACTTTCTCTCCCTTTATCTCTTTCCAACATTCTTGCAGAATTTTGCAATCTGTTCTTTCCCTCATTTCTTCCTCGTATTTTATTGCTCTTTTTCCTGTCTCAATCCTTATTTTTTCTATCTGAACCTGCTCTCTCACAATATACCCCGGTGTATCCCTGTCCAATCCTAACACCCATCTCCAGTATTTTTCCTGTAGCCCCTCTACCTCCCTCCACTCCTTCCAGCCCCATATTTCCGCTCCATACATTACCACCCCTTTTATTAATTTTTCGAACAGCAATTTTCTTTTTTTTATATCCATCTTGAATACTCTTTCCCCCAGACCCCAGACTTGTCCTATTAGCCTGTTTCCTTTCTTCACCCTTTCCTTTATGTGTTCTCCCTCTTTATTATCCTGTTTCATCGTGTAGCCCAGGTATGTAAATTCCTTCACTTGTTGCACTTTCTCATCACTCCATCTCCACTCCTCTCTTTTTCTTTTCCCCTCCTTTTCTAAATATCATTATCTTTGTTTTCTCCGTGTTTACTTCCATTTCTTTTTTTTTCATATATTTCTCTAGCGTTTTCATCATCTCTTTCATTTCCTTTTCCTCCTTAGCCACCAGCACTATGTCATCCGCATACACCAACGACCATACCTTAGCTTTCCCTACCACTATCCCTCCTGTCTGTTGTCCTCTCATTGTCTCTTCCAGATCCCCCGTATATACCGAGAACAGGCTTGGGCTCAGTGGACATCCTTGCCGCAACCCTCTCTTTGTTATAAATTTCTCACTCTTTTCCCCATTCACTTTAACCCTGCTTCTCGTTTCTTCGTATATTTCCTCTATTCTTTGTCTTAATCTTTCATTAATTTTTTTTCTTTTCATATATTCCCACAGCTTTTCCCTATTTACTTTATCAAAAGCAGCTTTTAGGTCTACGAATAGTGCTACCATTTTCCTTCTTTTTTTTCTAGTTCTTTATTTGCTAAATGTTTCATTATATATATGTTGTCTATCGCCCTTCCTTCTTTTCTGAATCCCGCTTGTCCGTCTGGTACCAAACTACTTCTTTCCTCTATTTCCTTCTGTAATCTTTCTTGCAGTATTGTCGCGTACAATTTGTATGCCGAGCTCAATAATGTTACCCCTCTATAATTCTCGACTTTATTTTTTTCGCCTTTTTTATGTATTGGGCATATTATTCCCTCTCTCCATCTCTCTGGGAATCCTTCCCCTTTTCATATTTTGTTTATTATTTCCGTCATCCTTTTTGCTACATTTTCTCCCCCGTATATCCACTCTTCTCCTTGTATCCCATCTTCTCCTGTCGCTTTTCCTTTTTTTATATTCTTTATCGCCTCTATTACTTCTTCCTCCCTTATTCTATCCCTATCTCCTTCTTCTTGTCTTACTACCGCGTCTTTCCTTTTTTCTTTTTCCTGCTTTTGTTCTTCCCCTCCCAACAGGTTCCGAAAATATATCTCCCATTCTTTAATTTTTATTCCTTTTGTCGTCCTGTTTTTTTTCCTCTGCTTTTTAGGTACTTTCATACATCTTCTTCCGTTTTTATTCCTTTAATCTGCTCCTCTTGTTTCTTTTTGTTTTCCTCCTTCTTTCTGTCGCATGTTTTTTGTATATTTTTACTGCTTCTTTGTATTCTTCTTTTTCTTTCTTCCCTTTTTCCTCTGTCTTAATGTTCTTCTTGCATTTTTCTTTGCCTCCGTGCATTCGCTATCCCACCATTTCTTCCATCCAGTTTTCTCCCCTTCCATTTTCTAAATCTGACTCTCTCTGTTGCTTTCTCCATCATCTCTCTCATTTCCTCTACACTTTCTTGTAATTCCTTCCCTATCTATACCGTTTTCCCTATTCTCTCTTTATATTTTTTCATACTTTCTTTTGTCCAATTTTTAGTTATGTACTTCTCCTCTTCCTCTCTCTCTTCTCTTTCCTTTCCTTCCATTGTCAATTCCAGTAGTTGATGGTCTGACTCTACCCTTTCTATCACCTTAAATGTCTTTACCTTTTCTGCGGCCTCTTCATTTGTCATTACAAAATCTATTATTGATTCTCCCCTTCCTCCTATGTACGTAAATTCCCCCTTTCCATCTTCTTCTCTGTTCCCGTTCATTATTTCCCACCCTTTTTCGTTGCACAATTCTAGCAGTTTCCTCCCTCTTTATTTATCACCTTGTCCTTTGTTTGTCTCCTTCCCGTCCCTTTTCTTTCTTGTATTCCCCCCTCTTCCCCTATTCTTGCGTTGAAGTCCCCTCCTACTATTATCAATCCCTCTTCCCTCTCTTCTATCATCTCTTCTATGTTTTTCCTTGTCTCTTTCATTCTACTGTTATAAACCGTCACTACTTTTATTTTTGTTTTTCCCCACAGCATGTTCCTTTCTACAACTCCTCTTCTCTGTTGCACTTTCTCCTTTTTTTCCTGGTTCAACCATTTTTTTCTTATTCCTGCTATTATCCCCCCTTTGCTCTCCCTGTTTTCTTTTCTCTTTCTGCATGTTGCACCACCCACTCAAATTCCTCCGGCAACTCTTTTTCCCACCACTCCCATTCTTTTTCTTCCATCCATGTTTCCTGTAATCCCACTACATCCTGTTCCTTGATGTACTTCCAGAAATCATGTTCCTTGTTTTTTATTCCTGCTACGTTCCAAAACAATACTCTCAGCTCACTCACCTCCCCCCGTGCTTTTTCCTCACTTTCTTTTTTTCTCCCTTCATTTTCTTTTCCATTTCCATCTCTCATTATTCCTTTTCTTTGCCGTTTCGTCAACTTTCCTTCCTTTACCCCCCCCCTGTGCCCTCTAGTTTTGTGGCTTTTGTGTCCCCACTTTCTCTTCTCTTTCTCTGCACAGTCCCCTATCCTTGTTGTTCCATATGTATCTGTCTCCGTCTATCTCCATTTTTCTGTACCCTACCCATACTCTTTTTCCTTCCGCTCTTTTTTCCATCGCTATGTTCATTATTTCTCTTTGCACTCTTCTTTCCTCTTATGTCAAATTGTGACTTATATATATTCTTGTATTCTTTAATTTCTTCTTCTCCTCCATTACCTTCTGTTTTTCCTCCTATCCTCCGATTTCCGCCACCATCATCTCATTTTTCTTCTCTTTGTTTATTACTGTCACTTTTTTCACCTCTACTTTTACATTTAATTTTTCTTCCAGCATCACTGCTAAATCTTTTTGTGGTTTTTCACGTCTCCACCCCTTTATCACAATATTATTCTTTCTTTTCCATTTTTCCTCGTCTTCCGCTTTTTCTCCAGTTTTTCTATTCTCTCCACCAGTTTCTCTTTTTCTTTCTCCCACTTCTTTTCTCTTTCTCCCATTTCTTTTTTTCTTTCTTTGATTTCTTGTCTTATTCCTTGAATATCTTCCAACTGTTTCATCATTTCTCTCATTAATTCTTTTAACTCCTCCATTTCTTTCCTTCATCCTTCTGGGAACAAATATAGAGTGGCCGTTATGTGATTACAACCATTTTATCACTTATAAAATAACATTGCAGCCAGGTAAAATCAACGTCGCTGCCAAGTAGCGGCTTGGTGACCATTAGTGGCCCTGAAGATTTCAGAAACTGCTTTGATGTATTTATATCTCTGACGCATTCTTAAATGTTGTTTACTTTTTTATCTACATCTCCTCTTTATTTCACAAATGGACAAATAGGTTTACTTCGATCAAACTGTTTTAAGTTTTTGATGCACTACATGTTTATTATTGATTTTTTTTAGAAAAACAAAACTTAAAAGTTCTAAATATAAAATAAAATAAAACAATTACAATCCAAAACACATTTTATTAGTATTTACATTATAAATTTAATTATAATTTATTAATTTATTACATTTAATGTATTGTTAGTTATTAATTTCATATATTTAGAATAATTGGCAACTTTTTGTTAATGGCAGCATAGATATTGTTCATAGACATGGCTACTTATAAATAAAGTAACTGTTAAGTGGCAAGAACAAAGGTTGCCTACTTTGGAGTTATTCCACTCAATAATGCTAAGAGAACTAACAAGTATCCAATCCGATTTTAAAACACTTAAAAGTGATTTTTAAAAGTGGCAGCATTGGTAGTGAATTTTGTTGGACGGCCACTCAATAATATTTAATTGCTTTTAGGTTCATCTTCATAATGAAGTTGGATACATCACTTAAGTAATTTATATTTTATTATCAACTGCATTTCATAACGTATAATTACAATCAATTAATTTAAACACTCTTAATAATATTGTTATTCAGCTTGTACATTTGTAATTGTTCTAAATCAATGTTGCCCAACCTTTTTTTGTCCGTGGGCCGGATTCATCATGACATACGATTTCGCGGGCCGGATTTTTTATAATTGCATATCTTAGTAACACCTTTTAACACCTTTGAAAGGAGCTCGCGGGCCGGATTGAGCTTCTTCGCGGGCCGGATCCGGCCCGCGGGCCGTAGGTTGGGCACCGCTGTTCTAAATCACTTTCACATTATGGATTATATGTATTATTAAATGTCAAATCCTAACTTCACTTTACGGATTAAACTTTTAATGTCTTCCTGAAAAGCAATTTTAGGCTAGACAGATTTAAATACTAGCAGTGTATTTTCATTTATACCAAGCCTATATGCATTGTAGGAAATAGGCCACTATTTAGTTACTGTAACTTAAAAGTAGATTTCAAAACTAAATGTCACTATGTAGTGGCTTTAATCTAGAATGTCTCGTAAAAATCACTTATGGAAGTGGCTAAAACGTTACAACAACATACCACTATAGAGTGCACTTATATTTTAGGTATATTTTAAGTTTTCAAAACGTGATTTAGTGATCCCCACTTTATTTGCCACTCCAATGTTAAAAAAACTTATAAGAGATTTTAGTTAGTAAAAATAACGTTAAAAAACACTCTATATAATACACAAGCTTGCAAAATATACAAAGAGCTGTTAGAGTCACTCGTTAAGAAAAATGAAAACTGCATATGTTTTGTTATTACTTAGCTAAAAAGTGTATTTGTCAAATATAAAAATGAAAAAAAACCAATTATTAAAGAGCATAATACATTTAATACAAAAAACAATTACATTTTAGTAAAATAATTTTACATACATATTTTAAACACAATTGTTACACTGGAAAAAAACTGGTAATGAATTTCATGAAAGTTTTATGACTATTATTAGATATATTAAATTTATAATAATTAAATAATTTGTCTAAAAACATGTTTTTTAAATATTTTTCTTAACCTAAAAATTATTTATTTACTGTTTTTTTAAGTAACTAAATAATTAAAATTGTACAGATAATATAAACATTTTAAAATATACTTGTGTTTATAATTTGTATGTACACTCTTGGACCTTTTTGTTTTTTTTAGTGTAATTATTACTATTTTATATTTTATGTTGTTATTTTTATTGCACACATTAATTGAAAACTCGCGTGTAATGTTAAGTAGTTTACTACTAAACAGACTGTATAATTGCGTAACGTTAAATAGAGAACAAGTTAAATAAATAATAGAAAGGATTTGTCGTTCTACAAATAACCAAACTTGTAAATTAAAATAATGCACGCCATATTTTAACGTAACATAAAAGTGTTTGCTCAGTAAGATGGGCTTGGGTGGTACAATAATTAAAACTCGTGAATTTTTGGATGTTAAAAAAAAGACGTAAAAAATCAAATAAAGACAAAATCGGTACGGCGCCAAATAAGATCACAACGTTAAATAGCTGCTAGGTCTTTATTCATCAAGACACTCATCCCGTAACTTTACGACATAATTTTTTATTATTTTGACAATTTTTTGTCTGCTGGTTGTTTTCCATATTGTGAATAAGTAATTAACTTTTTTGTATTATAATTTTTTATTCTAAATAATTCTCGTGTGGTCGACTTTCACTGCACGTCGCAGTGGATATCTTTAGAACTCGAAATAAAGTGATTTATTACATCTTTATAAGCTGGCCCACGGTTGATAAAACTGGTTTCCAAATATCCGGAAAAAAAAGTAGTCTCCATAAATATTAGTAGGATTTTTAAATATTTCAATAACTTTTTGAAGTGAAACTTCTTTATCGGCGTTGGAAAAAAATTTACCGTCACATTTTACGCGTCACATTTTTTACCGTCACATTTTTCCGTTACGCGCCATCTTTTTTATTTCTGAAACGCAATAGCGACGTGATAAATAATATATCAATAATAAAGTGATCAACAAAATCAAAGGTTTTATTTTAATTCTAATTCCAATGGATTTTTAACAAAAGTAAGTAATTATATCTCTTTTTCTAATAATTGGGTGGGATTGTGGTATTTATTTTTTTAAATTTAAGATATTTAAGGTTAATCTCAGTTTCTGATTGTAACTATCGGTCAATGTATATGATTTCATTAAAATAGTATTTATTAATTAATACGACTGCTAATTTAATGAACATCAATTAATTGACATATAGTATAAATTCTGAAATATGTTATTAATTTTTTTAAATTTAAGATATTTAAGGTTAACCTCAATTTCTGATTGAACGATGACAATGACAGTAATAATTCTATTTCAATTAATGAAATGCTGTAATAATCTTAGTAGCAAAAAGTTAAAGTGAAACACGGTTGGTTTTTTAAATTTAAGATATTTAAGGTTAACCACAATTTCTGATTGAACGATGACAATGATAGTAATAATTCTATTTCAATTAATGAAATGCTGTAATAATCTTAGTAGCAAAAAGTTAAAGTGAAACACGGTTGGTTCAGACGAAGAGTACTTTCAGTTTCTCCAACGCAGTAGGGATAGCATGTCGCTTATTTTGTTACGCGTCACATTTTTAATTAATACGACTGCTAATTTAATGAACATCAATTAATTGGCATAGAGTATAAATTCTGAAATATGTTATTAATTTTTGTAAATCAATTAACTAATTTTTGTAGATTCAATTTCATATTTCAGTTACCATAAGCCATTAATTACAAAAATATATAATAACGATGACAATGATAGTAATAATTCTATTACAATTAATGAAATGCTGTAATAATCTTAGTAGCAAAAAGTTAAAGTGAAATAATTGTATTATTTGTATTCATATCTATGATAAAAAATCCTTTTGTTTAAACTTTATCTAATTTAACTTTATTTAACCAATTTCTGAAAAGTTGCATGTAGATCATTTTGCGAAAAATAAGACCATAAAGAAGTTTCACTTCTTACATGTGTACACTAGTACACGTCCATGTTTTTTTAAACTTGTCGCTGATAGTAACTAGCCAAGTAGTTTGAAACAAAATTTAACATATTAACCGTCATGTGCATTAAATATGATTTACACGACCTTGAACCCAGAGGCTTTTACTATTAAATTAGAAATGAGATCTTGTTTACACACCACTTTTAAACGTTTTGTTAACTTGAAATGAAGATGGTTCATTAGCACATTTATGTAGTTTATCAAAAACTTACTCTTACAGATAGATATTTAAGTAGATTTTTTAACCTCCACCTTTTTGAAAAATTATCATTTGTAAATTTTTAGCGCACATAGCTGTTTCTCTAAGTCAATTCCACAATTTTAGAAGGAATTTAATTATCTGACCAAGGTGTTAGTCGCTACATTACAGTAACAAATATATTACACTATATATTACAAGGTAATTATTGCAAAAACCAAGAGTAACATTGGAGGTCTCCATCGTTATCTAACGCTAATCTACCGTAGGTAAAGGTAGGTAAAGTAATACTCATCGTATTGGAAAATTTTGTTAAAACACAACATTAACACTGTGTTTTCTTCTCTTTCTAAATTGAGCCAATTATTTAATTCTTGGAGAGACGTTATTCTTTTTCAATCTAACGACATTTATAGCATTTCTTGTTTTTATGGTTGCACAATCTTATAAATGCTTTTAGTTTAATAATATATAATGAAACGTCCCAAAACATTTAGAACAGTCGGGACGATTACCGAAAAAGGATGTGCTAGTTTCAGATAAAGCAAAAATTAAAAAGCAAACGAAGAAAATCAGGCCCAATTTTAAAGTTTTAAGTACTAGTACAAAGTGAAGAACTTGCCAGTGTTTTATAAATAAGTGCGTTGAGTGATTAATTATCTTAGCCGCGTACGGAATGCGATTATAGTGATATTTAAATTGAATAATAGCGACAAAAAAAGTTTGTGTTTTAAAAATGGGGGATTTAAAAAAAAGCTAAAAATAAGTGGTACTAAAATTGTGTTACAATGGTTTTGCTAAAAACTTAGAGAAAAATGTAATAGACGTTGATTTGTATTTGTTTGAAGTTTTCGAAGAAATTCATTTTAGTACTCTTATTAAGAAAATAGATAAAAACTTTAGAAAAATAAATGACAATTCTCAAAAAAGAAATGAAAACTGTTTGACAATTATAAAAATTTAAATTTAAAAAATACTACAAAATTCTCAGAAAAAGAAAAAAATCTAAAAAAACCAAAAACATACGGACTAGCATTGAAAGTCAAATAGAAAGTATCAAAAAAGAAATACAGGCTAGTGTAGGAAATCAGATTTAAACTGTTCAATAAGAGAAGGCTTTCGAATTTTGCAGATTGTCATTGACCACCTTCAAAATAATTATAAACTGTTAATCTAACGTCTACAAATGAGATACTCATTTGCAACAGATATATAAAACTCAGATAAAAAATGGGTAATAGAAAACTGCGGAGAGTTTTTAAGAATTCAAAACTGGCATCACCCAATAACTTCTTAGAGCAATTGGCTGCTTAACCTTTCTAGACGGTCTCCGAGACAACAATACAAAGCAGATTCTACGATTTAGCTTGACGTTGGATTACACTTTAACCCGTGTCCTAAAACTTGAAGCCGTAAAACAGGCGTTGCACAAAAGCAGCCATAAACTCGGGTGTACCGCTGAAAACCCCGTACAGCACAGAAAAAATATTGATGAAATACTAAATGCTCCGAATACTACCATATTAGCTATTGGTTGACACGGGAGCGACAAAGATTATTTGTCTTGACATGTTATTAAAAAATAAAAAGAAATCAGTATCACCTGACACCAATTGTAGCGAGTTTTAGAGCTTAATTTAGAGTATTTTTGCTATATACATTATTGTCAATTATTATAAACTTAACTAAGCTTAATAGAATAAAGACATAATACCACAAGTTAAAGAAAATAAAAAACAAGAATTTTATTAAAACAAACAGACAAAAGTAATGTATACATCACCGTATCCATATACCGTCCGCAGATAAAGCAATTAAATACTTAATGTACTTATTTATTTAACACTGGCACATTTTTTTTTACACTTACGTTAACAATTTTAAACTGGGTCCGATATTTTTCTTCATCTTTTATATTTTTCCTTTATCTGGACTTATAATATTCTATCCTTTTTGGTAATCGAGGTGACTGTTCTAAATAACGTTTCAATAATTATTTTAGTACGGTATGTTTTGTTGATTACTTTCCTATAAGGAAAGCATAGCAATCGCAATTTTTTTGCAGATGTTTACCTTTCAAGGTCTCCTGAATCAAAAAAATGTATTTTTGATAAAGAAATTGGGTGTCTGTGTGTGTGTAACGTTGTAGCCACGATAACTCTCAAACCAAAAGTGCTAGTAACTTCAAACTTGGTATAGAGATGACATGACTTTTTATATTTTCTCAATTTTATTATAAGATGGGTTTGATAAAGAAACCGGAAGTGAGTGTATCCACCATTTTTAACAGTTTTTTTTATATAATTTTGTACGTATGTAAATTATTCGAATTATTTTTACAGTTTCTTATAGAGATAATTAACTTCATAGTGTTGTAGACCAATAAGACAATATCAGTGTCACATGCAACAATCATAAGTTAGAAATGATTTCTTTAACTGAAAATAATGTATGCTACTTTTTTTGCCGCTACCTAATTAAAAATAGATTAATAAACTAATATTTAAAAAAATCATTTTGACAAAAGTAAAAATGTCGCGCTTCGGCAACATTCCTGACGCTTCAGTTAATGAAAACGTTCAAAATGCGATTCCGAGACAGACAACTCAGTGTAGAGAAAGTGTGTGAAATCAATTTACAGAATTTTGCCAACAACGCTGTTACAATATTTATTGTGATCTGATGGGGAAAGGTGGAGAAAGAACCACAGAATTGAAGAATAGTATCACTTCACGTAATTAACCAGATGTTATCGCTTACCTGTTTGGCTAGCCTCGCCGCAGGTGGTCGTCGGGTTAAAGAAAATCATAAGATACTCAATTAGTTCCGGTAAGCTGAATGCCCAAGTGCGCCACCTTCTCTCGAACTGTTATCCGCAGAAATTATGGTCTAGGGAAGAGAAAAGGAAAGCCTAGACCCGAAGTCTCCCCAAAAGAAAACATATGTAGTATTCACAATAACCATTTATTAAAAAAAATGATTCACCATCTCCTTCCGAACGGAAGAAACACAAACTGCGACGGTTACGCCACTGGTAAACTCCTGACAATTATTTATATAACCCCACAGAGAAAAAGATTATTAAGCACAAATATCAATTACAAGTACATATATATAAGTCACAACAATAGAGTTTGGAAGCCACCGAAGCTAAGACCGCTTACGTAGCTAATAATTACCGCGGCTACGGTAGCGATGATTTAATAGATAAACGCGTTCCCGCTAATTAACGTACCGTCTGGGGGACAGCTTGATCAAGCGTCATAGGACCGGTAAATAATAATAATCAAGTTAATATAGAGAGACGGGTAACTCCCAAAATTCTACCTTTGATAAAATTTAATGATTACTGTAAGTGAATGAGAAGTTATCATAAATAATTGTAATGACTTGACCATTACACAGTTAAAGTATTGAATGAATTATTATACAAGAAAAATTATGAATTACAATAAAGTTTGACGTTAGGTGATTTTAACATTTGAAAGAATTATTGTACAAAAAATTATGAATTACAATAAAGTTTGACGTTAGGTGATTTTAGCATTACTCCGACAAGTTATAAAGACACGTGCACCGTAAGCTGATAAGATAGTTTTATACAATTTTTAATTTTTCCTTCCCGCCGGTAATTAACTTAAATAAGAAACAATTACACTCGACGTCGTCTCCCACTTCCGAAATCGGTTATATATATTTATACGAGAATCAATCTTAGTCGAAATATATGATAAAATGGCGACACGAACACGATCTTGCGTTTCCTCATGCACGCATCGCGGCCGCTGCTAAACGAAGGCTACAGCGTCCGGTCGAAATAAGGTCGACAGCGAGACTCCCGCGACTCCAATATAAAGGTGTCATAAATACCTCGAGTATCGTAGTAGTTCTCCTTACTTTGTCGAACATCCGAACTGGTTTAGCGCGTTCACCATTTCCCTCAGATTATAGATAAAAGTACACGCAGATATACCTCAGAACGACAGACGAAGACGTCAGAAGCGAAGATCGAGTATCCAGCATCCACT
Source organism: Aquatica leii (assembly GCA_035610365.1). Classification (NCBI taxonomy): domain Eukaryota; kingdom Metazoa; phylum Arthropoda; class Insecta; order Coleoptera; family Lampyridae; genus Aquatica; species Aquatica leii. The sequence continues at coordinate 31,731,320 of CM069434.1, forward strand.
TTAATATCAACCGCAACGTAACAAGGACAGAAAAAGACCCAAAGAAAGAAGCCACTTTATGTGTCTGGCCGTCCACAAGACATCGTGCCGATTTTATTTGCACCGGAGGTTCAATCGGATTTATTTCCAAAAGGCTTTCCGATGTTCCCCCTGTTGTAAACCGATCCACAAACAGCATAAAAATGAATATAATTCGTCGACGACTAACAACTTTCGCGCCCCCGTAGGCGTGATTTCGAACTACGGCTCGAGGCCAAAGATGTTATTGTAAGTTGCCTAACTCTCAGGCGGATTTTGACTCGCAGTTGAAATTTACACGTTACAAATTCCCCCCTAGCAAGAAGTGAGACCCACGGTCGAAATCAAATCCGAACGCAGCCGTAAAGAACTTAGAGTGGAACTTGCCATGAAGTTCGTTACCAACTAACCGCACATTGAAAACCACAAACCCAACCCAGGAACCAAAAACCACAGAAACCCAACCCGATAGATGAAGGAACAGAACCTTTCGAAGTTCCCTAAAATCAATCAAACCTAACTTGGACTAGAGACGCATACAGCAAAATGATACTGCCTGAGCAACCAAACTCCAAAGAACTTAGAAGGCCAATATCACGAAACTAACGTTCTCGTTAAAGCCACCAAATAGTGATTCCGGGTATGAATAAAGAACGAGACGTTATTCCAAGTACGGAGCGACGATCCAAGACAACTAAGAGAAAAAAAGAAGAGGAGAAAAAGACGGAAGTTTAGACTAGCGTCAAGGACCCAAGAGCCCTAAAGTCACAATGAAATCCCAACCCCAGTAGTTAAGCAAAATCTTGGAAGAAAATTCCAAAGAAGTAATCTTTAAAAGAAAAAAGAACCCACCTAAGCAACCCCAAGGACCAAAGCCCAGTATTAGCAATCCTAAGAGAAGGAAAGAGAGAAGTAGAAAGAAGAAGAAGTCATGATTATCTGTTGCTAATCGAACACTAGTAGATTATCAATTGCTGTGCTAGACTGTCACAATGAGACGTAGAAACCGATTAACGGAATAGAGTACTCCCAGAAAAACCAAAGCATAAGTGGCAGAAGGGATACCCTAAGAATGACTACACACATCCAGAGAAACCGACCAAGCGGGCGTACCTATAGTACAGAAAAGCGGAGTGATAGTCTGCCTCAAGTTTCAGACCTACTCAACAACCAAAGAACCTATGGAACCCAATTCAACAGCAGAAAGAAGAACTTAGACAGAAAGAAGAAGCATAGTTGCAGTGAACACTCAAGAGAAAAAGTTAGCAAAAGAAAAGAAGCAAGTGTCCAAGCAACCCAAGAGAAAAAGAAAGCAAGAAAGAAGGACAGAAAGACAGAAGGAGAAAAGAGAGTACATGATGTTGTTGTACGGATCGACTATCTCTCCCTAGGTAGTCGACCCAACAGGACCCAGCCTACTGCCCAACCAAACCCGAAAGGCGAACCTTTAGGAGAAAGAAGAAAGAAGGAAGATATGGCAGGTAGGTGATAAGTAATCAAGAAGAAAAAAATGAGAAGTAAGAAATACAAGAAAGGAAGAAAAGAGACAGACGGAGATAGATAAGACTCGATGTAAATGTCTGATTCGTTCTTCTCTCCGTAGAAGAAACGAAAGGGAGTGACCAGCCCTTCAATGCCCAACCAACCGCCCAATAGGCGAACCATAAGGAGAATCCAAAAGAAAGAATAATGGTTGGCACAAAGAAAAGATAGATAGGCCCCAAGAAGAAAAAAATAAAAAGTAGAAAAGATAAGAGATAGAGAAAGACGGAGACAGATAAGGCTTGATGTAACTGCCTGATTCATTCTTCACTCCGTAGAAGAATGAAAAGAGAGACCACCCTACGGTGCCCAACCAACCACCCGATAGGCGAACCATAAGGAGAATCCAAAAGAAAGAATAATGGTTGGCACAAAGAAAAGATAGATAGGCCCCAAGAAGAAAAAAATAAAAAGGAGAAAAGATAAGAGATAGAGAAAGACGGAGATAGATAAGGCTTGATGTAACTGCCTGATTCATTCTTCACCCCGTAGAAGAATGAAAAGAGAGACCACCCTATGGTGCCCAACCAACCACCCAAAGAAAAGAGAGGAGAAAAGAAGAGAAAAGATATCGTAGTTAGTCATAACCGAATGTGTCCCAAATGCTGTCCCCAAAGTGAAAAGTTTATTTCCAGACTTTTATGCCGACAAGCGGAATAGGAAATCCCAAAAAAAATCAAAAATTTAACAGGAAAGCAGAGAATCCTATAAATGACATACCAATCCAAAAAAATGCCGACGAAGCGGGTACAACTATATACAATACGGAAGGGTAGTCTGTCCCGAAATAAGATGGTAAAGAAAGAAAACCAAAAGAAAATTGTGAAGCAACTTAATCCAAAGAACAGCAAATCAGTGGCAGCAAATTGGAAGAAGGCAAATGGATAGCATCCGAGTTACTATAACCAAAATACCAACAAGATAGTTAGAAGAGTACAATCAAAAGTCCAAATACCCAAGCCAAACTAATAGCTAAAGTCAACAATCCAGAGTCAACAAGCGTTGTTAGAATTTACGACGCTTGCGACGCCGATGAAAGAAAAGCGAACGATCAAGAGGAAGAAACGTCGATGCATCAGCAGAAGAAACCAAAGAACTCGATGGAAAAGAGAAAGATGCAGCTTTTACCTCTTGAGCAGGTGTAGTATCTTCATGTCGATGGGTAGAAAACCTATTAGCAACCCTATTGTTAGAACGCTTCATAGTACTTGGCAATAAGCGAGAGTGTGATCCTATAGTATTGTTTTGTCGCGAGCTACAACAGCAAGACCGTATGTATTCAGCAACCTTAGACCTCATATGTGGCCAGTAGAAGTGCGAGCGAAGACCGTCCAACGTACTTTTAACACTACGATGATCACCCTTAGATGGAAGATGGTGAGAAGAGATGAGCTGTTTGCGTTGATCTGATGGAACAACTAATTTCCATACACAAGGATCAGATCGAGAGATACGTACACGTTTACATAACAGATTTTCCACAATACACCAACGAGAGTAACGTCGCGGAAAAGTAGAAGCTTTAGCAATTAGACCTAGATACCAAGGATCGGTAGTAGGACGAATAAACCTAGCAACCGAAGAAAAATTTGGTGGAAGCGAAGCTAAAGAACGAACATGTCGTAAAGCTTTCTCAGCTTTAAGACCACAGTGAACACAAGTAGTAGCAAAAGAAGGAACCGACGAAGTTGGAAGAGAACTAGCGACAGCCTTAGTCGAAGATATAGAGGCAGCAGTTTTGTTCGTATAACCCAAAGGTGGTTCTAGAAGTCGATCATTTTCTTCAAATGTCGAAGAGTTAAAAGAATTATTTGAGCTAAGATTAGATTCCAAACGTTTGCCTAAGGATATCAATTGTGAAAAAGATGTAATGTCGATGAGTGCGAAGTGAGACTGATAAAATAAAGTCAGATTGCGACGTATGATCTTCAGTTGTGTCTTCTCCGAGACTGGTTCTAGCAATTGCATGAAAAGATGCCGGATAGTAGCAACATACATTCCAATCGATTCGTTAGGTTGCATCCTACAGTTCTGAATAGTATATAGTAGACGTTCATCATAGTCCAACGGTAGAAATTCCGTTTTCAAAAGAGTAGCAACATCCTTCCAAGAACGCAAAGAATAGCGTCGGGCTCTAAATACAACAAGAGCTTTACCGGACAGTACCTCAGAAGCTGAAAGAAAAAGCTGGTGGTGCGAAACACCGCGAGACATACACAATTCGTCGCCTCTAGTTAAAAAGTTCATCAGTTCAAAAGGATCTTCACCTGAGAAGTTTACATCCCAATCGGCCAAGTTGGTTTCCGCTTCAGAATCCGATGAAGTAAGAAATTGAAGTTCGTCTTCTAAAGAATACATGGTTCACACGAGATAACACACTAAGATTTTAACACCAAATAATCCTATGAGTAATCGGTAAGAGTCTAATTAAAATTAACAGCACAAGCGGCTCCCTTAAGCAAAACCTATAGCTAAACACAAAATCCCAAAACTAAAATTAATTGTAGCAGTCCACAAAAACGCGAACCCACGTAATAGTATTCGAAACTCTAGCAAAAAGAAAAAAAAGATTTCACCCACTAGGTAGAAAAATATAAGCAAGCAACTAATGAGTAAAACTTCAGAAAAGTATAACTTGAGCTTCTATACTACCAGAAAAAAATAATAACAAGCAGGAAGTAGTAATTAATAAGAAATTTGAGCAAGTAAACCGTAGCACTTATTCACCGTCAGAACCCGTTCAAGAAGAAAATCGTCGAAGGCCTCACGTTGCTGGTGCCAGAAATATTTGTTACAATATTTATTGTGATCTGATGGGGAAAGGTGGAGAAAGAACCACAGAATTGAAGAATAGTATCACTTCACGTAATTAACCAGATGTTATCGCTTACCTGTTTGGCTAGCCTCGCCGCAGGTGGTCGTCGGGTTAAAGAAAATCATAAGATACTCAATTAGTTCCGGTAAGCTGAATGCCCAAGTGCGCCACCTTCTCTCGAACTGTTATCCGCAGAAATTATGGTCTAGGGAAGAGAAAAGGAAAGCCTAGACCCGAAGTCTCCCCAAAAGAAAACATATGTAGTATTCACAATAACCATTTATTAAAAAAATGATTCACCATCTCCTTCCGAACGGAAGAAACACAAACTGCGACAGTTACGCCACTGGTAAACTCCTGACAATTATTTATATAACCCCACAGAGAAAAAGATTATTAAGCACAAATATCAATTACAAGTACATATATATAAGTCACAACAATAGAGTTTGGAAGCCACCGAAGCTAAGACCGCTTACGTAGCTAATAATTACCGCGGCTACGGTAGCGATGATTTAATAGATAAACGCGTTCCCGCTAATTAACGTACCGTCTGGGGACAGCTTGATCAAGCGTCATAGGACCGGTAAATAATAATAATCAAGTTAATATAGAGAGACGGGTAACTCCCAAAATTCTACCTTTGATAAAATTTAATGATTACTGTAAGTGAATGAGAAGTTATCATAAATAATTGTAATGACTTGACCATTACACAGTTAAAGTATTGAATGAATTATTATACAAGAAAAATTATGAATTACAATAAAGTTTGACGTTAGGTGATTTTAACATTTGAAAGAATTATTGTACAAAAAATTATGAATTACAATAAAGTTTGACGTTAGGTGATTTTAACATTACTCCGACAAGTTATAAAGACACGTGCACCGTAAGCTGATAAGATAGTTTTATACAATTTTTAATTTTTCCTTCCCGCCGGTAATTAACTTAAATAAGAAACAATTACACTCGACGTCGTCTCCCACTTCCGAAATCGGTTATATATATTTATACGAGAATCAATCTTAGTCGAAATATATGATAAAATGGCGACACGAACACGATCTTGCGTTTCCTCATGCACGCATCGCGGCCGCTGCTAAACGAAGGCTACAGCGTCCGGTCGAAATAAGGTCGACAGCGAGACTCCCGCGACTCCAATATAAAGGTGTCATAAATACCTCGAGTATCGTAGTAGTTCTCCTTACTTTGTCGAACATCCGAACTGGTTTAGCGCGTTCACCATTTCCCTCAGATTATAGATAAAAGTACACGCAGATATACCTCAGAACGACAGACGAAGACGTCAGAAGCGAAGATCGAGTATCCAGCATCCACTTTAATATCAACCGCAACGTAACAAGGACAGAAAAAGACCCAAAGAAAGAAGCCACTTTATGTGTCTGGCCGTCCACAAGACATCGTGCCGATTTTATTTGCACCGGAGGTTCAATCGGATTTATTTCCAAAAGGCTTTCCGATGTTCCCCCTGTTGTAAACCGATCCACAAACAGCATAAAAATGAATATAATTCGTCGACGACTAACAACTTTCGCGCCCCCGTAGGCGTGATTTCGAACTACGGCTCGAGGCCAAAGATGTTATTGTAAGTTGCCTAACTCTCAGGCGGATTTTGACTCGCAGTTGAAATTTACACGTTACAACGCAAATATGAATTATTCGAATCTTTGTCCACTGATACGATTGCAAGTATTTTAAAAGATTATGCATTTAATATGCGGAAACGTAATGGAGAAGATTATAAGGAATCTTGTGTCAAAACGATATGGAATACAACCGCGAAGTTAGTGCAAGACTTGTATTTTAACAAATATAATAGAAAAATTGACCTATTTTCGGATATAGTCTTCAAAGCTGCACGAGAAACAAGGAACACCAAACGCAAGCAACTGCAATCAATTTTGGAGAAACGAAAAGTAAGTGCTGAAGCATTCTCTCTTGAAGAAATTGACAAGATTACAAACAGCTTTGACGAAGATACTCCAGAAAGCCTTCAGAAAAAGTTTTTCCACATTCTTTCTTTTGAATTAGCGTGGCGCGGTGGGGAAGGAAGCAATTGTATCACGGACTATTTTAAAGAAGAAGTAGGAAACGATGGATGTGCGACAGGCAGGATTATTTATAATATATTATATATATAATATATATAATATATTTACAAAAACTTGTCAAGGTGGGTTAAAAATAACTAAAGAAATTCATTAAATTTTAAATAATATAGATGGTGCTGAAAAATGCGCAGAGAATAAGTGGCTTACGCCTAAAAAGGAAAACATAGACCGATGTCTATTCAACAAACTGCAAGAAAAACGTAGTCCACACATTACATCTAATAGACTATTTTTAACTGCAAATCCTCACTGGAAAACAACTGGAAAATGGTACAAAAATTCTCCTGTAGGTCACAAAAAAAGGAAATTGACAATTACTTGCATCGTTCTAGTATTGTTTCGCATTTAGCAAAATCTGGAATAAATGAACAAAAATTAATTAAGATTACTGGCCACAGTAATGCATCTTCAATAGAACCATATCTTTATATTGACGAGAACCACCACACCAACAGCATCAACCAAATACGACACTCAAACATCATTTCTCAAAATTCTAGTTCAGATTTACTTCATGTCGCATTTCCATCAACTTCAAAACAAAATAATTTTCAAGCTACGTTTACTAATTGTACTTTTAAAATTATAATTGTTCTTATAAAGTTGTTAAAAAATTGACGTACTTAACGCTTCATTCAGTTAATTTTCCAACCAAAGATCATTCGTTCTCAACTCTTGTCAAGCAAGATTTTAATTTTTTTTATTTGCATTGATTGCTAAAAGGTAATTAAACTCAATCCAAATCTTAAGAAAAGAACCCTCGCGCTTTGCGCTCGAGTGTTTTGGTCAATTTTATCTCGTTTAATTGCCAAGCAACCAGTGCTCATACAAAATAAAAATCTTGACGACAAGAGTTGAGCACTTATGATCTTACTGTTGATAATTTTTTATAACAATTTATTCAAACAAAAAGAAATTTTTAATTTTTTAGTTTATTAGATATTTTATTTATAATTTAAAATGGATTCCAAATCTAATCTAGGTTCGAATCTTCCTGCGACGATTTTTTTAGAAAAAAAAAATCCTATCTTAGAAGGAAAGCAAGATACGTTAAAAATAACAAGTTTTACTGATTTACTAAAGAGGAAAGCAATATCGAGGTGAACAAATGTAGGAGTTAGTCGATATGACAACATAACCTCAATGTACCATATTTCGGTTCTATATTAATAAAATCGAGAAAAAAATTTCAAAAAATTATAGCATGCTAGGAAATCAATAAAAACGAGTACATATAATTGCAAAGTGGGTAGTCTGAAAAAATGTGTAAATAAAAATTGTCTAATCTGGAATGCTTAGTACTTTTGCTATTATTTCTTTTAAGCAAATAAAATTATAAACCTGAATTCTGTATATTCTTTTGATTTGGATGTTTTTCTTCAATTTAACAAAAAAATATGTAGAAATTTCTTATAGGAAAGTCGTGTGGTGACCATATCAGTTTTTTTTTGCTTTTGGATTTGTAAATTAGTACAAAAAAATATTTTTGTTAAAATATTGTTATCAATAAGTAAATTTTACATTTTTTTCTAATGTATGTATTTTGAAATTAGTAAGAATTAGTAACCTAGATCGCTCGTTTCGTCGTACTTTTCATTTATTGTGTTAAGTGCAGTTGTCTACAAAAACTTAGTCTCTCTGAATTTTTAATTAACCAAAACTTATTCTACCTTTTGTTTCTAACATAAGTGACAAAATTAGAAGAATACTAAGTAAACATAAGACAAAAGTAGCTTATAATACTACTACTAAAATTAAAAATTTGTTGAATCATATAAAAGACAAAATGCCTCATAACACCTGTGGAGTGTACCAAGTTCCATGCACCTGTGGCAAGGTATATATTGGCGAAACTGGTAGAACTATAGATACCAGATTAAAATAACATAAAAGACATCTTTGTTTAATACAACCTACTAAGTCTGCCATTGCCGAACATGCACTTGACACTCTTCATGATATAAACTTTGAGAAAACTAAAACAATTTCTAAAACAAAGAACTGAAAATCAAGAAAGATTAGAGAAGCTATTGAAATTATCAAACATCCTAACAATTTCAATAGAGACAGTGGTTACGAACTTTCTGACACATGGTTACCTGTTATTTCTTAATCTTAATTTGTTCACCATTGACACTTAAGCTACGTCTAGAGTTTTTATGGTGGTTTTCCTTTAGACCTTCGAGCAAATGCTGTAGCTAAATAACTTGCGCTTATTATCTAGTTCCCTTATTTTTATGGTTTTTAGTTACCTTAGTTTTTACAATTGTCAAATTAATTTAATTTTGCCTGACGAAAAACTTAGACCAAGTTCGAAAACTCGCATTTATATTATTCTAAATAAATAATACACCATTTACCCTAAAAATATTTTGATAGATAAAAGAAGTTCCTTATTAATTTTATTTAAAATAGAAATAAGTATACCTAAAATGCATTTAAAAAAATAATAAATTATATATTTCTTTTATTATTAAAAAAAACCATTAAAATTCAAAAAAAAAGCAATGTATTTAGTCTTTTATCAGGTTCCCGCAAGGGCATGTTAATTGTAAGGACATGGCTACGAATAAACGGACAATTCTAAACAATAAATTATGGAATTACACACGACAAAAATGAATATTACCGCGCAGGGGAGGGATACCTCAGGGCCGGCAAGGGAGGTGGAAACTCCCGGGTCGTTATTCAGAGACCCTGTTTTCGAGGTAGGCAACCAGGCTTCGAAAATTAGTACCTCTACTGGAAGAGAAACAAAAAATACACGCCATGAAAGGAGCTTCTCATGGGGTGGAGAAAAAAAAAAGAAAAACGACAGATCTGTCTACTCAAGACGCAATAATATACCGAAGAAGGCCAAATGTAGCAGTTATGGAAATTATAGATACCATAGAAGCAATACAGTCAACCTATAATACTTTAATAAAAAACGTTTCGACGAATACCAAGAATGAATTAAAAACGGTTATAGATAGGCTAGGAAAAAAAATCGAATATTTCAATAAAACAACAATCCAAAACTACCTAGCACAGGAACGATGGGAGAAAACAGAAAAAATAACGATAGAAAATGAGTCACAAACGGACGCATGGAAAGCACACAGCAAAGAAACGAAAGAAATTGCCATACAAACGACGCAATGGACAGCAGAAGGAAAAGAGATGATAGACAGCGTAGAGAATGTAAACACATACGAAGAATGGAAACAAGTAGCCGAGGAAGAATGGGGAGATAGTGCTTATGTACACACAAAAATAGTAGAAGGACACCCACTACAAGAAACTACAGGAACAAGTACACTATGGGTAACAGAAAAAGAAGTAGAAGAAAATACTGGACTACAATTAATGATAGAAAAAGTATATCCAGAAATAAACAAAGGAAAAGAGGAAATAGAAACCATGGAGAGAGAAACCAAAACGAAAACAAAAAATAACACCAACATAAAAAAAAATTAAAATAATTAGAATTATATATCAAGACCAAGAGGAGGACGTATGGAAAAAGCTAGAAACAATAAAATCTGAAACGGAGGAGGACGAAAAAATAATGTTACACAAACTAAAAACGATGAGCGTAAACATACTAAGAAAAATGGCAGAGTGTATATTCAAAACAAAAAAAACAAGAATAAACATAATAGTACCAAAGGATACCCAAACACAACAAAGTATAGCTAAGCAAGACAACCAAAAGAAGACCTACGCGTTAGTTGTAGAACAAAAAGGAAAAAAATACGAAGAACTAGTAACAAGAATGAGAACGCAGTTAAAAGATAAAGAAGAAACCGAAAAAATACAAACCATAAGGAGCACCAAAGAAGGAAAATTATTAATAACGATAGATAAAAATGAAAAGGCACTAAACAGAATAAAAGAAGAATTAGAAAAAGGAAACAAAGAAGTTAACGTGAGAAAACTCGGAGAGAGAGTAAAAACAAAAAATCTGATTATTAGAGGAATGGATGTAATGACGACAACAAAAGATATAGAAGAAGCAATAAAACAATATGGCAGTGTAGAAAACTTAAAAATAGGGGAGTTTAGGCCGAATAGAAATTACACAAAAACGGTCACAATTCGAGTTCCAGAAAACGAAGCTAATAAAATGATTCAAAAAAAGAAAATCAGAATAGCAATGTCGCAATGCAGCCTAGAAGAGCAACAACAAGCCGTCAGATGCTACAGATGTTGGGAGTATGGGCACAATGCCAAAGACTGTAAGGGAAATTTTAGGACAAAATTATGCCACAAATGCGGAAAAGAAGGGCATGAATACAAGGAATGCCAAGAAGAAGAATACTGCCCACTATGCGAGAAGGAGGGTCACAGTGCCGGTAGAGGGAATTGCGCAAGCTGGAGAAATTATATAAAGAAAGCTCGAAAACAAAGCAAGGAGATGGGCGAAAAGACTTAGAACTAACTGCAGATAAAGAACTTGTGATATATATAAACTGTGATATAAATGTTGTGACGTCCAGAATCTACGAAAATAAACTGTGATATTTTTTACATATTTTATTTATACATATATATACATATATCGATTTATTTATTTGTCTACACGCTTATACGTATATCTACAAATTTTGTGATATCTATACAAAACATATATACATATATATTTTTCTATTTCTTCTACTTCATTTATAAAACAATGAAAAAGGATAATGAAAAGGTAACATGCACTACACAAATAATTAAAAAAACAGAAAAAAGGAAAAAAAATTGAAGTAGAAGTAAGAAATATAAAAAAGAAAAAGCAAGGCAAAATAAAAATTGGAACATGGAATATAAGATCAATGATACAACCAGGAAAAATAAGAGATATTGTACAAACTTTAGAAAAATATAAAATAGATATCATAGCAATACAAGAACTGAGATGGGCAGAAGAAGGTGAGATAAACAAGAGTGACTACACGATATTTTGGAGCGGAGTAAAAAAACAAGGTAACAATGGAACAGGGTTTATAGTAACCCAAAAGCAAATGAAAAATATTATAAAATTTGAAGCTATAAATGACAGAATATCGAAGCTTAGAATAAGAGGACAAATAAGTAATACCACCCTCATATGTGTATATGCACCAACAGAAGTAGATACAAATGAGAAAAAAGATTTTTATGAAAAACTTATAAGAGAATGCGAGAAAACTCCAAAATATGATACTCTAATAATATTAGGAGATCTGAATGCGCAAGTAGGAAAAGAAGATCACATAAAAACTGTAGCGGGAAAAAACACAATACACGAAAAAACTAACGACAATGGAAACAGAATCTGTAATCTAGCAGCTGCAATGAATTTATACTTAGCAAGTACTAAATTTCTCCACCCAACCAAACATAAAATCACATGGAATCACCCAAATCATGTAACAAAAAGTCAAATTGACTATGTCTTAATAACAAAAAAACGATTAAAAAACATAGAAAATATTAGATCGTACAGAGGAGCTACTGCAGACACAGATCATGTTCTAGTAATTGCAACCATGAAAGAAAAGAAAAGTATAGCACAAGACAACGTTAAAAACAAGATGAAGAGCAGATGGAATACAGAAAAAATTAAAGACGTAAAGATACAACAAGAACTACAAAAAGGTATAACACAAAAACTCCAACAAAAAAGAGATGATGAGCATACAAAAGTAAAAATGGAATAGAAGAGGAATGGTATAACATAAGAACAAGTATTTTAGTGACAGCGGAAGAATGGATAGGTGGAAAAAAATGGATAAGAATAAAGAATGGTACGATCAAGAATGTGAAGAAGCATGCAAAACAAAAAATGAAAAATTGATAAAATGACTGCAAACAAAAACAGAAGAAGACAAACAATTATATAAAGAAGCAAACGCAATAGCAAGAAATAGATGCAAAAGAAAAAAAAGGGAATGGAACGAAAATAAGATTAAAAATACAAGAAGAATATAAAAACAGAAATACAAAAATGTTTTATCAAAGAATAAGGCAAGAAAAGAGAATATATAAAATAAAACCAAGAGGTTTCAAAGATGAAAAAGACGTGACGTCTATACACAAACTGAAATACAACAAATATGGAGAAACTACTTTGAAAAGCTATTCAGTAGCGAAACACAGACAAATATAAATACACCAACAAATACAACAGTAGACTTAAAAATACACAAACCAACTCTAGAGGAGGTGAAAAGAGCAATAGAAAATTTAAAAAATAACAAGGCAGCCGGAAGTGATAACGTAATTGCGGAGTTCATCAAAAACGGAGGTGAAAAACTACATAAGAAAATACAAGAATTAGTAAGTCAAATATGGAGGAAAGAATATATGCCAGAAGAATGGAGAAAAGGAATAATAACAACAATACACAAAAAAGGAGATATGGAACAGTGTGAGAATTACCGAGGAATACAGCTGTTAAATGTAACCTACAAGGTACTCTCAAAATTAATCAAAAATAAATTACAAGAATATGCAGATACTAAAATAGAAGATTACCAACAATTATTCAGGCCGGGGAGATCAACAACGGATGCAATATATATATTACCACAAATATTGGAAAAAGCTAATGAATATGACATAACACTACACATATTATTCATAGACTTCAAGCAAGCATTTGATAAAATAATACGAGCTAACATACCGACAGAAATGAAAAAAATGGAAATACCACAAAAGTTAATAAACGTAGTCAAAATGACAATAGAGGACACAACGGCAGTAGTGAAGGTGGGAAATATAACAACAAAAAGCTTTGAAGTAAAAGAAGGAGTAAAGCAAGGGGATACTCTATCAGCTTTAATATTCAATATAGTGCTAGACAATGCAATTAAAAGAACAAAAATAGAAGGTACAATAAACGTCAAAAACACACAAATTATTGCTTACGCCGATGACGTAGTAATCATAAGTAGAACTAAAATAGGAATGATAGATGCTGCCATAAAAATAGACGAGGAAACAAAAAAAATTGGGTTAAGAATCAACGGAGAGAAAACCAAATACTTAAAATATAGTAATAGTAACAATGAAAAATTTATAAAAGTAGGAAATCATAAAATAGAAAGTGTGCAAAAATTCAAATACTTAGGCACCATTATATACAACAGAAAAAATAAAGATAATGACAAACCAAACAAAGAATACAAGAGGGATACAGAAGCTACTACGCAAATAAAAATATATTAACAGTAAACATTTAAGCATAAATGCTAAAATCCAGATTTATAAGACTTTGATAAGACCAGTAGTAGTATATGCGTCAGAGACATGGACAATGACAAAAAAAGAAGAGGAGGAATTAAGAATTTTTGAAAGAAAAATAACAAGGCAAATTCTGGGACCAATCAACACGGGAGAGAACGAATATAGACCAAGAATGAATTTCGAGATAAGAGACCAAATGAAAGGTGAGGACATCGTTAACTATATAAAATCACAACGAATAAAATGGTTAGGCCACGTAATGAGAAAGGATAAAACGAAAACAATAAGAATAGTAACTAAATGGAAACCAACAGAAAACAGAAAGAGAGGCAAGCCGAAGATCAGATGGATAGACGATGTTGTAGACGACCTAAAAACGTTAGAAATAAAAAACTGGAAAGTAAAATGCCATAACAGAACGGAATGGTCTAGAATCGCAGAAGAAGCAAAGAATAGCAAAAAATTAATATAAATAAAAAAAAATAAGACAATCGGGAACTAATCCATCCCAAATAACGGATTAAGAAAGCTGAAAAGCAGACATAACTGCACGCGGTTAAAGTTCTGGTTATATATATATTTCTTTTATATTTGTAATTGTTTGGTAACATCTGTTTTATTGTTTAATTAAATATCATATCTTATATTAAACAAATAATAAGTTTTGTATCATTGCTAATAATTAAAATTAGTTTGAAACTTTTAAAATGGATACAAGAATAATATTTCATTTTTTAATGACATGTAATTATTTAGATAGTCTATTAGTAATAATTATTTTTACAAAGTTTCACTGCAAAAGTCACATATATTATCTGTTTTCTGCCATGCATTGCATTTAGTACTTTACAATTTGTACCTATACATCAAGTAAAACCGAGAGAAAGTGAATCAAAGACTTTATCTTTGGTTCATTACTCAAACAAGCATCAAATAGTTAACATCATTAAATTTATTATTGCAGTTTTAGTGGTTTTTGTTATAATAACATAAGTGAAATTGTGCTAGTTATTTATTTAAAAAAAAAACACGATGTTTGCACAATTGTTTATCTTGACGATATCTGCATATGTGGTTTTTGGTGATACAAATAAAGTTCGTAAGTATTCATTTTCTGTTATAAAATTTATATATCTACTTTCTCCTATGCATTTTCAAATGCAAGTAAAAATTATGCGCTAGAAAGTTTTTTTAAAACAAAGACAGCCGCTTAAATATCTTTATTAAATTATGTAACTCAGGTATTTGGGTTATCGACAATTTAATCCATAAATGGTACTTGTTTCTTAAATAATTTAAATATATTAGTTTCAAAAATAATTTTATTTTTAAAAATGAAATTCACGTGTTAGCATCTACATAATTCTAAATGAAATTACTTAAATACCTAGAAAAAAAAGGTTTTGTAATCGTTGGTGTAACACAACATAATAATTATTTATTCAGTTACGTAAACGTATTAATGGACATAAGTGATTCAAAGTAACAAATACAAAAAACTATCTATGTTTATTTGATATGTAGGGAATCGGTGAAAGCTTCGTTTTTGCAAATTATACCATCCAGATTTACTGTCTGGATTTATTTTTATCTCAATATCTTACAGTAATAACATGTAATTATGCACTAAAAACGAAAAATGGCAGATTCTAACATAACATCACATAGATAATTACTTTGGAAATTGTCTGTGCAGTAAAAACATTCTAATGTTTAAAATCACTTTGTAAGTAAATGCTTTTTTATTTTATAAAAAGATACATGTTTCAAATGATTACATTAAATTTTGCGGTTTCTAAAGCCGTGTTATCTTTATTTCAAAACACACTATAAAGACATATATTAAAGTTTTGAAATCAATACAATAAAATTAAATATGGTAATTTGATAGAATAAATTTTTGAAATACATTGTTAATGTTGTAAACAAAATTTTACATATACCAAACGATATTATGTATATTAATTAATTTAAAAAACAAACAATAATTTTCTTTAGCTATTGTGGTAATTGATTAAAATTCTTTGTATCTACATCTGTTTTTTCAAAGAAAGCAATGTGTAATCAAATAGAGCAAGGTATGTATAATAGCAAATGTGAGAGTTTATTGAAAATCAAATAATTTTTGTACGGTACACAACACGACCTGAGCTTTGGTGTCAGTGTAGCAAAAAATAGTTTTTAGTTTGTCTAGCACAAAGTTCTAGATACCAAAAACGCAGATGTACAGTCAAACTTGATTAAAACAAGATTATACGTTTCTTCTAATTAGCATAGTTATATAATATCTGTCTTTATACCTTTAGATAATTTATTATTGAAACAAACATTGCAGAAATTCTACAAATTTCTATTTGTAAGGCAAATTTATATCTGTCTACAGAATTTTAAATCTAACCGCCTACTAATTCAAACCATTATGATTTTTATTTTTTTTTTAATTTCATACTACCTTTTTATTAAAATTATAGATCGGTTGAAAATAGCAATGAGACTTAACAGAAGCTTATCAAAAGTCAACTGATTAAAAACAATGTCGGTAACGTCCCGACAAACAAATAATCACGTTAAAAATTTTATTTTGTTTTTTGAACTGTGTAACTAAAACCGTCTAGTTATAATAAAATTATTTCTTTGGTATTATATATATTAAAAACTCACAACCTTTCGAACGTGGTCTACGTTCTTCTTCAGGTGACAAATTATAAAATGACAATTATAAAACTAAGGTAACTAGAAGAAACAAATGTTCGGAAAACTTGATAAATGTTGTAAGTTCTTTTAGCTATAGCATTTGCTCGAGGTCTAAAGAAAAACCGCCATTAAAAATGCTAAACGTAAAGTGTTTAGAGCATATTCGGCAATAATATATTTAGAAGGATGAAGTAAACGATGATGTCTTTTGCGTTCTTTTAGTCTAGTTTCAATAGCTCTACCAGTTCCTCTAATATATACCTTGCCACAAGCGCATGGAACTTTGCCTTTTACCGGACTTAACAAATTTTTAATTTTTGTGGTAGTATTATAAGCAACTTTAATATCATGTTTCTTCAGTATTCTTCCAATTCTGTTACTTATATTGACAACAAAAAGTAGAACAGCAAAATTGTTGCTTATAGTTGAATCATTTGGTACAGTTGGTCTAGTTTTTGGTCGAAGATACTTTCTAATTTGTTTTTTATTAAAAAGATTTCTTATAAAAACTTTTTCAATGTAATCTAATTCTTCTGGTAATTTATCTTGATAGCAAATTGTCATCGTATAATGTGCGAATTGTTCCAAATTGCTGAGATGGATGATGATGAGAATTTGATTATACTCAAAATGTAAAAGATAAAAGTCAAATTTAAGAGCAAGGTTAATAACGGCCTAACATACCTCTGAACTTTGTTAACCAAGAAGAACACACTATTAAAACCTACCTTTCAGTTGGTAAAGACAATATTCTAAAAACCAAATTTAAAAAAATGACTTGCAAACAAATTAATTGATTAAAGGCTCCGTTAGATTTAAACAATTTAACATTTATTACATAGAAGAAATAAAATAAAATTGAAATAAATAAACAAATTTTGACACACAAATTAAATTCATAATAAAACAATCAATTACAAAATTTAGTTAAAAAAGAATAAATCAAAATAAATTTTACTAAAACGTAAATTAAATTTAAAATGATACTAAATAGCAAATAAATTAAACTCAAAGTCCTTTGCGTTCGCAAAATTAATTAAGTTAAAAAAACGAAACTTAAATAGTTATAATAACAAAAAAAACACAAACAAGTTTAGATTTCTTAATTATCTTAATTTAGTTGAAGGTACATTTAATAGTCATTTTAATTTCTCGCTCTAAATTTGATTAACTGTTTTTGATCATAAATCACCAAAATGTGACTTTCAGCCAAATATGAAAATCAAGCGTCTGTACGTAAAATCGTAATAGAGGATAATTCACAAACTTAAGTATTTAGTTAACACTTTTTTGCAATTAATAGCAAAAAAAACGGTATAATTGTTACTTATAAATACTTGGTTCTAATTATGATGTTCGGAAAACGTGCTTTCTTGGTTAGCCTCAATCCCTAGGTAAAATAGTGAAAGATGTTTTTAAATTTGCTACGATAATTTGATAATTTGGTGCAATCCGTTACGTAGCGAAGATGAATTGCGAAAATAAAAACTAAACTTTCCATGTATAACTATACGGGAATACTTGGTTGTGTTTGATAAACAACTAAATTTGTTAACTTGAGATTTCACAAACACATTGCTATACAGCAAATCGCTACCTGGGATTTATATAAGCATGACACACATTAATGTTTTCCGAGATTAAACTAGAATCCAACTGCTTGATTAACTAAATTTTTTTATATAAAATATACCCGAACCGCCAAAAACAATTTCAAAAAAACTTCTATATTGTAACGAATTTATTACTTAAAAACTAATTTATTTAAAACGACTAAAACTACGTTTACTTATTATAGAAATATGTATACTTTTAAATTGACCGAACTACTAAAATCTAATAATAAAAACACTTACACTATAATTTATGTATAACCGTTGTATAACACTTAAGATAAGATTAGATAACGTCCTCGGATTTGTTTACACTATAAGTCACGTTCACTCGATTCGGTGTACACTGTTATTTATTTAAAACGCCGCGCGTGCTAACGATACGTATTTATTTCAACTTGATAATCTTAATACTGCATGCTTTCACATTCCAGCAATAACTGACCTACGATTTCCATCTTCGGCTTTTATAGACATCGGCGAATTCTTCTCGATCGTTCCTCACTTTTCGCTTTATCTTCTAGAAACTAGATAACAGTTCTAGAAGGCTCTTGCATTTGCAAGTAATTTCTCGGACGTTTCAATATTATAAAAATGCGACAGACATAAATGCCAAATTAAAACAAAAAGCAATACGACTTCAAACATTAGATACAGCTGCACAGTTTGAACGATAGCAAAATATAAACAAAACTCTTACGTTCTTTTAATCTGGTAACTATGTTGCGCCCCGTTTGTCCTATGTAAGCCAGCCCATACGAACAAGGGATGTGGTAGATCCCTGGTTCCTCGAGTGGTGCTTTTGTTTCTTTTGATTTTGAGAAATTGGCGGCTATTTTATTTGTTGCAGTGAAGATTACATTGATATTTTTCCCTCTAACTACTCTGGTTATTTGATCCGTGCAGCTTTTTATGTAAGGAAGGAAGAAATTTGCCACGGGGTCTTCCTTGTTTGGTTTTTCATTACTGTGTTTGTTAATTGCTTGATATATGTCTGCTTTTCTGAAACTGTTTTTTATTAAAGCGTTTGTTAGGTGACCTAGCTGGGTCTTTAACGTGTTCGGTTTACTGATCGCCTTGGCTCTGTGTACTAAAGTTTTTAGAACTGAAAATTTTTCTGCTGGATGATGATGTGATTCGGCGTTGAGGTATCTGTCAGTATGTGTCGGTTTTCTATATACTTGATGCCCGAATTTGTTGTCCATCTTTCGAGTGACCAGTCCGTCCAAGAACGGAATGCTTTTGTTTGTTTCCCTTTTAGTGGTGAATTTGATGTTGGAATCTAACTGGTTGATGTGATCCAGAAAGTTGTGTAGTTTTTCTGCTCTATGAGGCCAAATTACAAATGTATTGTCTACATAACGTAGCCAGCATTTTGGTTTGAGGGTAGCGGTTTCTAATGCTCTTTCTTCAAAATTCTCCATAAATATGTTGGCGATGACTGGAGAAAGTGGTGATGCCATGGCTGCTCCTTCAATTTGTTCCTATACAATATTGTTGAATGATACTAAATAGCAAATAAATTAAACTCAAAGTCTTTTGCGTCCGCAAAATTAATTAAATTAAAAAACGAAACTTAAATAGTTATAATAACAAAAAAACACAAACAAGCTTAGATTTCTTAATTATCTTAATTTAGTTGAAGGTACATTTAATAGTCATTTTAATTTTTTGCTCTAAATTTGATTAACTGCTTTTGATCATAAATTACCAAAATGTGACTTTCAGCCAAATATGAAAATCAAGCGTCTGTACGTAAAATCGTAATAGGGGATAATTCACAAACTTAAGTATTTAGTTAACACTTTTTTGCAATTAATAGCAAAAAAAACGGTATAATTGTTACTTATAAATACTTGGTTCTAATTATGATGTTTGGAAAACGTGCTTTCATGGTTAGCCTCAGTCCCTAGGTAAAATAGTCAAAGATGTTTTTAAATTTGCTACGATAATTTGATAATTTGGTACAATCCGTTACGTAGCGAAGATGAATTGCGAAAATAAAAACTAAACTTTCCATCTATAACTATACGGGAATACTTGGTTGTGTTTGATAAACAACTAAATTTGTTAACTTGAGATTTCACAAACACATTGCTATACAGCAAATCGCTACCTGGAATTTATAGAAGCATGACACACATTAATGTTTTCCGAGATTAAACTAGAATCCAACTGCTTGATTAACTAAATTTTTTTATATAAAAAATACCCGAACCGCCAAAAACAATTTCAAAAAAACTTCTATATTATAAAAATGCGACAGACATAAATGCCAAATTAAAACAAAAAGCAATACGACTTCAAACATTAGATACAGCTGCACAGTTTGAACGATAGCAAAATATAAACAAAACTCTTATGTTCTTTTAATCTGGTAACTATGTTGCGCCCCGTTTGTCCTATGTAAGCCAGCCCACACGAACAAGGGATGTGGTAGACCCGTGGTTCCTCGAGTGGTGCTTTTGTTTCTTTTGATTTTGAGAAATTGGCGGCTATTTTATTTGTTGCAGTGAAGATTACTTTGATATTTTTCCCTCTAAGTATTCTGGCTATTTGATCCGTGCAGCTTTTTATGTAAGGAAGGAAAGAAGTTGCCGCGGGGTTCTCCTTCTTTGCTTTTTCCTTACTGCGTTGGTAATTGCTTGATGTATGTCTGCTTTTATGAAACCGTTTTTTATTAAAGCGTTTGTTAGGTGACCTAGCTCGGTCTTTAACGTGTTCGGCTCACTGATCGCTTTGGCTTTGTGTACTAAAGCTTTTAAAACTAAAAACTTCTGGGCTGGATGATGATGTGATTCGGCGTTGAGGTATCTGTCAGTACGTGTCGGTTTTCTATATACTTGATGCCCCAATTTGTTGTCCATCTTTCGAGTGACCAGTCCGTCTAAGAACGGAATGCTTCTGTTTGTTTCCTTTTTCATGGTGAATTTGATGTTGAAATCTAACTGGTTGATGTGATCCAGAGAGTTGTGTAGTGTTTCTGCTCTATTAAGCCAAATTATAAATGTATTGTCTACATAACGTAGCCAGCATTTTGGTTTGAGGGTAGCGGTTTCTAATGCTCTTTCTTCAAAATTTTCCATAAATATATTGGGGATGACTGGAGAAAGTGGTGATCCCATGGCTGCTCCTTCAATTTGTTTGTATACAATATTGTTGAATGAAAAGTACGTGGACTTTAAGCATAGCTCAATTAGTCTATTAAGCTCCTCATCTAAATCCGCTTTTCTTAATTTGGTCTTGATGATCTCCAGTGCTGTTTGTAGTGGCACTTTTGTGAAAAGAGATGTAACATCAAAACTGACTAAAATGTTTTCTGATTTCAAATTAATTTCTTTAATTCTTGAGACGAAGTGCTGGGAATTCCTTACGTGATAGATGTTTTTTCCCGTAAGCGGTTGTAAAATGGTACATAAGTATCTAGCCAGAGGATGGGTGGCTGAACCTGTAGCACTCACAATTGGGCAAAGCGGTACCCCTGGCTTGTGGATTTTTGGAAGGCCGTAAAAATGCGGCATCCTGGTGTCTGTAGGAATTAGTCGTCTCTTTTGATGTTCCGGGATCGTGCTTGCGCATTTTACAGCGACCGAAATCTTTCTCTCTAGATGTTTTATTGGGTTCCTCTTGAATGGTTTGTTCGCCGAATCTTGTAGCAAAATATCGATTTTTTCCATGTAGTCGTTGGTGTTCATCATTACAGAAGCATTTCCTTTATTAGCTGGTAATACAGTAATTTCTTTGTTGGTTTTAAGTTCCCTTAGAGTGAACCAAACATACTTTTTTTTATTGGATTATACTATATACACTCTATTATTTATAATTTTTACTTTAAATTATAATCATCTTCCTCGTGCTTTCAATATAGAGTTTAATTATGTTATACAAGATATTTTAAAATATATGGTCAATTGTATACAAGAATCAATTCCATTTCAAGGTCTTGTATAACTTAGACCGAACAACTTTACAAAAATTGTTTGCAAGCACAATTTTTTATTCTATTCTATTAATTTAATTAAAATTAATTACTGCTTTTTAATTTACATTGTTTGATTTGTTGCATATTTTTTATTTTATATGTTTTTACATATAATGGAAATAAAAATTACTAAGTTTATTTACTCAAAGAATTGTATTTAGTATATATAACAAAAGTGTAAAAAAACTAAACAGAATTTGCAACAAATTTTATATAAATTCTGACTACATTGATTATATTTTATTTAAAATTTATTAATTTATCATCGATTAACTATTACAAACATATTGACAATACTGATCTTTTATTCAAATGTCTAATTTGTACTGATTTGTTAAAAACTTGTAATTTGAAAAATGAAGATTGACTTAGCAAATTACAGTATTTGATCATTATAATTATGATTATACGACTGTAACATTGTAATTATAGCAGTTACAATTTGTTTCTAAGTTTCTAATTCAAGTAGTTTAATAAATTATGTTAGTTTTGTAAATTAACATATAATTTGTTGATCTAAAAAATTTACAATTTGGCTTTTTAACAAATTTTTGTTATAAAAAGTTGACCGTGAGTTAATGACAATGTTTTGTCATTTTCCATTCTTGATAACCTACCAAACCTGCACGATTAAAACAATCTACTAATCTTTCCAAGATTTTTTTCTGGGTTAGTATTTGAAAAAGATATCTGTCCTTATCTTATCCTGGTAAAATCTTTATGCTAATAAAAAAATTTTCATACATTTTCCAAGTATGGATACTTCATTTCTGTTAATTTGTCAACTAGGTAGTACATTTTAAACAATATTTAAAAGTTTACAAACTGTTAAACAATACAAAAATCCAAAAATTTGTTAAATGACAAGCTAGTAGTTATACCTTAATAATATCTATCTTGATTACTTATTATTACATTTAATATAGTTTGCTCACGGCTAACTTTTTACAATAGAAGTTTGTTAAAAACTCTCTTTCTGTAATCACACAAACAAATTAGCTACAGTAATGCTGTATAAAAATAAAAAATCATAAAGTGCATATTAGGTTTTTAAAACAAACTACAGGGCATTTTATTTATGAAATAAATTAAGAAAGTTATGTGCTCAAAATTTAGGTCATCCAATATTTACTTGTTGCAATAATAAAAAAATGGCACTTTTTCGTAACACTATATTAATATTATAAAAATATGTTTGCAAAAAAATTAATGCATAGCTGTTCTGTTTAAAATATACAGGACGTTAAAATGAAATTAATTTTTGTATACAATTGACTATAAATTTTGAAAAAGCTTGTATAACATAATTAAATCCTATATCGGAAGCAAGAAAGAAATGAGCCTAATTTAAATTAAAAAAAATATATATGGTGACTTATTTAAAAAACGGTATGTTTGTTTAACTTTGGTAATACGTTGCACCCTGTATAAACAAAAATCCGCTTAAACAATACAAATATCAAACAATAGTGACAGAAATTTTACATTTAGACAAATATTGTAATAGAATAAAAAGCAATTACCTTTTTTCCAAAAACGTATTTGATGTAGTAGTTGATGCAATGCGATTTTCTGTAAACTACGGTTCATCGGAAGAAGAAACTTTACCAACGATGGAGCCGAAAATGATGTATTATAAATAATTTTTATTTTAGTACACGTACTACAAAAACTTATTAAATTACGTTTTGGTATTAAAAAACAATTATTTATAAATACATGAAGCAATGTTTGATGTCGAGTAATTATCTTGCTGTTTTTTTGAAATGTATACGTAACAAATAGATTTTTTTAATTACATATATTTTTTTTATTTAAGCAAAATTATCAATTGTATTTAAAGCTTATTCATAGTATTCAAAGATTATAAGACGTCATGTCGTTTACAAAGTAATTTTGCTCTGTTTTCTTTATTTGTATTAGTACACAATGGTATGTTCGGGATCCTACTTTTTATTTTAGTTATATGGTTAAAATATTAGATGATACTTTGGCTCTCATTAAGTATCTTTTTCGTTTTTTTATTCATTTTCTTATGTTGCATTTTGCCTTTTTTCAATTTTAGTACTACAACGGTATTACCTTATTTTTTTTGTATCAATGGTTGTATCAACGGTTATATTAAGATATGGAATGTAATGTAATCATTGAAATGTTAATATTTACATGAATCGTATCAAATTAAAACAATACGGAACTATACACCGTAGTCAAAGTTAAACGTTTACCATTGCTATCTTCGTTATTATTCGAACTACAAGGTCGGTTAAATAAACAAACCAGTGTCATTTTTTCCGCTGATTACAATGGTGAACAGAACAACAATTGAACGTACCGTTTTCGACGAACATTTTTTTAAATAAAACACTATATTTTTAGACTAAAAAAAATTTGAACAAAAAATTATTAATACATAATCACCATAAACTAATAAAATTATCAAATAATAGGCTATTAAACTTTTGACTTATACAGGAAAAAAAATTGACATACTTTAGTGTGCCGAAAAAATATACAATATTGTTTGAGATTACACAAACAGTTCAGAAACTCTGAAGCTACATTATAAAGAAAACAAAAAGCATGATGAACAAACTGAAATGTGATAGCAAAACAACGTCTTAAAAAATAATGATTAGGCATCTTACATCTGTATGGAAATAAATGTTCAAAAACCTTTACTTCTTGCTCAATACATTTTTGAGCTAGCCTGATAACACTTTTTCTCGCTTTGAGAAGACTTCTTTCATCAATGTTACGTAAAGTGATTGTAATTGCGTTCTCTAACTCGTCTACATTGCGATACCGTTGTTTGTAGATCTCATCTTTAAAAAAACCATAAAGATAAACATCTAAAAGTGTTAAATCCGGTGACCGTGCAGGCCAAACAAATGACAGTTAAATATTCTTGTCAATAAGATAACACTATCAAAATAATTATGAGCAGGTGCTTCACCCTGTTGAAAATGAACATTTGTATAAAAAATCAATGGAATGTTCCCCAGAAAATTATTAATAATTGGTTCGAATAACGCGGCATATCTCTCTCTAGTAAAATTCCCGCGTTAGAAATGAACCTATTACGAACCTATTAAACCGCACCAAACATTTAAGCTACATCGGTGTTAGGGGTAACGTAGATCTGTTATAAGAGGATTTGTACTGCTCCAGTAATGTTTATTGTGTTTATTTTATTTATATACCAGAAGTAAAGAAGTTAGATTAGTCAGATTTTTGTTGCACGTACCTTAAATTCGAAAAATTAGATTCGTCAGACCATAAAATAAATTTGAAGTTATTTCGACGTTTTTTACAAAAATTAGTAACCAGTTACTCTTTTTGCCGCATCTCCAGCTGTTAAAATGTGCACCCTTTTCAGTTTAGTTTCAGTCTAGAGAGAAATTGAGCATTTTAGTTGTTTTCTATATTTAAAAAAAGTTTTAATAAACAATAAAACACTAAAACAAAAATTAGTGGCAATTAACATTAATTACAATAAATTAATTGAAGTATACTTAATGGTCTAAAGAATAAGTTCAAAAACACTGTCACTCAGAACTTCTCTGTTAAGGTACTACTACTACTTCCAACTTTTCTACATGATTACATACATTAATAACTTTGCTAAGATCGTTGTTACGTTTTAAGATGTTTCTTAGTATCGTTAAACTTCTTCTTGAAATGGCGTACTGTTCAAACTCATAATCTTATATTTGATTGAATTAATTATATAATTTTTTTAGGGATGTAGATGACTAGATGGATAGTTAATTCTATCAGACGCAATAGATTTGAAATATTTATAAATTTTTAACATTAATTCAAAAATCTATTAATTTTAATTTACAATATGTTCTTAATTCATTCACAATAACTATTTAATCTGAGCGCGATTGTGATGTAACCACAAGCAAATTCGTTTACGAAACGTTCGTAGTCGAGCTAACATTTCTGGTGTAATTTGTTAAAACGCTTCTATTATTAAAACTTTCATATCTGCAGTAAATGGTTCTTGTCGTATAATAATTTTTTTACGTAATCTCACGTAATCTAAATTAAAACTTAAACTTTATAGACTAACGTAAGAGTAATCTACAACGATCATCATTGAAATGCTAACACGAATATTTTTTACCTTTTTTTTAAAGCTGAGTTTAACAAAAACGGTTAAATGTCTTGGTGTACACGTAAATTAAACTAAAAAAAAATAAATTTTAATATGCAGTAAGATAAAACATTTGAATAAGTTTTACAAAAAATTAGTTGTTTGTATCACTAGTCACTAGGCCGAGGTGAAGCCGAGGCCTACATAATGCAAACTCTCGCAAAATGCTTTTAGGATGTGATATACAAATGTTTTTGTGCTAACTTTTATAATATAAATTTGTTCTTCTTATTCTGCCTAACACAAATTTTATATATCTTTACTTTACTTTCTGTGGTCATGATTTATTCTTCCAGGCTACGTCTCTGAGTGCACCAGATATAACTGCTTTTTTGTTAGCTTGCTGTTGGGTCTCCTTGTCTAGATTTCCCCAACTTGTTATTGTGTTTCCCAAGTAAGGAAACGTCATCACCTGTTCTATTATTGTATTGTTTATTTCTAGTTTGAACTCTATTGGTTCCTTTGCGATAGTTCGTTTTATTTACATTTACAATCATGTTATATTCTTCTGCAGCTTGTTTGAAGTAATACAGAAGTCTTTGCACGTCATTTTCACTTTCCGTTACTAAAAATATTTCGTTAGCATAGTATATAATTTAGATCCTCTCTGCTCCCATTGTGTATCCCCCATTAACGGTCTTAGTTTTTCTATAATCTGGTCTATCGCTAAACACAATAGCAGCGGACTGAAACCATAGCCTTGTCTTCTTCCACAGCCTATTTTTATTGCATCTGTTAGCTTGTTGTTAATTTAAAATTTTTGTATAAGTGTCTGTGTTGAGCGTTTGTATTATGACTATTGGCTTGGTATCTCAAGTTGTGTTAAGATTGTTATTACATCCGATAATTATACTGTCGAATGCGCTTAATAGATCTACGAAGCAAAGGTAGGCGGGTTTATGAAATTCTATAGCTTTTTCTATTATTTGCCTAACTATAACTATGGCGTCCGTGGTAGAGGTTCCCAAACTTTTTTGTGTCGTAGCCCTCCCTTGCCATGTTTTTCGGTTTTGGGTAGACCCCTTACTTACCTGATATTGATTTTTTGTAAATTTGTAACTGTAGTAAAGTTTAGTGTTAAAAACTTAAAGTGAAAAAACATGTAAAATTTTATACATTTATTAATTGAATTTAAATTAAAACTACTCAAAATAAAATTTTGTATTTGTTATATAAAATGTACAAAACATAAAATAAACATAAAATAAACTAAGCAATAACTAAATGTTTTTAGTGAGAAGGATGAACCTGATGCTTTAATAATAAATTATCATCATTTGGCGTCAATTTTGTAAGGTTTAATCTTAAATATCGTCGGCTGATGATGTCCAGTTTGTTTCTTTTCTTGTTAGGAGATTGGTAACAGCGATGAACCCCCTTTCCACTAGGTATGACTATCGAAAAGAAATTAAAAATGTCTTCGCTATATTCCACAATACGGGATAAGTAGCGAGTATGTTGTTTCGCAGCCAGAATTGCTGATATCCTTAAACTTAAGTTCTTTGTTTGTACTTAGTTCAGTCAGTTCCTCTTGTATTATGACATTCGTTTCTTCTATGTCACCATATGGGTTAATTATCCACGGTGGTATTAGCATAGTCAAAACGTCCCCAAACCTAGTTTCAAAATCTGAGTAGAAGCCATTTAAATGTTTAACGTAAGTTGAAACGTCGTTTTCCTGGCAGTTTGTCTGTGACAAATTGGGGATCTGGGAAAATACGCCCCGTTCATATTTTGCTTCATTAGTTTAACTCTGGCAAGAAACGCTGATAAGATAGACTTTGTTTTAATCAAATTTAGACTGTTGCGTTGTAACTGCAAATTAACCATATTAAATTTTGTAAAAAAATCTGTTAAATAGGCGATGTTTGTTTTCCACTTCATTAAATTGTCTTTTAAAATTTTATCTTTGGTATCCAGAAATTCTAAAATAGCCTCAAAAAGTGTAAAAAATCTTGTCAAACATAAGCCTTTCGACAGCCAGCGTACTAGTGTAAAGGAGTAATTGATGAAAGTGTTCGTCATTTTCTTCACACAACTGCGCAAATAGCCGCGTATTCAACGCGTTGCTTCGGATTCGGTTTACTGCATCAATGACTAATTGAAGAAATTCATGCAATCTAACACTCAAATTTTTAGCAACTAAATGTTGTCGATGGATGACGCAATGTATTTCTAACACCTCTTACACATTTTGTTTTAAATAGCTTATAAATCCTTGACAAAGTCTAACCATAGAAGGTGCTCCATCTGTAGATACTGATATTATATTTGATGAAGGGATTGCTTTTTCAATGAAGTAATTCTTCAAAACATGAAATATTGATTCACTTTTAGTGTCGGTTGTCAAAGTTCTTGTGAAGAGCAGTTCTTCGTAGATTTCTTGATTCATAATAAAACGAACATATGCCAATAATAATGCTGCATTACTAGGTAAAGTTGACTCGTCCAGTTGTAGAGAGAAATGGGTCGTTTGCAAATAATTACACAAGAAGCTTTCAATATCAGAACTCATTTCGTCAACAGTATTGTTGTTTAAGTGAGTTCTTTTAATGATATCAGATGCAGGTTTTTGTAAACGAGTTTTTAAAACCTCTTCAACTGCAGGCAAAATTAACTTCTCTCCGATAGTATGCGGTTTTCCGGATTTTGCTATAAGTAGCAACATATTGTAAGACGCCCGCATACCATCATCTCTTCTTTGTGAGGTCAAAACGAACATTCTGTCCAGCGTGGGTCTCTTCTGAAGTTTATCTTTGAGTGCTTGAAAGTATTTCAAATTTTTATCTGTTTTATCAAGGTGACATCTTCTCAGATGATTCTGCAGCTTAGATGGTTTCATAGCGCCATTGCCCAAAACTTTGTTGCATAAAAAGCACATAGGCAATTGTTTGTCCGACAATGATAGAATAAAGCCAAATTTCAAAGAATCAACACTGTACTGTCTACATTTTTTTTAGCTTCGGACATGGCATTAGTCATCTGTTAGCAAAATTAATCTATTTAAATAAGACATAAATTCGATCAGCTGTATATTAAAAAATCAAAGTCAAATTTAACTCGTATGGTCTTAGATTTTATGGCAAACATAGGCGTACAGCCATTATAAATATAAATGAATGTGTTAAAACAAAATATTATACAACGAATAATAATAACAAATTGTTATACGATTTATCTCTACGTACATTCGACTGTCATGTGTAAAAATTCACTGGTTTCACTTTAGCAATAATACAAAATTTTAATTTTAATATAGAGAAGTATGTACAGTGCAATACCCATAATCCGAACTTTCGTAATCCGAACATTCCAGTAATCCGCACTGGCCCATAGTGTAACGACCAATGGACAAAAGTACAATTTTTTTACTTTTTTTGTGAAGTTATTTGGTAAGATATATGTATTTATAAAAGAATAATAAATGCCTAGCAAGGTCGTAAGTAAGTAAATATTGACACACATACATATTTATTTATGTGACCGGCCAAAATATGTAGTTTAATTCCAAACTAATGTTTTTAAATGTTTCTTATATGTAAACATTTAAATAATATAAAAGAAAACAACCAAATGAGAGTGTGTATTGGAAATTCTTCAAAAAACACGCAGCTGTACAGTTGTGGATTTCTTATTTTCTTAATTTATCTTTCAAAGTGGTAACATATTGTATGTTAATAATAAAATACATACGTAATATGTATGTACAGTTGTCTTTTTTTAGATTTTTCCGAAAACGTTCCATAATCCGAACATCTCCTTGCAGCAATTAATTTGGATTACGGATATTGCATTGTAATTATAATAACGATTGCTAAAACTTTGAAAAAGAAACTATTGCGGAGTACTCGTGGAATTTTTTTACTTCATAAGTACTTTTATAAATAATGTATATGTCTTTATATTATAAGATAGTATAATGTAAGTAAATAGGCACTATCAGTGTATGTTGAGATCCACTATCGTGGATCCCCATTTTCATTTCATGGACCCCCAAATTTTTTTTCCGCTGACGTAGACCCCTTGCAGGTTGTCGTAGACCCCTGAGGGTCGATATAGACCACTATGGGAATCACTGTTCTAAACAATAACACAGATAATGGTGTATGTTAATAAACCTGACAGAATGACAGATGACGTTTAATTAATAAATGATTCTTACTGCCAACTTCTTCAGAGCCCGGAATAAAGTTTGTTCCAATGTGACATGTGACAAAAGCTCGGCTTGTGTAATAACGACAACACGGGAATTATCTAGAATAGAAAATTGTACTATTATTAATAGTGTTTTTTAAAATGTCTAAGCTCAAATTTAAATTGTTTTATTAATTTATTTCATACAATAAATATTTGTAGTTTATATTAAATTTTACAACTGTATTAATGAGTTAAGTATTAATAAGTTGTTTTATACAATTTTCATGTTTTGACATTTATCATAATAAAACAATATATTCATGTGCACACATGTCTCTGTTTAACAACCCGACTTTTTAATTAAGCGTACATGCAGTACTGTCAATAACCTAAGCAACAGTAGAAAGTACATCATTAGCTTAAATTTATTTCGTCTTTGTATATGGATTAGCTTATTTCAATAAGAAATAAAACTTTTCTTTATTGACCTAACTAAAAATATACTAATTACAGGTGTACATTTGTATTTAGTACGTTACTTAATTTATACACATTACAATGTAATTAGAAATTAATACGCGCTTTCTGATGTCAAGTACATACTACTAAATTGCAAAAACAAAGGTTTCTACGAACAAAGTCTATAAGCTGTACTAAAATAAATCTGCCGAGATTAAATCCTGACAACTTTGAAATCGAAATTGCAACGTGTGATTAATTTTTTAAAACGTTTTATCAAGAGGAAAATACATCAATAAACAAGTTGATTTCCTAACCGTTAAAAAATTTTTGATCTGAGATTTTTTTCTTGCTCTGATAAACATTTTAAAAAAGTAAACGATAACATTGACACGGTTCCATATTAAATATCAAAAGTTTACAAAAGTAAGTACTGTATTAATTATGACAAATTAATTTAGCTAATTGTTAATGTATCTAAAATTTCATCATCATTCAAAAGTTTCATAATGTTAAAATTATACAATTTTTAGATTATGAGCCTTATTTTTGCTTTTTATATAGATACCATTTATTTAATTTTGATGTTTAATTTTCTTTATAAGCAAATTTGAATGATAATATTCTTTTAAATTACTTAAATAAAAAATACAAAAACAAAAATTTACAAAACAATAGTGAAATGTATTTTTTGTGCTGTCAAAATCGTAAACGTCAATATTCGTTTGTTAGCTGTTAAAAACTTAATGTGGAATTTTACAGATTAAGTAATAAATGTAGTACCAGCATTATATTTCGGGTAACTTCAGTTTTTTTTTAAAATTTTATTAAAAAAGAATGTAATTTTCAAAAGACAATATAAAAAATAATGTACGTTGCTCTCTTCTAAAGTTTCATAGCATAACTCACTCATATACAACACTCGGCCGTTCGGCCTGCTTCGCATTAACGTTTGTTATACTATGATTTACTTTCGATGCTTGTTACGTAAATCACTATTTTTACTTTGCGTTTATAATTACTTCATTGTGACACAAAAAATAGTATTACAATGTAGCTCATTGACTGCTTTTGGTAAAATTTTTATTCTCATAAGGGCCAGCATTGCACTTTTGACACGAATGAAGTTGTCAAAATCTCAAATGTCATTTGTCAATGCGGTTTAAAATAAGAATTATTACTGTGCACGGAGTTAAAATCTGAGTTGTACTAAAACGATTTGAAAATAAACTAAATACTGCCAACTAACTGCAATAAAAGAAAATCGAAGTTTCTTCATGCTTTGA
Organism: Aquatica leii; assembly: GCA_035610365.1. Classification (NCBI taxonomy): domain Eukaryota; kingdom Metazoa; phylum Arthropoda; class Insecta; order Coleoptera; family Lampyridae; genus Aquatica; species Aquatica leii. The sequence goes on from CM069434.1 coordinate 31,763,366, forward strand.
CTCAATACGATACAATAACACCTAAATAACCATGACAACAATTTATAATATTAACTTTTAGTAACAAAGTTAATATTTGGTTCTCTTATAAAGCTGTACTAATGTGCATTTATCTTGAGCTTGAGTTGTTAAGCTAGGGCTAAGAGTTCATCTCTTCGGCATGCACCAACATATCCCATTATCAACATAACCTGAAAATATAAACTAGTATGAAAACTGTTAAGCTGTTTTCTTTCTTTTCAAACACTAGCACGTAGGTCGGTAACACAGTCAAAATATAAGTTACACCCTCGACTGGGCAACACGTAGTACAGCAAAGTGACCTAGTTGGTATAACTTTTATATTTGAGAAAGAAATGAGTTTACATTCGTAAATAAAGTACAAATGTACGAAAATTGAAGATTGAGAGAATCAAAGCGCACTGTATAATTATATGTAACACAACAAAAAGATTTTAACATTAATTTTGATTACAACCTAGCATGTACGTACGGTCGACTGATCACCAAACCATTAAGAATTAAAGTAAAAATGCAATACTTACAATTAGTAAAACACGTATATACGGCGTTATCACAAATAACCTCTATTATACATACGATCGTCGAAAGTAAACGACTTCGTCTAGCTTTCCTTAAACTGATTTCGTAATTTGTTTTTGCAAAAATTTTTTCCAATACGTATTCTACTCGTATCCAACCCTCGAAAATGTAGAAATATTAGTTATAACGACGGGACGTGACCATAGGAATGTTCCCAAATAAAGCAAGTTCACTTCTTTTATAAAACAAATTTTGAAGAATATTAGATTTTTTAGATTGATGTCCTATCGACTGTTGTTTTAAAAATCCTTGCAACCTCGCAAACTTTGCGATGTCTACGTTTTTATATGCATTTAAGCAACTTCGTTACATGCTATAAAATGCTTACAATGTGGATGATTTTTTCGTTTTGCTTATTTCATCGCAATAAGCAAGTAATACATTTTTGGTAACAGTTTTAAGATTTTTTCTAGCACTATTAATTAAACGTGTTACATTTTTTATCATAAATTAATTTTGATTTTGCTACAAGAAACTTAATAACACCATAAGCAGCTGCTGGTTTAATATCTGAAAGTGTGCACAGAATATTTTCTTGCTTTAGTTAAGTTAATTTTAAAGTTTTAAAGATTTTTTTACATCACTTGTTTGAAACAAAAATTCCTACGTGTGAAAAAGATTTTTACAAAGAATTTTATATTTTTAAATGCATAGTACCTAGAACAAATAATATACACGTTTAATAAAAGGAATTGTAGCACTCGGACTATTGGAGTACTCGATGCTACAATAAGCCCTCTTATTAAACTTGTCAATAATTTTTTTTTAAATGCGATAGGTCTTTTTCTTCATAGTCATACATAATTTTGTTTATTGCTTAAAATAAATTATGTATAATGATTTAAAATAAAACAATTATTTCAGCATGTTTTTAATCAAATGTTTTTTATTAAATATCAAAAATAACAAATATTTAATTACGTGGTTGTAACCGTCGCTTGAGTTTGTGCGATTTCTTTAGTGAAAGACCCGGCATTTGAGTCGATTTTATCCGTTTCGTGTTCTTTGAGATTGTTTGAGTAATTTCACATTAATTTAATGAAGTTAGTTCACGTTTTTAGATTCATCTTTGTCAATCAAATTTGTGAGAAAACTTTATACACAGTTAATTCAAAGTTATTACGCTGGATATACATCCGTATACTGTATCTACGTTAATTTGGCATTTTCTTTGTCCTGGAAAAATTCCAGTTGAATCTAATTTATTTTTCCCTTTTGAAATAGTATTGTAAGTAATTATATTTTAGCAGTTTGTTTGTCTTAAGTTGGTTTAAAAGTTAATTGTATTAACTACGTTCTTAGCGCATTTGGAAATCAGTTATGTTTAATTTTTATCATTTATTACTTTCGATAGTTTCAACAAGTTAATCTTTATGAGTAAAATTAAATCTTTTGATTTTGATATTTTTTGTGAACGTGGCATCTTATCGTGAAAAGGTCGTCTTCGAACTCTACTATTACATCTTAATTAAATCTGTTTGCATCTTTTTTCCACGTCTTTGTTTTACTGTTTTCTTTCACAACGATTTAGATCACAGCCTTTATGGAGATGGACGCGCACGGAGGTTATAAAGATAGGTGGTTTTGGTTTTGGAAAAAAATGTAATTACCTAAAATCAATAAGATGTAGCCTAGTTAGGGGCGAATCAACCTTTAAGATTTGAAGGTATCCGCGGAAGTTATTCAGAAAACTTAATTTTTAGTTCAGTTAGTGAAGGTTTGTTTCTCCTAGTTCGTAAAATGTACGGCTTTTAAAAATTTTACGTGCTTTCAAGTTTTATTTTTACGTAATTTAGAATCGTGATCGTTTAGTTGTGCGACGCAGTTTTATCTTGTCCTTAGTGGCGGCTTATTCGAAATCTTCCAACGGTAACTTGTCGAATGGTTGGTTTCCTATCGAAGTTCCTGCCGACACCAATTGGCCTAAAAATTTCAAAGTATTTATTGATTACCGATTAAGCTATTTATTCGCGAGTACAGTAATTGAAAAGCTTTAAAATTAATTATGATAAGAGTTCACTGCTAGTTATCAAATCGTTTGTTCATTTGCCAACCATGTGTCCGCTCCTGTTGAATACACTCTAAATATGACTAACAAAATTTTGATTAAGGGTAGCAGACGTTGGCAAAACGGTATCAACAACAGAAGGTTGAACGATAGGTTCGGTAACTTCTCCGGCGAAAGTAGAAAAATTAGAAACAACAGTTCGTTTATCCAAAAGTTCATACTCCAAAATTAAAACATCTAAATATTTTAAAAACTCATCTTTAACTTAAGAATCGTCATCTTGAACTGGAATCAAGCTCTTTCCATTTATTTTTTCTTCTTCTTAATGTCAAAGGAAACCTTGGCGTTCTTTGCCAAGCTGCCGATCCGCATGAAGACGTCTGTTGTGTACTTTCCTTTCCTAAATCCGTACTCGGTAGGTGAAAGCTCACCTTTTTTGTCAAGACCGTAAAGTATCCTACCTAGCAGCAGCTTTTCATAAACTTTTCCAAGGCTGTTAATAAGATATATAGGTTGCACCGCTGTTACAAAAGCGTACTTTTACTTGGTTTTGGAATTAAGACAAGTGGGGCTTTTTTCTATAAATTAAGAAAGTAGTTATATTTCTTATTTTCTTTAGACGCTGTACGTTTCATTCGCTAACATTTTTTTCTGATGTTGACCAGTTCCTCGCTTACCAATACATGCCAGTGCAGCATCGGTTGTTTTTTCTCGCCGTGGGTATGCTGGCGTTATAAGCTTTGTCTATAATAATGTCCATTTTCTCTAGTGTTATTATTTCACAACTTGAGTCTCATTTAACTTGTGCACTTTCCAGGATGTCTGGGTGTCTCTGGTGTTTTTGTGTAAATTGGTTTTTATCTATGATTTTCTTGCTCTTTGCACGTTAAGTTCAGTTACTATTATCAGGTCAATGTTTTTTTCTTTAGCTGTGATGCACAGAAGACCATGTGCGGCTTTACACCTACCTAGGTTAATCTGTAGTAAGTTATATGTTATGTTTTGTCCATTGATGTCTTCATTTGGTACCCTTGGTAATGTACTATGTATTTTTTTTGTTTTGTATTTTTGCAAGCGTTTTTTGGTATCTGGGGCATCTGAAGGTTCATGAAATGTGGCCTTGCATGTTGCAGACTAGGCATTTGGCACCTTCTTTGCATTCTATTCTTTTGTGTCTGGCTCCTTCGTATTTCATAGATTGCTCCCTACTGTTTGGCCATTGCACTTGGATGCGCTATGATCAATACCTCATCATTTGTAACATTTTTGTATGTGGACTCTCACAAACAGCTTGCAATGCAAAGCTTTCTCGATCGTAGCAGTTTCTTTCCAATTTTTGCGTTTGTGACGGTGGTAGCCATTTAATTACTCTTCGTGCACGGTCTCAGTTTTCCAACTCTAGCCTTAGTTTTTCATCAACATTCATTGATATCTTTTACAAATATTTTTGTTTGTTTCTTTGGGTTTCTTTAACTCTCACCTCTGGCAGGTAGAATCTTTTTGTATCGTGGTGAATTCTTTAATTTGGTTTTTGCATTCTTGGTAGCTAGTAAGAGGTAGTCTTTCTTGTTTTTTTTGCTGCTTGAAGTGCTTCGGTTACTTAAACATCTTGTAGTGGTGCTTTCGTTTTTTTAGTAATAAGGCGTAAGATTTGGTGTCGTCTTTGATGATGATAGCACCCTGTTTTTTTTCTGGTTTGCAGTTGCAGCCATTGTGGATCCTTGATAACTGCTCGTACTTTTACGTTCCTAAACGCGGCTTCCTAATGTACTGTTACCTTTTTTGCGGAGTTTATTTTGATTAACATGATTCCTATGCTGAAAATGTTGAGCCAATTTTTGATCTTGTACAGGGTGTCAAAGATTATCTCAGCTTTCTCTGCTGTTGGTTTTATTTTTATTATAAAAATTATACGTCTGTTGTCTTCTTCTTTGCCGTCTCCCATCACCATTGTTTGTGCATTACTGATAGTTATTACTTTTCCGGATTCTATTATGTCATCTTTGAGACTATTTGCTCTATAGTAATTGGTCTTCATCTGTTGAGTGGTTTAGTTTTAGTCGTCCCTGAATAGGTACAGGACGTTCTGCGGCATTTCATTTGTGTTTGTCACGGGAATGTACCTTTGTAGTGTTCTGGTAAACATTACTTGGCCAGTTTTTTGTGTGATTTTCTAAATATGTCGCTGAACCTTTTAGCTTGAGTCAGACGATTCTTGGGTTTTTCTCTTGTTGTTTGTTGCGACTCTAACTTTCTTCTGCATTTGTCGTATAAGTTGTTACTAAGTTTTCCTATATATAGCTTACTTGTGAGTTGTTGTTACCATCAATTTCTTGCAACATGTCTTGTATTAGTTTGGTCGCTAACTGACTTATCACACCTGATATTTTTGTTGCAGATTCTTTAATTTCCACTTTGGTGTTTATGACCTTTGTTAATTGGAACATGATCCTAGTTTGTGTCTCTAGTGTTTGTATTAACTGTCTAGTTTTAATCATTAGTTAGTTGCTTTGTGGGGTTTTATTGACACCATGGACTTCAGGATCTCGCCTTCTTGCGTTTAAACGACATTCTTTGTTGGTCTTTCTATGCTAATTTAGGGTATGCGTGGTTTCGCTGTGTAGTGGGTGTCTTAGATTTTGTATTACTTGTTGATTGTTCACTGACTGTATTTTATCGTCCTTCGTTGCTGTTTGTTGTTCTGGATCAAATAGCCTTACTGATTAAATGTATTTTTTCATTTTATGGGTTATTTTAATAACCAGTGTAAATGCTATAGAAACAGTAGTTAGATGCAATCGCTCACTACACGTTCGGCCTCGGTGATGGCGTTTGAGTTTAAAGATTGCGTTCAGTTCAACGCAAACAAGATGGTTGATAGTACAACTTCCTATTGGCTACCATTTAGGAGTTACCGCAATTCAAATATAGCCCCCGATAATAACTGTTATTTTGATAACTTTGGGGTGTATCAAGACGTGCGACATGCCAAAAAAAAAGTTTGTCGAAAGCTATAAATTGATGAATTGCAACCCTCGTTTGAACTCTGCTCGCGCTTTCGGCAGAACACGTGGTCGTCTTAATTTAGTATACATATTTACGAATATTACTTTAAGTTCTTCTAATTTATTTGAGGGTGTAAGATGAAAACAATTAGGTAGACTTAAAAAGAGTCTGCTCACGTATCATAAACACACAACAACAGAACCTTGTAGAAATTGAGACAAAAAGTAGCAAACCATTGACAATGGTGTCAATGTATGGTAGCAAATTTATATCGTTTTTGGAATTTCAAAGGTTGATAAAAAAATAAAAATTGTATTTGTTTAATTTGAAAGTGTGAAATAAACTAAACCATAGTACAATTGCATTTTAATGCAGTTTCTTTTTGACCAATTTTGTGACATTATATGCAAAAATGTTTTTCGAATATGTTGTGCCGTATATGCGTAAAGCAATACAAGAACTAAAATTGTTGTTTTTAGAAATGACATATATTACATATTTAGAAAATGGTTTACAGCAAGTTGCAGAAATAGTTTGGTTTACATACTTATATTAGCATCTTTTTACAATACAATTCTTGCAGACACAGACGTAAATTTACATTTGAACATTTGTTGCGTTATGTAACTATCAAATGTAATCAAAGCTTGTATTTTTTAGTATTTAGCACTATATCGTTTATTTAGTAATGTATTACGTAAGAAATAAATAATAAAATATATTTTAAATGCATATTGAAGTACATATTTTTGGTGTTTCTCGTGCTTATTAGCATGCATATTTCAAGTGTTTTCAGTGCATAACTATCCGAAGCTTATAGTATACGTAATTTGTTACAAAATAAAAATTTATTTAAGTTTCGATTTGGTACTAAATAATTTTGACAATAATGTTATATAAAATTTACCACTGGCAAGTTTTATTTTACAGCCATTAATGTAGAAAAGTTTAAAATACAGAAATTATATAAACTATAAATTTTAAATAACCATTAATTAATGTTTGTTATTGTTGACGTAAGTCAACGGCAGTTTTTATCAACTTTTTTATATTCTTTGGTATCCGTCTTGTAAGTGTACGTGTGTGCAGAGCTGCATACTAATCAAAATCAATTATGACTAATAACATCCGGCTTAGTCAAAAACAAAAATTTATGAATATTGCAGAAATTTGTATTTTGCTTAGTTTTTCTGACTTTAAAACTTAATATTAATGTAACAACTACAATTCACAATACTACTAATGCGGATAACTGTTTTAATTTAGTCACTAAAAAATTATACTGCTCTGATTATTCTCTATAATTGAAATCAAATCTAGTTGAGATTCTTACTGCAATTTTCAATTGTAATGCATAAATAATCAAAACGTTTTTTTATTTAAATAACTTTATAAATATTGTTTTAGCTCCGTACGTGAAGCAATGCAAGGAATCTGACCCTCAACTTCTGGACTGTTTGATAGGAGCATTACAGCATCTAAGTCCATATCTTGCGACAGGAATTAAAGAAATCGAATTGCCAACTGTTGAACCATTTCAAATGGACGAACTAACACTATCACTAACAACAGGACCCAACGGTTATAAAGTTTCTCTATTAGACATAGACATTTTTGGTGCAAGTAATTACACCGTTAAGAAAATAAAGTAAGCAATAACATATGTTTTTTAAGTTGATATTAACAACAGTCGATTATTTTAGATTAAGCGAAAATGGAAAACCGTTTCAAGCAATTATAAATATACCAGAATTGAGAATTAATGCGAAATATAGAAGTACAGGTGTTCTCATTATTTTACCAGCAAGTGGAAATGGGACATTCCATGCAAAATTTAGTAATGTTGAAACAACTATTGTCGATTGTTAATGACAAGTGTAATTTTTAGAGAACGTTACTGCCGTTGTACAAGGACAAATTAGTGTTAATTACAAAGGTGACTTAAAGTATTTACATGTAGATACATTGAATTTAGACTTGGATGTCAAGGACGCTCAGATGGGAGTAAAAAAAATATATAGAAACAATCGCATATTGAGTAAGTTTAAACTGGTACGACTAAATCAGGTTAATTTATTTTTACGTTATAGTTGAAGCGATTAATTTATTTTTACGCGAAAATGGACAAGAAGTGTTAAAAGCAATGACGCCTCAATTAAAGAAAAAGTTATCAACTCTTTTCCAAACTATCGCAAATCAACTTTTGACGCATATACCGATGCAAACGTTTTTAATTTCTGGTTCGTCTTCTTGATCTGCACATTTTCAGCTTTTTAGCACTACAGACAATTGTATCTGTGAAATGTTTCTGGATTTACAAGATATTCTTCTAGATGTCTATACAATAGTAGTACATATTATTTATAACTAACAACTGTAACGTTTATATCACTTGTAGTATAATTACGCACGTTGTTAAATTTTCTTGCTTTAGGATGCAAATACGTTTAAATTGCACGTAACGTTGTACAGAAATGCATGAATAAATTTTATTGAAATAACTTATAAAAAGAAGTTTGAATAATTTTTATCATTGTATATAGTAAAACTGTTTCTTTTCAAATTATTCAATCAAATTTACAAAGTCTTTGTTTCAGTTTTTATAAAACGGTTCTTATACTCAAATTGAATTTTGTTAGTTCTTACTTTCCAATGGTTTTTTTTTTTAAACTTAAAATATATAGTAAACCTTTATTGTAAATTACCATTAACTTTAGTAGTAGTTGTAAATACTATCTATTTGCTTATTATTTTCTTTGTTAGGGTATTTATTAATTATCTATTCTATTTACATCGATGTTTGCCTTCTGAACAAAACATTTTTTTACAAACTTTTTTTTAAAGAATATTACATCATTTTTATCTTCAAAGTTTATCAAAATTTATTTCTATTTATATACCAAGAAGGTTATTACGATTATTACGACCGGAGAGCAACGTATATGTATAGCCCGAAGGCATCTAGCGCGAAGGATGTATGTTCACTGCATCAAAAAATTTTTGGATATTTTTAAGCGCAACCTGCAAGGTATGGAACCAAACTTACGTTATAACAATTATTATAAATTATTATAAACATTATAAACATTATTTGCAGCGATATTACAAGGTTACTTACCATTCTTCAAAAAACGTGTTTTTTACCTGGAAATATGTATTTAAATTATACCCTTAAGTTTTAAATTTTTCTTCGCCGAATTTTCTATTTATTTATGTTTTCTGCTTAAATAATTAAACAAAATTGAATTGTTACATAAAAAAATAAGTTTCATCCATAGCATAAACTGTATGTCCAAATGTAAAAGCACTGTACTAATTAGCCTAAAAGCCTCAATATATCCGGATTAAATTAAAGAATCATTACCACCATTAAAACGTAATTAGTGATCAAACATTTGCAGTATAAATTCCCATTACTACGTTTAAGTTATTCGTATAAAAAATTAAAAGATACATAAATCTCCCATTGTAAAATCAATTCTTATATAGAACGCTAAAAAAAATAAATTTTGAAAATGCTGTAAATCAAAAAATCACAAAATTAGAAAAGTGCAAAACGCATTTTTTGCTCTCTCTTTGTAACATTTAATTTAAGTATTACATATTTTGAGATATAAATTTAATAGTAATGAACTAAAATTTGCAATTTCGTAGTTTGCATAATTTATGCTTTACATTACTATAGTACCTACTAGATTTTGATAGAAATAATACCTTATATTTTATTAAAAATTATATATAACCACTACTTACAAGAACAAAACTAGATACAAAAAATCCTAATAAAAAACATGATTAAAAAACTATTTAATATTTTATTTAAATATTTGTATTTTACATGCTAATAATGTGAGTAATATCCATTATTAATTATTTCCGTAGACGGTTTAGCGCCGAATTGATCAAATTGGCACATATATTAGCTCCTCGAAATCTTTCCCACACGGTATTAATATGGCGATGCAAGTTCAAATCCGGTAACTTAGGTGCCCAACGGATTCTTTCCACTTCTAGATGTTGTAAGAACCATTCTTGAACTACCGCTGCCGTATGTATAAGAAAATTGTCCTGAACAAACCGAATTAGTATTTCAGGATAAATTGCTCGTACGTAGGGCAACATAACGTCTATTAAAATCGTCAGGTAAGTTTGAGCAGTATCTATGGACACGTGTTAATTCCCCTGAGCCAGCATCACTCATCCATCCCCAATAGGCAGCACTAATTTTCCCACTTCTTTTGTTGGATTGCACATGTTTTGACTCATATCTAGAATTACGTAGGTTCCAAAGATCCTTTTATCTATCTTGGGAAGTGCAGAAGGCTTTTTCATCTGAAAAAACAACACCTTTCTAATCTAAATATATTGTTCTTCTGAAAACTGCAATCTCCTGTAGGTATTTTCTTCAGTTATTACAGGTTTCTCTACAGGTCGATAGCAGCATATCCCCTTAGCTTTCAAAGTATTTCTTATTGTTTGCAAACTGTATTGCAGCTGTAGTCTTTCGCGAATGGTGGCGGAAGTTGTGAATGGAGTCAAACAAGGGTAATGTTGTCTTTTTCAATTCTCGATAAGAGAGATGGCTTTCCACTTCTATGATCGGTCTGCAAAGAACAATTTTCCGCGCCGTGTTCTTCGCGAATCCAATAATGGACCACACATTTCTAATAAAATAAATAATAGTTAATTAACTGTGCAACAAAGTCTACGATTACTGAAATAATGTTATTAGTATAAATAAAAAAGTTAAGTTTTTCAAGTTAGCAGTACAAAGTTAGCAGAATCAAAGAAAATATAATTAGGAATTTGTTACCAATTTGGTGCGCTAGAAAAAGAAATTGTAGCTTTCTTACTTTTTTAATAATGCGTTTTTTTGCTAACTTGAGACAAGTTAACAGTACACCATTCTAAAAAGTGCTTTAATGAATTTTTTAAAAAAATGTGTGTAGAATAATAAAGCTATCAGCTTTTTTTTGTTGCAATCAATTAGCATAAATTTAACACACATTCTTAACCGAATACCGATTCATTAAAAAACTCTGCTTAGAATGGTGTACTACTAACTTGCCTCAAGTTTCTGTGATGTAGGCGAATAATTGTGCAACCTGAATTATACATCATATCATCCATTAACTTACAAAACAACATTAGCATACCTATAAAATAGGTGTATAACTATGCTTAAAATTAAAAAGACTGCTAATATTAAAGAATATTGTTAAGGGAAAATAAAAAATAATCTTACCGATAAACCCATACGTGGAGAGATTACTCGGATAGAAAATCCACATTATCGTAAAGCAATAATCTGCCCTTTAGTTTTTAGTGATAAATCTGCTTGTCTAGAAAGACGTGACATTTTGCACAACATTGACACACAAAACAACACACTAATGGCCGGTTGCACCAACACGACTTAAACTTAAGCAAAGCTTAAAAACATAGATACAATTGTTAAAACCATAGCAACGATTGTTTTTATGCATTGCTTAAGTTTAACTTGTGTTGGTGCAACCGGTCGTAAATATTATACATTACTAATGCTCAATTGCACAGTTCTTTTTAAGTTATACTTAGTGTTAAGTAACGCTTATTTGCTGTAGAAACAATTGTTACAACAAATATTTCTATGGTAACTAAGTCTTACTTAGCAATAAGTACTACTTAAAAAATACGGTGCAATTAGGCATTAATGAATTTTAAGAGTCCCTTATATACCCTACTTATCATTGGCGGTTCTAAACTTTTCGAAGCTTTGAGCAAAAGGGAGCATTACTGGGGGTCAGGGTCTCTAAAAAACACTGTTTTATGCGTAATTTTGATGAAAATTTGTGTATTCTTTCTTCTCAAATTTCATTTTAATCTTTGATTTTGGATAATAAATTGTTAACGTTTTGTAATTATTTGGTCAAAAAGTTATACTTTTTTGTATTATTACATTTTGTTGATGAGTTATTGTACTTGTTTCATTATTATTTATTGTTTAAAGCAAGATGAAATATTATTTCTTTATTTTGGGCTATTTGCATTTTTTCATCTTATTTTTACACGTTGTTTTTTAAGCGAAAGCCCCACCTGCGCATAGAACCGCCCCGTCTACTTAGAATTTTTGCATTATCCTAAAACTTGATGGGACAACTATTCTGACACATAAATTTTTTTCTACAATAGTATGGAATAACGATGAAATTTTTGGCCTTTTTTAGCATGTTTTTAAATTTTTATTTAAAATTCTTAACCCCAAGTAAAAATTTTTATACTTTTCTATTGGACGAATAATTTTTGTTTGCCATTGCGTGCTTTGCATAGAGTATAATTATAAATAAGATTTTAAGAAAAATAATAACAACATTCGAAATGCAAAAATATAAAAAATCATGTTACTTGTGTGCGGTCCATAAAACCGTTTTTGGTTCGAGAGAAAGATGATCATAAAACGGTTTAGTGTTCAAGAAAACAAAAAAATGTGTGCGTGTACTAGTGTACACACGTAAGAAGTGAAACTTCTTTATGGCCTTATTTTTCGCAAAATGATCTACATGCAACTTTTCAGAAATTGGTTAAATAAAGTTAAATTAGATAAAGTTTAAACAAAAGGATTTTATTATCATAGACATGAATACAAATAATACAATTATTTCACTTTAACTTTTTGCTACTAAGATTATTACAGCATTTCATTAATTGTAATAGAATTATTACTATCATTGTCATCGTTATTATATATTTTTGTAATTAATGGCTTATGGTAACTGAAATATGAAATATATGGTTTACATTCCACGAAATTTAGTGACCGAGTAAAAACTCCATCAATTGTAGTGCCAGATCTTGTTGTTGACGTTTGAGGACTGTTTTTCATGGATAAATTCAATTTATCTTTCAGAAATTCAACTAGCTTCAAAGATTTTTCCGATGCAAAATTGACATTAAAATCTCCACTTAAAATCATCGGTATTTTATCATTATTGTTACCGAGTATTAATGAAATCATATACATTGACCGATAGTTACAATCAGAAACTGAGGTTAACCTTAAATATCTTAAATTTAAAAAAATAAATACCACAATCCAACCCAAGTATTAGAAAAAGAGATATAATTACTTACTTTTGTTAAAAATCCACTGGAACTAGAATTAAAATAAAGCCTTTGATTTTGTTGATCACTTTAGTATTGATATATTATTTATCACGTCGCTATTGCGTTTCAGAAATAAATCAATAAGGGTGCAAGAAAAAAACGTGGCTTGACCCTCTCACGATTCTGGGTGACGTCCGCTTAAGCGACATGCTATCCCTACTCCGTTGGAGAAACTGAAAGTACTCTTCGTCTGAACCAACCGTGGTAGGGGCAAGAAAAAGATGGCGCGTAACGGAAAAATGTGACGCGTAACCGAAAAATGTGACGGTAAATTTTTTTCCAACGCCGATAAAGAAGTTTCACTTCAATAACAATGTTTGAAAACATTTTTTTGGTAATATGTAAAACCCTACTCCTATTATTTAATAAAAGTTCATTTTTCTTATATTCAAATATAAAAAAATAACAAGTAATGTAAACAAAGCACAAAAAATGCAAACTACAAATAAATGTTGAGAATTTTTAATAGAAATTAAAATTGCAATTGTTCAATCACTAATTACGTTCTAATAATGATACTTCCGTTACAAAGAAAATTGGAATGTTAACTTTAATTTAATCCGGATATATTAAAAATTTCAATTTTGACATGCATTTCATATTTGGACATGCAGTTTAAATTTATTATAGCTATTAATGAAACTTATTTAATTCTAAATAACAATTAAAATTTTTCTAATTAAGTGCTATAGCGTTCATTTAAAACTTAAGCAAAGAACACATAAATAGAAAATTTGGCGAAAAAAAACTTAAAACTTTAGGGTATTATTTAGATACATATTTGCAAGTAAGAAACATGTTCTTCCAACGCTTGAGGCGGTGCTTATGAAGAATATCGTTGCAAGTATTGTCTACAATGCCAATGTTGTCAAATTTAACTAGCCGTTCTGGTATAACGTAAGTTTGGTTACTTATCTTGCAAATCGCGTTTAAAAGTTTAAAAAATTTTTTTTGATGCAGTGTTCCTTGATAAACGTAATCATATAGTAACGCCAGTGGTGCATACTAGATCTTATTTTTCACTTTATATAAAATAAAAACTAAGAATAAATAATTACTGAAGTATTCTTAAGTATATCTAGAAGTTTAGAACAATAAATAGTTTAATGTTTATTTATTTACTTGACAAACAGGTACATGTTGTACAGGGTTATTTACGCTATACAGCACTGAATACTATGACCAACATAACAAAAACTATTATTTTTCAGATTTATTAATATTATTTCGATATTATGCAAGGTCGCAAAAACCTTAAAAGTCTTACAGTTGTGTTTGTTTAAATAAAACCCCTGTATATATTATTGTATTCTATTGTATATTGTTGCATTTTTTGGATTATCCGATTATATGAAGTGTGTGTTTTATAAGATTTATATTGCGTAAACCTTAAAATTTGCTTAAATAAATTATTAATGTCAAAATATAACTTAATTTTCATGTTTGAAATACTTAAGAAGTTGCTAAGTTGTGCGAGCGAAATTTACAGAAAAGTGTAACGATAGATTATATTTTATATCCCAATTATAATAATATTATTATTAATACCGGGGTTTCCAAAATTGCGGGAAAATGAAGCTACCACGTATCGTAAAGTCGATTGGACCTTATTTATAATTATAGCAAAATGTACCGTTTGTCTGTGAGAAGAGTTTAAAGCAGAGGTTCCCAAACTTTTTCTGTCGTAGACTCCTTGCCATGTTTTTCGGTTTTGAGTAGACCACCTACTTACCTGATATTGATTTTTTGTACATTTCTAACTGTAGTGAAGTTTAGTGTTAAAAACTAAAATCTTAAAGTAAAAACACATGTTAAGTTTTATACATTTATTAATTGAATTTAAATAAAAACTACTCAAAATAATATTTTTTATCTGTTATATAAAATATACGTAACATAAAATAAACATAAAATAATAAACTAAGCAATAAGTAAATGTTTTTAGTTTTAATAATAAATTATATACATTTGGCGTCAATTTTGTAAAGTTTAATCTAAAATCTCCTCGGCTAATGATGTTCAGTCTGTTTCTTTTTTTCGTAAGGAGATCGGTAACAGCGCTAAACCCCCTTTCCACTAGGTATGACGATCGAAAGGAAATTAAAAATTTCCTCGCTATATTCCATTATACGTGATAAGTAACGGGTATGCTGTTTTGCAGTCAGAATTGCTGATAACTGTTTCTAAACTAAACCTTAAGTTCTTAGTTTGTACTTAGTTCACTCAGTTCCTTTTGTATTATGACATTCGTTTCTTCTGTCACCATATGGGTTAATTATCCACGGTAGTATTACCATAATCAAAACATCCTCAAACCTAGTTTCAAGCTCTGAATAGAGGGCATTTAAATGTTGAACGTAGGTTAAAACGTCGTTTTCCTGACAGTTTGTCTGTGACAAATTGGGGAACTGGGAAAATTTGCCCCGTCCAATATTTTGCTTCATTAGTTTAAATCTGGCAAGAAACAATGATAAAATGGACTTTGTTTTAATCAAATTCAGACTGTCGCCTTGTAACTGCAAATTAACCATACTAGATTTTGTAAACAAATCTGTTAAATAGCCGATGTCTGTTTTCCAATTCATTAAATTGTCTTTTAAAAATTTATCTTTAGTATTCAGAAATTCTAAAATAGTCTCAAAAAGTGCAAAAAATCTTGTCAAACATAAGCCTTTCGACAGCCAGCGTACTTCAGTGTGAAGGAGTAATTGATGAAAGTATTCGTCATTTTCTTCACACAAAGACGCAAATAACCGCGTATTCAGCGCGTTGATTCGGATTTAGTTTACTGCATCAATGACTAATTGATGATGATGAGATTCATGCAATCTAACACTCAAATTTTTAGCGACTAAATGTTGTCGATGGATGACGCAATGTATTGCTAACACCTCTAACACATTTTGTTTTAAATAGCTTATAAATCAACGATAACATCCAACTATGACAGGTGCTCCATTTGTAGCTACTGATATTATATCTGATAAAGGGATTACTTTTTCAATGAAGTAATCCTTCAAAACATGAAATATTGATTCGCCTATAGTGTTGGTTGTCAAAGTTCTTGCGAAGAGCAGTTCCTCGTAGATTTTTTGATTCATAATAAAACGAACATATGTCAATAATAATGCTGCATTACCAGGTAAAGTTGACTCGTCTAGTTGTATAGAGAAATGGGTCGTTTGCAAATAATTACACAAGAAGCTTTCAATATCAGAACTCATTTCATCAATACGTCTTTCAACAGTATTGTTGCTTAAGGGAATTCTTTTAATGACATCAGATCAGGTTTGTGTAAAACAGTTTTTAAAACCTCTTCAACGGCTGGCAAAATTAACTTCTCCGATAGTATGCGGTTTTCCGGAATTTGCTATAAGTAGCGAGATATTGTAAGACGCCCGCAAACTATCATCGTTTCTTTGTGACGTCGAAGCAAATATTCTGTCCAGGGTGAGTCTCTTCTGAAGTTTATCTTTGAGTGTTTGAAAGTATTTCAAATTTTTATCTGTTTTATCAGGGTGACATCTTCTCAGATGATCCTGCAGCTTAGATGGTTTCATAGCGTCATTGTCCAAAACTTTGTTGCATAAAAGGCACATAGGCAATTGTTTGTCCGACAATGATGGAATGAAGTCAAGTTTCAAATAATCAACACTGTACTGTCTACATTTCTTTTTAGATTAGGACATAGCATCAGTCATATGTGGGCAAAATTAATCTATTTAAATAAGACATAAAATCCAGCAGCTGTATATTAAAAAATGGAAGTCAAATTTAAATCGTATGTTCTTAGATTTTATGGTAGGCATAGGCGTACAGCTATTATAAATGAATGTAAGAAGGGGAATGTTATGAATGTTATTTAAGGTTTTGATATGATGGAACTTTAAGGAAATTTGAAAGTAACATGACAAAAAATGTTAAAATAAAATATTATACAACGAATAATAATAACAAATTGTTATGCGATTTATCTCTATGTACATTTGACTGTCATGTGTAAAAATTTACTGCTTCCACTTTAGCAATAATACAAATTTTTAATTTTTATATAGAGAAGTATGTACAGTGCAATATCCATAATCCGAACTTCTGTAATCCAAACATTCCAGTAATCTAAACTGGCCCACAGTGTAACGACCAATGGACAAAAGTACATTTTTTATACTTTTTTTGTGAAGTTATTTGGTAAGATATATGTATTTTTAAAAGAATAATAAATGCTTAGCGAGGTCGTAAATACGTAAATAGTGACACACATACATATTTATTTATGTGACCGGCCAAAATATGTAGTTTAATTCCATAATATTGTTTTTAAATATGTTTCCTATATGTAAACATTTAAATTCTATGAAAAAAAAAAACAAACAAATGAGAGTGTGTATTAGAAATTCTTTAAAAAAACACGCAGCTGTACAGTTGTGGATTTCTTATTTTCTTAATTTATCTTTCAAAGTGGTAACATATTGATGTTAATAATAAAATACAGTAAAAATTTAATTTTATAATCACTATCTCTGTTACTATCAAAAATTAAAGAATTGTAAAACCATTTGTATGTTTCCGGAACCTTTTGCTTCCAATATTGTAAATGCTGATATTTTTTCTTTGTTAATAGAATTGTTGCTTTATAACATTTCGTAACGACGTGTTCCCGTTAGACAATCTTGTATTTTGTAGTTTGATTACCAAAAAGAATGGTTCATCATCGAAGATGTTTCTCAAAGAAATAATCTCTGTATTTTGTTCAATATTTATTTCTCCAATATTTATTCCAATTATTTTTTTTCTTACTGATATCTTTTAAAAAGTTTTTGATTAAGTCGCACATATTCTTAAAGTCAAAAAAACTCTCTTGGTTTAACTCTTTAACGTTATAGGGCTTTCTACGTATTTTAGCCAGTTTAACCAGTGTTATAAATTGATCGGGTGTGTACAGATCTGAATTTTTAAAAATTTTTTCAGTAAGTGCGTGAACACTATCATTTTTATTTTGAGTATGCCCGGGCTCCAAAAACCGATGGCAAATGGAAATTTTGTATGCTTTCGCAACGTGAAAAAACATGGTACTGACTGTTTTGTATTTGTTTTGGCCTACCAGTACAAATCTAACTGAGAAGAAAGTCATATAAGCAACTAAATATTTCATTAGCACCACGTTTTCCAATTTGCTCGTGCCAAGTATAACAATGTCCCTCGTTGTTAGATAAATCAAAAACTGTAAAGTTGAACATCGAAAGCTTACATTTATAATAAAATACTGAGGTTCTTGACTGTGGTGTTTGAATAACTTTTTGAAGATCAAAGCAAGAGAGATAGTTTTGAATCAGTTTTAGATCTTTTCTTATCAAATTCCTTTAATTTTCTTACCTGTTGTTTGTTCTAGAATTCAATAATATCTGCAGTTTCTTTCCGGTTTAAGTTCAAAATAAGCTCATATATCGCATATCCTTTTTAGGCTTAAAGAATCCAATATTAAATTCGATGTTAAAGATATCCCTATACTGTTTCTCTGTGGCTAAAAATATCAGTTGTTTTTTGTTGGCCCACGTTGTATCAAGGCGGTACATCTTGGATATTGTTAATCCGTCTTTAACATACAATTTATTGGTCTTTTTTCTACAATAATGTAAAGGAACTTTTAAAAAAAGATTTATATGCTTTCTAATTTCTTGTTTTATACTGTCCAAAATTACAAATGGTCGATTAGTATGTTTTCCTCTTTTGTCTGGAGTCACAGTACCTGTAATAGAATTTTCTTCTTTCACAGTACCGCGTTTTTTTAAATCTGTTTTACACAACTTTCTACGGATGAGGATTGCCTATTATAGTCAGTCATTGACCAAAATTTTTTGAAGATCTCTTGTCTTGTTTCTTGGCTTAATTTAGTGTTTCAACTCTTTCTGCAAAGATTTATGCATCCAAATTTCACTTTTTTTTATAACGTTTTTATTTTTACTTATATTTTCTTCTCCGGATCGAACTTTAATTGCCACATTTACTTGCCATTGAGCAGTGTTTCAAAATCTTTTTCTACTTTTTCCTAAACGCATTTCTAAATCTGTTATTTCTTCATTTTCCGTTTCTGTGATTAACGTCTGTTCATCCTTTTTTGTCTTTTTAAATTCAATTTTTGTTTTGTTTTGACTTTGAATATCTATGTTATGTCACAAGTCAGATTAAGAGGGTTAACAAGATCTGCTGGCATAAAGCACAATTTTTGAATATTATCTGAAAATAATGATTAGATGTTATAAGAAAGGTGAAAATGACATGTGGTGAAAAGTTTATAAGAGGAGAACGTTACCAATATAGCACAATAAAAAGCCAACAACGTTCATCTGTTTTGTCCTGACTTTCGTCTTTGTCAGTTTTCCATCTGGCTACACTAGACTGACAAAGGCACAGACTCAGAAATATACATGTCTGCAACTGCATCGTTGTTACCTTTTTATTGTGGTGCTATACCGGTACTTTTTCTCGTTATAAGAAAGCATGTAAAAGTATAGAAAAGCCTATTAAAACAATCCTGACAGTACAGATCAAAAACCATACATCGTATATAACAAAATACCTTCGTCAGTTTTTGAAACTAGCGTATTCGCCACCACTTTATAGTTAAACATCTGGAGGTGCCTCACTATATACAGAAATCGGTGCATTAGGAGATTCTAAAAATAAAGTATCTACTTATACATACCTTTCATGATTTTAATTTAACCATACCTGAAGAATCGTTTAAGAAAGTATTGTTTTCCTCTTCTAATTTCGATTTCTCTGCTGAAATTACAGATATTTACAATAACTATTTCAAGGTAATGTATCTACGTTTAATTGCTTACCTTTTTGTCTCTACACTCTGTAGACATTTTGGTATTGTTATTTTACAGATTGTTTGACACCGTTTTAATTATATTTTTTACTTTTATAAAATGATAATCATAATCACATAGATATTCAATAATAAATTTAAAATAAAAATAAACGATTTTTAAAATAATATCTGAATATAGACAAAAAAATACTGATTAGATAATGAATTAAAAGTTTGAGTACCTAACAACAAACGAAAGTAAATAAATTATCGTTTTAGAAAAATCCGAAATACAATTACCACAATAAATTAAAAAAAAACCTTATTGATTCATTCTTCAACTTCTTTTTGTTATGCCAAAGAAAGTCGGTGTGGGTGTTGTATTGACGTTTACGGTATTACTTTTGTAGTTCACCTTGTTACTGGTTTTTCCGCCATTTTTTAGTGCAGCCACGCTTTGATACTGCTAGATCAACCCATTAACTTTGTCAAGCTGATTATAGTTAAAGATTGTTATGTTTAGCAAGTTTTGCGACGTAGCTTTATTCGAATTCGCGCATGTGATACTGGTGGACATTGGTTTACCATGGTTTTTGTCTTCAACGTTACTAAATACAAACTAACATTTAGATTGTCGCTCTTAGTCTTTCCAGGCAAAGTCACACCTTCATTTAACTGTCCTTTTTGACAAATTTCTTTACAGTTAATCTTAAAAACATCATTCTTTATAACCAAACAGAGCCAAGCGATACTTAATATTCAGTTTCAAGATAATTTTTTTGTGATACTTTATGATTAAGTACTCCATTTTTCAAGCAATAATTATTTTGACTTATTTTGTGTAGGTGTTTTTTTGCGAGATGTTCAAAGTCGGACTGTTACTGGTGATGTTTTATCTTCTTCTAATAGCATGCCAAGGCAAATGATGGCTTTTGTTTCTGTGTCAACTAGTAACTGAGCACTTTGTCTATTGATCTTCACATCCAAGTAAATGATGTGCTTGCGTTATGTAAGCAACGAAATGCAAATGCAAATAGTAATTCCAGAAAGATTTAAATCAATTTTTGCCTTACACGATGAACCCGTTTTGATTTTTCAAACTCTCTTTTTTTAGTTTTGATTGTATAAAAGATAATCATTTTATTTCTCTGAAGGTGAGATAATAAATATATGTCTTTCTCTAAAAAGTTGCTACTAATTATTTAATTCTAAAATTATTACAAAGTGTCTCTTGCCAAAGTATTTTGTGACACTTGATGCAGTTTAACAAATGTTTAGTTACGTTTATTTTTTTAAATTTTTAGTTTAAGCAAAAAAGTTTATTTTGAATAATAAAGTTTAATGCACTACAGTTATTCAAGGCTTGATAAGGATGCCAAAAATAATTCGATTGAAATATTAAGAGTATTTGTACTATTAGTTAATATTTAGAAAAAAAAAATATATGAGAAAGCTTGATATTAATTACCATCTAGTGACGTTAATTTAAGAAAATTGACACTATTTTTGTTACTTTACCTGTTTCTAGTCTTTACATAATGTGGCAAATTTTAATCAATCAATAGTGATTAAGTAATACAGTAAGTTATAATTTTATTCTTTAAGCTTTGTATAAGTATTTAAGTTTATAGTATTCTCAGAATTGCACTTATTGTATTCATTATCATAGCATGTACCTACAAGGTCTACAAATATTCTCTTAGTACTAATTAATGCAGCAAGGTAAAGGTAACCTACGTCAACAATATTTGTTTCAATCTATTCTTACTAAGTACTTTAACGACTACCTTCTTCAAAACAGGTTGAGGAATCTTCTTTATATAAAGCCCCACCAATAAATTCAAAGTCACGGTCAGCTCTGCAAGAGGTCAGTTTACCAGAGTAAATGTAAAGCACAAGAACCCGCTAAGAATGAACATTTTATTTATTTGTGTTATTTTGGGAGTTGCATCTTGCATTGTTGCTCAAAACCGTAAGTAATTTTTTGGTGAACTATTGAAAATAGAATAATTTTAGTTTATACAAACTTTTTGCGTTTAATAGTTTTTTTTATTAAAAAAAGTATCTTGGAGATAAAAGTTTATATTAGTAATTTGTTTTGTTAAAATTTAGTTAAGTGTGGCAATTAAAATTGCTTTTAGGACTAAGAGGTATGTGACCGAATTATGAGTAAGCGTACAACTGTACTTTATTCCGGTCACCAAAACGTATGTTAATTAAATAGGTATACATCTGTTTTATTTTAATATCACATAAAATACACAATTCTTTAAATTGTTTAATATACGTTGATTGCTGCTTTATTTTCTTATTTAGAATTATTTTAAAACAAAGTTTATTTAAAAAATAAAATATAACAGTAATTTTTTTGTATTTAGATTTTTAATTCATTTAGGCTATAAATGAATTCAAATTTTATATAAATTTGCCTACTTTTTATAAGTCGAAAATTTGTTCTCTAACTGTAAATGTATCTTTTATTTTTAAAATTTTGCAACATATTTTATTAATATACCAAATTTTACTGTTTAATTAAAATGTTTTGTAACACACAAATACTACAATTTTGTTTTTTTTAAACAAAATTAGAATAAAGTAAATAATAACTAAACAATTTAAAAATTGTTTGTGAAAAAATTTAACATATTTAAATTCTTATATTAAAAGCTTAATTTAAACTAAGAAATAAAGTACATGAACAAACAGTTGAACTTATGTAATATTTTTTTAACAAACTAAAAGCTACAATAATTTAAATGTAAAAATTAAAATGTTGATAATTCTTACTCTACAATTTTAATAAATAATTAAAATTATTAATAATCATATTAATTCTGATTAAAAATGGTTGTTGATAATTTTAATTGGTTGCTTCAAGCACTACAATGAACCTGTATTTTCTTACACGTTGTTTCGGGAGCTGCCATCAGTTTAAAATTAATTTATTTGTCTACCACGTACGTTTCTGCATATTATTGCAGAAAAGTCTTGACAGAACGTACTCATATTGCAAAACTATTGATCTAATCAGTTTCTAAATCAATAATTTTTTTAAATTTATTAATGTTTTGAAACGTAGACAAAAGATAGACATCTTACAGTTTCTGGCAAATTTGAAGTATTCTAACAGATCCATCATTGAAAAATTAAATATTTTCTCTTGTAGTCGTTTTTCTAATTATGTAACTAGCGTTAAGCGCAATAACAAAGTTTTTCTAAATTAAGTAATACTTAATAATCGTTTTAAAATATTGATTATTTTTACAGATAATACATATAAAAGACAGCAAACGAACAAACTGCAATATAAAAAACTTAATATTTTAATATTAATAAATCTGTTTTGCATTTTATTACAAAAAAATACATTTGTATTTATAATTTTTGAACGTTGTATTTCTACATCTTTTGCAAACATCTATTTTTTTACTAATTAGATTAAAGACATTAAAATGATCAAAAGTTGCCTTAATAATTAGCATTATGTTATTTAAAACAAGTATTATTATTAGATTCTAATAAAAACTTAAAATTGATAATTTTTATTAAATATTAATGTGATAAATTTCAAGTTAAATTTGTTTATTATAACTATAAAACAACACAACAAATTAAGAAAACTACGACTAAATAATTAAGTCAGAAACCCACTAAATTAATTTACATAACACTTTAAATGTCAATTTATGTAATAAAGTTAGGAATGATATGAAAAAAAATATCAAAATATGTAAAATATGCTAAAATATGAAATTAAATATAAAAATTATGTAACTTTTTATACGATATAATACATGGAAATAAAACATAGGTCAGTAAGTATAAAACCCCTAATACTAACTATTACCTAATTAAAGTCTGTTACGGGATAATTTGTAACAAAGCGGTCTTTTCGGAATCACTTCGTACACAATAAAAACGTAGCTTGGGTGACACGTATTTATTATCAACAAAAATTAACAAGACATATAGGTACATTATAGGCTTGTAATCGCACTTTAGTTCTAAGATATTTACATGTACCGTTTAAAACGAGCTAGTGATCCTTTAAAGATGCTACCAGGCTAATAGTGTTGGTCACAACGTATGATCGAAGGATGCCTATTGTTGCTGGTGAACAGATCTTTATTGTGGTTCCTCTAGTGGATCTTCTGTGAATTACAACCGAGCGGCGCGGGCGAGAGTGGTTAAGTATTCCTAAACTACTTTGCGTTATGTGTATGTTGCCTAGTTTCGTGTTACAGACTTTCCCTCTGAACCTGATAGGCGTTCCGACGTAGGTTCACAAAATTTTGTTTCTTCGGAGGTTCCCTTTTTTCTAATTGGAAGAATTGCTTTTGGCACATTGTCTTCGCTTTCTTTGTATAGCGTTGGCTTGGTACTTTCGTAGTGGTGTGGTTAAAATGTCTGATGTCGCTACTTAATAAGTGGAAAATGATGTCTCAGTTAATACTCGGTAGGATCTATCTCGACGTGGTTCTAGTATTGCCGATGTTTTCTTAGCGGCGTTGTTAAATAGATGCATGGTAACCCATACTAGTTAACCTGGTTAGAATGCAGGGGTGTCCCGTCTTTCGTGATCTGCGATTTTCTTGGCTTTCTTCGACTTTGCGTGCCATATCTCATGAATACATCGCTAATTAAGATGCGAGCACACGTCTCAGCGTCTGCTGTAGTAACAGAAAACAATTCTACTCATCTCGACAATATATCTTTTGTAGTAAACACTTTTCTCCATTGGGCACCAACAAGTCGATGGCGAATGTCTCAAAATATTTTTTCTCATTCCCACCCGGTAGTATCAAGTGGCTATACGCTGGAATGTTCGGTCTTCTCCGTAGTGGCCAGCCGTTGAAGCATCATTGTACTTTTTTATGATGGCCTTGCGTTCCTGGGCTAGAACCATTTGTTGCGCCTCTTGTTGTCGACTTCAGGAGCGTATCGGAACAGAATACCTTTTTGTTTACTTATCTATAATACGGCATAGTATATTCTATGCGCATCCTTCTCTTTTGTCCTTGTTTAGTTGGACGATGTCTTTTGAGAATAAAATCTTATGCACAACGTAAAAGAAAATTGTCTTGCAATATTTTACCACTGGTACAGAAAAATTATTTTTAAACTTACGTATATTTTGTAAATTCAACTTATAGCAATAAAAGACATGTTTCTGACTTCTTGTTGTTCACATTTTAGTAATTGTGGTAATTCAGAGAAATAGTAGTTAAAACAGAAACAGTATTAGTTACAAAACTAATTTATCATCCTTTTTGTTTGTTTGTTGTACATTTGTGCTAAAGCATCCATTTCTAAAACTGTACACAAACACAATGGCCATTTGTTTTTTTTTACCATACTCTCACTTTAGCAGTATTCTCAAAGAAACTAAAATAACGTAACTGATAATATGCATTCAGAAAGTTTTGGAACTAAACTCGCCCTAGACTTTTGCTGCAATATCAAAACTATAGACATAAATTTCATTAACGATAAATTTAAAATAAAAAAAGTATTAACGACAAACGAGGTAAAGGAAAGCCACCTAAACGATGCATTAAACATTTTTTTTGTTTTATACAAGTTGAGTTATGTTATGTTGTCCATCTAAGTAGGACAAGTTATAATAAAAGCAACAACACACCCGTTTTTATAAAATTATACACACAAGGTATTAAAATTTTTTTTTATGTGGTTAACTATGTGGCCAACTTTTGGTGACATATTGCAAATGTGATCTACAATTTTGTGCAAACCATGAGCTAATAACGCAAAGTGTAACATAAATGTGTAAAAAACTTGTAATGTAAACATTGTAAAGTTTCTACGTTGTGGTTTTAGCCCGCAGTTTATTAAAAACTTATTTGAATTACGCGCGTATAAAATCAGTTTTCAACGTTTCCATCTCTATAATCATTTACATACTATTATTCATACATAGTAAATTTATACTATAAGATGGCTCTGCCATCGAGTTTCACGCAGGTTACTAACATAATTTATTAATATAAAGAGCTATATGTCGGTCGATGCATTTTCGGAAGTACAGTAAAGTGTTGCCCACTGCTGAAGAGCCCCAAAAAGACGAAATAGATGCTCAATAGTTTAGCTTAATTGGCATTTTTACATTTGCATTGACATTGTTTACTTTACAATGTTTACACGTTGTGGTTTTAGTCTGCAGCTTATTTAAAGTTTATTTGAGTTGTGCGAGTATAAAATCACATTTTGACGTTTGCATCACTATAATTATTTACATACATGAAATTATATGTAGTTACAAACTTTTGTAATAACGTTAACCCACACAAAATCATCCGACGGCTCTTTCAAATTCTTGTAGGTCTTTAAGAAGCATTTTTAGAAGATTACAATAACAAAAAAAAACAAAAAAAAATATTTAGGTTTTAATACTGTTATCACTAATTTTGTAAACTATCTATTTTTTAAAGTTCTTATATATCGATAGATATTTGAACAGATTTGCTTACATTACAGTCTAACTCTCAACTTAAAATTATAGATCAACAGTTATTATTCTTACTAAGGTGAGAACGTCTTCCGGGTTTGGACCGTGTCATCGTCTAAACTCTACAGAAGTACTTTTATGGAGTTTTAAATCTGGCTCGGTTCACAAATTAATTGCCTAACTGTGTAGTGGTTTTTTGGTTTATTTGTTTTTCAAGTTTATCGTTTTCTTTTTTACCTTTTCAGAGTTTAGTATCTGACTTAGATCACAAGTTGATTACTTAATTTTTGAAAAGTTCTTAGTTAGATTTTTGTTGCTTGTTTGAGTTCTTCAAATTTTCTGACGCCCTGATGGAGCCCCTTACAAAAATGGACAAAACGTACTACAATGACAAGTTCAAACTCAGAAGATGTTTTCATCTTAGTATGGACTCCAGCCGTAAAAGTCTTCTTTATTACAGTTATTGTTATTATTCATTATTTTTTAACACCTAAGATAATTTTTTTAATTTTCAATTTATTTTGATATTGTTAAAATTAACAATAATAATTAAGTTTAACTGTAAATTTTGTATATAAAACACGAAAACGCATTTAATAGCATCTATTAAACCTTCTTAATCTCAGTAAAAACTAAAAAAAAGATTTGTGATGCAAAGTAGTAAAATCTAAATGTTATTAGTCGGTAACATATACACTTAGTATTAAAATATTGCTTTATGTAAACAATAATCATTTTTTTTCAGCTTATTACTATTTAAAACAATGCCACAAATCCGACCCACAAGTAAACCTCTGTTTGTTAAAATCAGCGAATACTTTGGTAGCGTACATGAACAGAGGAATACCCGAACTACGTTTATCAGAACCTGAACCACTTATAATTGACGAAATCGGAATTGCTCTAGGAAATGGTCCTAATGGTTATCGGGCAACATTTAGAGATATCCACGCTTATGGCGTAAGCAATATGACCATTACGGCTGTGAGGTTGGTAAATCGTAAAAAAAAATTTGCTTTACTAAAACATTATTTGTTTTTAGGTCTGATTTAGACACACATCAGTTTCAATTTACTTTATATATTCCACATATATCAGCTAGAGCTAAATATGTGTCGACTGGAGTTTTAATCTTAGTACAAGCAACAGGTGGAGGTGACTATTGGGGAGAATATGGTAAGTGTTTAATATTATGAATTTGGTGACAGATAAATTTCGTTTTTTTTTCATACACAAGTTTTTTATTAAATTAATAATTATTATTATAGTAAAAAACGCAAAACTAATAACATTGTGTTATTTAAAAATAATCCATCCACAACTATTGAACACTTCAGTACATAAAATCTTACGCATCACAACATCTTCAATTAAAGTCAGTCGAACTACTTGCGAGAAACTTGCGTTAATTAAAACAACACAAAAAGTACATAAACAGAACTTGGATACTTTGAACGGGATAGGATTTCTAAAACAATTTAAATATGACATAAATTTAATTAAAGAATCAATGAGATCTCAAGTGAATAAACAACTAGATGAAATGGTAGAACTAAACGTGATCAAACTAATAACAGAACCAACTTCAGTAGTGTCATCGATCGTAATAGTAAAGAAGAAGTTATAATATGAACTAATCCATCTGATCTTAATTGAAACGCAAAATGAAGACATTATCCAATGCGTTCAGTTGAAGAAATTGTTTCAAACATTAATGGCTCAAAGTTCTTTACATTATTGGATTGCAAAAAAAGCTTTGACAAATAGAAGTTACAGAGAAAACGTAGAAGTATCAAGCATTTACGAGATCTTGAGAAAGATACACCTGTACCTTTTGGTTTAAGTCCAGCACCATAAATATTTCAGCAAATAATGAGTACATTACTAAAATACTGTAAATATACAGAATGTTCCATAGATGATATTCTTCAAACGTGCATTAAGTAAGAACTTATTAGAAAAATATACAAATCAAGTAATAAAAATCTTGAGAAATACCGATCTGATATTAAACAAGAATAAATGTGTATTTAAAACAAATCAAATAAATAGTAAAATTTAGGTTTGTACAGGTTGCATTCGTAAACAATTTTTCATTCTGGATAACTCCCGTATTGTCGTTATCACACGTCAAAGTAGACATTTTTAAAGCCCGGAACAAACTAATCATAGAAAATCGTAAAACCAATAAAAATTTTTAGGATATTAACAGATAAAGGTATTAAAGCAGATAATGAAAAGATTAACGACATAAAAAAGATAAAAACGCCTTTCAATAAGAAAGAACCTTAGCGACTGTTAGGAATGGTTACATACCTTCATAAATTTATACCAAACGCGTCAGAGCTGACATTTTCAATAAGATCATTATTAATATATTCTCTGAATGTAATATATAAAAAAATGATTATACATACCTATACCAGATGCGTTAAGTCGAGATTCTGAAAGGTTTG
Source organism: Aquatica leii (assembly GCA_035610365.1). Lineage (NCBI taxonomy): Eukaryota > Metazoa > Arthropoda > Insecta > Coleoptera > Lampyridae > Aquatica > Aquatica leii. Next base: position 31,791,865 of record CM069434.1, read on the forward strand.
ATACAAACAGTCCTAAAGAAAAGTTAAAAATACAAGTAGTAGTATCTATGTCTGAACAAACAAAGTTTAATTTAAAGCAAGCTACTAAAAATGATTGAAACTTCTAAACTTTGACTAATTATACAATAAATGGATTCTCTAAAAAAAAGTTTACCAGAAACCATTAGAAATTATTACACATTCAGAAAAGAATTATCTGTGCATGATGGGATCATATTTAAAGAAGAGAAAATAGTTGTACTCAAATCACAAATAAAACGACTGTTGAACAACATTCATCAAGATCACCTAAGAATACAAAGCTGTATACAAAGAGCACAATAACGACTGTTCTGGCTTGGCTCTAGATCAAACATTCAATCTCTATTGTAGTTTAACAAATACCATTACTACCAAGGCAAATAGTGGTTAGTGACATCTTTACTTTTAAAGACTCTGAAGATAGTCGAACGTTTATTCAAACTGCAAAAAATTTACTTAAAAAGTGTAAAACTGACCAGACTAGCAGAAACTTAAATTTACTCACTTACCGTAATACGCCGCGAGACGAGCGCTTAAAATAGCTAAACGAGATATTATATTCGAGAAAGACAAAAACAATCCTACCGATATCTAAGACATTATTAAAACCAAAATAATGCACGCTGTAAACTACGACTGACAACTTTGCGTTGTTTGCAAAAACACTACGCAAACAAGAGAGTAAACAATCCGCCTAATTGTGATGTCAATGATTCTGTACATGTAAAGTGTGGTAATAGAGATTAGAAACCAGGAAAAAATAACAAACTTTCCAGAAACAAGAGAAGAAGTAGTCTGTTCCTTACCAATATATATACGGGATCAGTCGGAGTTTATTACTTTCAGGAAGGGAATTATTAGAAAAATGTCATGTGCTCAGACTGAATTGTAGCTGCTCCATAAGATTCACCTAAGAGCGATAATATCTTCTTTCGTTACCTATTATAGCTAGGTCTAGCAGACTGGTTAGTGACATGATTATTTGAGGTCATAGTATTAAATAAATTCAATAATATTTAATTTTAATGTAAAGTATTTACTTTACATAGTGCAAGAATATACCTATAAACATACAATTAAAAACCAGGTGTAAAAAAATTAATAAAAGTAGAACATACACAAGCATAACACCTCAAATAAATAGAAGATTAACCTTTAACCTGACACATCTACACTTTGTTACGTTAAATGACACCTGGAGTCTGAGAGACTCCGACGTTTAACCACGTTTTGATTAAATGTTCTTTAATTTTAATTAATTATATTTTATATATAATATTTTCTAACAGTCAATGTCTCTTCAGTTGCTTCAAAATTGGTATTATTCGGGAATGGTATTTTTAAAATGTCGCAAATTTGACTTTTCATTGCTGCAGGTAATTGGGTCATTTGAGATCTTTCTTTTAAAAGTAGTGTAATCAAAGCATTTGCCAATGTTTTTAAATAATATTGTCATGTGACTGGCACCACATCTTTGTATGAGCTATATAGAATATAGCTGTTTACCCCACTTACATCAAGGACCGTAAAAAAAAATTTCATAGACCAGCGTCGGGATCTCCTGTTTGATGTATAATTGGCTATTTTCTGATCCATGCAGTCTACTCCTCCTTTGGTCATATTATAATGCATTTCTGGTTTACCACTCTCAGTATCTACTTCTTTGGCATGATGCATCAAAGATACAAGAAAAACAGCAAATGAAACCATTGTAGTATCACCACAAGAATTAAAAAAACTACTTTCTACTTCTATATTGTTTTTTGGGCAAAAACTCTTTTGAAATTGCTGCTTTGTTTTTTTCATCATACCAACAAACGTAAGGTTTTTTTACGGAGCCCTTCAACTAGTGGCATAGATGAAAACCAATTATCAGTAGTGACGTTTCTATTCGTGCCGTATATTGCTTTTGTAAAGCGAATAACCGATCGGCATGATATTGGAAAACGTTTTTCTTAAAGTTTTACCATTTCTCCCGGTGTAAATGTAAGCATTTAAAAGATAGCTTGTGCGAGCATCGGTAATAGCTTGAATTTTTATGCTATTATGGTGTTTTTGGCATAAACATGCAAAATTTACATCTTCCATGAAATGCTATCAACATCTCATCTATACAAGCGTATTCCCTTATGGAGTAACATTTTTGACATTTTCAAAAATGTTTTTATTAGGAGCACTAAAATCATCCGCTTTTCTTTCTTTGCTAGTAGATGGATCATCAAATTTGAGACATGATAATATTATTTCAAACCGGCATCTCTTCTTCATGGTCGCTCGGAAAATGTCTCTGCCTGAACCATCTGTTGCATAGAAACTGTCCAAAGATTTTTTTGAGCTTTTAAATACAATAGTGTAAAAGAGCAGCTACAAAAAAAGCGTAAAACTCGATAATATCACGATCACAAAAATTACCGTTTGCACTGTCTCTATTACTGATTTTTTTTCTCTAGGCGTTTATTCCTCCATATCAATATCTCTTAAACGATATCGTCAGAAAACAATAAGCGCCATACGTTTTCAAGTGCTAGGATTGGTGTCTAATTGTTTTGCTGCTGCTTTGAGTCTAGGTAGACTTCTTATTAAGTTGCGACTACGTGTTGTGCTATTTCGCAGCGGTTTTGCAGATGACCTGAGAACACATTCAGAGTGCACTATGTAATTATGAATAATTCCGTCAAAGATTAGGGCTACAAACGTTTTTCTACAGAATAATTGTGACGAAGTAATACAACAATATTTATTCTTACCATTTAGTTTTATTGGTTTTCTCGCGTCCATAAAAGTAAAACGATTTGGATACATCATTGATGCTAGATATCTTTTCATCTGAATCTGAATTAATATAGCTAATCCCCGACTCCGAGCTATGATTACTTTCTATATACATATGATCATTACCTACATATTCACCTACGCTCCATTCTGAATCACAATTTGCTCCAATTTTTTTTCACTAAGCGGCCTTTTTATATTCTTAGAATGTGAAGCCATTGTAATGAACAAAAAATACACTAAACACAAAAAATTTACAAAATTTTCGCCAAATAAAATAGGTAGCGTAAACCGACACGTAGAGTCTCGTTTACCCCGCTAGATACAAACAACGTTTTAACCGTTCTAACTGTACCACAATGAAGCACAGAGTGACGCCCATTTGTCTTCATAAAGGTCACTTAACGCTGGAAAGATATCTGGTAGCGCAAAACTTAAAATAAATTAGTTTTTCAAATATCGCGCTTGAGAGTATTGAAGAAATCTGTGTCAGGTTAAGGGTTAACACGTTGACTGCCATGTGTGCCATATTTGGACACACCACAAAATTTAGTTCTGAGTCGCGTGTACCTTCACAAAACACATTTGCATTATTTTCAAATGAAGAAAACGTTCATCTGGCGCACAAGTTTAAACAGTAGCAACGGCGTAATTGTTTTTTAATTTTCAAAGAATTTATGCTCAAAATTTCTATCCGTGCATGTAAAATCAACTCTTTATTTTGATGAAAAGAATTACAAAACTACACCTATAAGAAACGCGCTTTATTTAATACATCTCATAAGTACAAATACACAAAAAACTGAACAGATCATAACAATTAATTTGATTTGCCACTGTGTCTTTTAAGAAAACATTCAACGCAAAAAAATCTTTTCTGAGACATGATGGCTAAAGGTATGCGTTTTGTGTTTTTTATACCGAACTGACAGCAATGTTCATCATAGTTTCCTTTATAACACGCTGTACATTTCCTTCTTTGTTAATTGCCATTGACTACTTTTTGTTTCTGTTTATGATTGTGCTGAACTTGTTTTTCGCTATTAGTGCCTTTTTTTGTTATTCTTCAGCAACGGTTAATAAGCTCTTTTTGAATGTATGTAATTGCTGATAAGATTTTTTATGGATCTTATTGGTTTCAGTTATCAACTCTATAACAACTTTTTTATACTATTTTATGGTTTTTCAAAAACTGTTTAAGTAAGAACTAAGTTGATCTGACATATCAACTTTCGCTGCATTGTAGTCAACGACTGCTGCCGGTTTGGCTCTGAATCCATCTTTATAGTTCACTTTCTGCATTTCGTCAATATGTTTAGTTCTCAACATCCAGACATCACGCATATCACACCATTTTATAATGACTACATCACCTTTTTCACTTGCAATAACATCTCACGTTTTTATTTTTTGTTAATTGTTTTTTTAAGAAGACTCTTTTTGTTCGTACAATACGGTGCCAACGCAGTGAGTTGGTGTATCAGTCAACGTCTCTGTTAGATTGGATGATGTATATGAGTTGCCTGAAGAAAGGAGTCTACCAGAATCCAATAATAGTACAATCCTTTTGATAACAATTATCTTAACAATAGAAATTCCGTTTATTTCACAATATATTTTTGTATTATAGGTATAAACACCATTCCTCTTGAGGTACTGGCAAAAACTCAAGATCCTTTAGAATAAGATTATAGTTTCGTCGTAACAAAAAGACATTTTTTGGGTACTATTGCTTTTTGAAAGTTTTTATTCAGCATATCAACTACGTTATTGATTTTATGGAGCATATCACCTGCCTCACACATTTTATTACCTTTAAAGTGTAAGAAACTATGCAGTAATACGAATCAATTACGATGAATAATTTTGAATACTTTGTTTTTGTACGACAGTTTTGTACTCCAATAATTGGTAAAGGCTGATTTTTTGATCAGTACCATCCATATGATGAAACCAAGAAAAATCGTATTTCATTGCTGTTTGTTTCGTACCAGTCATTCAATCGCGATTCTTCAGTAATAGTATTGCCCAGTATACTACCTATTATTACTATCGGTTGGTCTCTAATACAATTTTATTGATAATTTTGTTGGAAACAAATAATTTAAATAACAGGCATTTAGATTTTTTCATATAAGCACCTACTAGATTATGATTAATTTCTGTAGGAATTGACACGTAACACTTCTTTTCCACAACAGGACACCATTGATCATAATCGGGATTATCCTCGTCCGTGAAATCATTGGTAGATTCATCATCAGAAGTTGCTATCGTTACTATCGATTTCATTAGCAATTGCCGTTACTACAAAACGAAATACAAAGCCTTAGAAAATTCTAAATTATATAGTTTCTTTTTATGTTTTTTTTTGTGATGGCTTCTCGTCGTTAGTCTTTTCTCTTTCACTTAGGTGCAATTTAGGATCTACATCCAAGTCGACAAAATCTTCAAAATCGTCACAAGTTATATCTCTATATAACGCTAACTCATTTGCAACTTCTTCTGCCGCCTGCTCTAGCTCAGATTGTAAATTGGGTCTAAGATCTATCACACTAACGTTTGTTGCACGTACAAAACCTCAAATGATACTATTTTGGATGTTATTGAATAATTGCAGCACGTTCTGCGTGTCCATTTACGGTACACGTGTATCACTGGAGAGTATTTGGCCTAACAGTCAACGTGTTAGAAAAAAACAAGACTTTATTAAATAAACGTACAAACATAAAGCAACATAACTTTAAAAAGAATCTGTAGATCCTAGCAAGGCAAGCCACGACTACAAACCGCAAAAATGAACACACTGATAGCGATACTAAAAAACAAAGTAAAAAGTAACATTGGTTCAAAACACAAAGTGATTCGCACATTTCAAAAAAAGTTATAATAATATAGTTACCAATTTCAATTTTTTTTTAAATAATTGTTTAATAAAAACATTTTTTAAAATATTGCAAATCTTTGTTATTTGTACATAGGTAGAAAAACATTTCCTTTTTGTGATACGTTTGCATTAAACGTAATTTTTTTTTAGATGGAATAAGAGCAAAAGTTTATGTAAAAGCAAAACCGATTGTGAAACAAGGACGAACATATCTTACTCTGCAACAACTTAAAATGGATTTTAGCATAAAAGATATAAAGATGGGCGTCGATAACGTTCACAACGGAAATGCAGTATTACGTATGTATTTATTTTTTCATTATCGTTGTTTTTTATTTCGTTTTTGCAGAAGCTGCATTAAACTTATTTATTAATACAAACGCTCAAGACTTACTCAAAGAAATGAAACCAGATTTAAAGAAAAAGCTCATGTCGATTTTATCTAGTTTTATGCAAAATATGTTTACGAATGTTCCATATGACGCATGGATTGTTGAAGACGTATAAGTATTAATTTGTTGTTACTTATTTACTGTTTAAAGAAAAATCTTTAAAATGACGTTATTAATTTTATTGAAGAAAACTGTTTTTTATAGATTTAATAATTGTTGTATTATATTATTTTAATATTATATTATGTTACTGAGTAGTTGTAGTTTTAATTATAAGAAAACAGCGTATACTTAATGTTAAGTTTTAGGTATATTAATATTTATCTTAATAAATACTTTTAAATTAAAAAAACTAGAAATACACTTTTGTTTGACTCGTAGAAAGTTATTTATAGTTAAAATGAAACGGTTAGTCTGGTTATTGCAACAACATTTTTTGTTTAAAATTACTTTACAATATATGATTTTTTAATGTCAATTTTTTAAATTATATTTATTATGACGTGAAATTTTTGGTTTTTTTGACATTTTGTACCACTTTTTAAATTTTTTTGTTATAAAAAAATTGTTAAAAAAATTAATTTTTATTCTTTTTATTTAGTTAGAGTTAGCAACTAAATATATAAAGAAAAAGTAATAACAAATTACACCATTTAAGACAAATAACTATAGGAACAATGTTTCTTATGTTTTCTAGATTCAGTATTTTTAACGGTATTTATTATTGTTTGATTTAACTTTTTGATAGTACTGTTAAATACCTGGCTAAACAAATATGCAAAAACTTCTTATCTAAAAACCATAGAAAGTATGAATGGTTTATATAAATCTGCAATTACTTATTGAAATGGTTTTCAGAGAGATTTTGTTAAATCGTTTGTTGGCATTAAAAAACATCGCAATTTATTTACTAGTTTATGGCCTTGTTAGTTTAGGGGTCTTTTTTTATCAGATTCAATCTGTAAACAACACCTTTTACAGTGTATACATGTGCTTACACAAGTTTTTTTAAACTAGCGTGGTTAAACTCAAATAAATTCTCATATGACCAAATGAGTTTTAATATTTATTTATACAGTGTGACCTATTTGTTTTGAGGTCAACCTGTAAAAGGTTTATTAATTTATTTTTTTTTTAATTATAGTTTTACAAACTGCACATTTTCAGCAAAAATGGCATGGTTGATATAAAATGCAAAGCTTACTACGACAGTTCTCACAAGCAAAATTGTAATAAATCATATTAGCAATTTTTTTACTATAAATCTGTGCACGCCACTGAATTGAGCACCCCACAAAACGGGTTTGTACAAAATTTTATCAAAAATTTTTATGTAGACGTCTTTCAGAATCTCGTAAACTGTGGCGCTGTAGTCTGTATTTGTCAAAATATTGTTATTATCCGTCTTACCAACATTCTCCGGTACATTTTTTCTAACCTATCTTTGCTTTTATCGTTGTTTTGTTGTTAATAGGTCTTTAGCTAATAATATAAGTAAATTAATTTTTAATTAATAAATAAATATCTGATTATTTTTAATTTTTATTGATGTGAGTGCCTTTTAAATAGACTAACGTTTTTGGAATTCAGATAGGACTTGTCAAATTTTTGACTTTTAGTTTATTAATGCCGATTTTCGACACAAGGTCACAGTTCACGACATAATGAAACGCCTTTAATAACGATTTTTTAGAAGAATTAAGAATGCACACTAGATACTAAATTATTTTCTAAAATAAATAGTTTATAATAACTTAGTATGTATCTTCGTCTTATACATAACAAATAAAACTTAACAAAATGAAAATTATATCACAAAAAACAATTACATGTTTGTAACTCCTACCAAGCCACTATTTTGTGGAATGCACTTGTCATTCCTTCTGCGTATGTTCTAAATTACATTTTGTATTTGCTGTCGAATAATTTCCACACAAGTACAAATTATTCTAACTTGTAGTTCTTGATTTAAAGTGTTGACATACGCTTTTTCTTTAAGTAAACCCTGAAGAAAAAAATCTAAGGTTAAGTCCGGAGAAGTTTTCATTTAACCAGTTTCTATCAAACGAGCATTATGAATAAGACTACTACGTAACTGTAACTTAAAATTAATTCGGTATCTTAATGATAAATCATCTAATGCGTCCGTAAACTCATTTTCAAGAAAATTAAAAAACCTAACCGCATTCAAGTTACCTTCAAAGAAAAAAATGGCAAAATTCTAATCTTCTTTTTTCATCTCCTGGTTCCAACGTATAGATAAATTTTGCTTAACAGGTTTTATTTTGTTTGGTCTCAGGCACGTTTCCGTTTTGATGAGTGCTCAATTCAGTGTCGTACTCAATTTTTTTTCTAAAAAAATCGATTTATTAAAGTTTTGTTTCTGAAAAAAAAACCGACCTTAATCGCACAATCAATAAACAGTTTACAGACTGACCCCAAAACAAATGGGCCACACTATATAATATTGATTTATTGTGTATTGACAATTTAGATTTTCTTCAGATGAGTCAGTTCATTTTCTTGTTTATTTTTTTTTGTAAAGTATTAGTGACGGTGTCTTATACCGTTTGCGATAAACGTAGTGATTTACGGTCTTTTACTTTCTTTTTTGTCATCGCATGGCTAACTTAGTTATTACTAGAAAAAAATGTTTAGGTTCTTGATTCTTTAATTTTTCTTTTAGAGGATATAGTACTAGTAACTAAATTTTAGGTCGTCTTTTTGGTTCATGTTATACGGCTTTGTAAATTAACTTCACAAAGTAGAAAAAAGTAAAGTGTAAGTTCTGCACTCGGTTGAACTGCAAATAATTACCTGTAACTTAACTCAAAGCAAAGAAAAGCAACGACAACCCATTGTTTTGAAGAAGATATTAGATAAAATTACTAATAGAATTCGGTTTGTATTTGATGTATAGATTATAAATCTGTTTAAAAGGCGTTAAAACGAGAAAAAGACTCTAGGTGTTTGTTTCCACTTGACAACATTTACGAAAGACAAATAGAACGCAACTAAACTAATAAATAAAACAACTATTTGTGAAGCAATATTAAAGTAATTTTAATTTCAGATATATTTAATTAAGTTATGCAACACTCTGTACGAGTAAATAGTTATTGTAGCAAAGTTAAACTTAATTAAACAGTTTAAAAAAATTTAACGATTACAAATATGACGTATATAAAAGTAAGGCGCACGTTTAGTCAAATCTCAAGCTTTAATAATTTGAAAGATAAATAGAAAACAGCGTTAACTACTGGTGACAGCAAGCGTGTATTTGGTCGTCGTACATACGATTGATGCTAAATAATTTTAAATACAGAAAAAGAGTACATGCTTACAGTGCTGCTAGCGCTAGTAGCATATAAACATCTCCTAAAAAACTTGAAAGTAAAGCAATAGGTATACCACCATAGTATCACAAATAGACTGCGTACGTTACATTTGATATTATAACACAACGCTAAACTTCCAATTTCATGTAATAGAGGATTCTACTGGGTAAATTGCAAAGAGGACGACATGGTATGGTGCCGCAAGTGTACGGTTTGCGCATCAGGAAATGGTCCAGCAAAAAAAATCAAAACACTAATAAAACAGTATAACGTGAGAAGCCCAGAATCTGATTAAAGAACAAATACATTTTAGTGGCAATAGATTGTTTCACAAAATCAACAAGGGCTTACGTCATACACAATTAGGAAGCAGCTACAGTCGCAAACATAACAGTAAAAGAGTTTTACTGCCGGTTTGTAGTTTCGTTGGAATTGCATTTCGAACAAAGCTGCAATTTTGAATCTGCGCTGTTTCAAAAGGCCGACTGTTGGGAATTAAGAAAATTAAGACGACGACGTTTCTTTATCCCTAATCTGATGGCATGGTTGAACGGATGAATTGAACAATAAGAAAGTACTTCTCCAAAGTAGTGCTCGAACACCAAAAAGGTTGTGATCAGTACTTGCGCCTTTTTTTATAGCATACCGATCATGTGTTCACAAAAGCACAGTTCAAACACTATCTTGTCTCATGCTCGGTCGCAAAATAAGACTACCATTCGACTTCCAATTTGTACAAAAACCGGAATAAGAAGTTGTTGATGAAGACTAAGTCAGCAAGTTGATGTAGAGGCTAGACGAGCTACATAAGATAAAAATACACAAACTGTTAGCGACAAAATAAAGACCATATATGACGTCAAGACACAAAACGTTAGGCTTCAACCATGTCGGTGTGGTTATGTAATACTTAAAGATCGTGTTTTTTTGCTGAAGCTGCAGTGACAATTAACAGCCCTTATGAAGTTATGAAGCGTAATAATCACGTCATATATTGCATCTAAAAATTACTCAGAGGCAAGCCAAAAGTGATACACATCAATCGTTTGGCCTCGTTTGCTGGCGACAACAACGTTACGTAAGACCATTGATTATACAACTATCAGATTGCTCATCCTTGTCTAATAATTGGAAGTCTCAAAAATCCAACGACTACCAGATGGCGGCATACGAAAGTCAAAACTCCGCCAACGTCTACCAGGTGGAGCACTTTTTTACCACATTCAAAATATCTTTTTCGGTTCAACAACAAAACGACTCGTTTCTCACGGTGGCGTTTGTAAATATTGTCTGCAAACTTGAGATAAGAATAACCATGCTGCTCAAGGTTACAAACGTGTATCGTATACATGAACTTTATTTAATTAAGCCTATACTCCCGGTCTAATTCAGATTTGCTTTGAGATGGGCGTTGCACTAATTTGTTCAATTATTTAAACTCTCACATATGTTTAGAGATATGGTTACATACTGTTAATGTAATGAAAGAAGAAAGAGTAGAAAAGATTCAGTCGTGGTTGCCTTACTGATAATTTATGGGATTAATATTACCCACGATTGGTGCTTCGACACTTTGACTGACATTTCTTAAGTCCACGTGGACTACAATTCCGTAATCTTTATTATGATGAAATTGCAAATTTGAGATAACTAAACAATTTGATGATGTTTATGAGGTCATACTATATTTACATAACAAAGGTTAATATACGTTGCTTACAATGATAAGAAGATTTTGAGACAAAATAATAATGAGAAGAAAGTATTGCTTTTCATATATTGAAATCATTTTTATATGTTTCTGTAGAAATATTTACTTGCATATATGATACCATATAATACTAATACGACCATTGTATATATATAAACAATGTTACAACGGTATTGATAAAATACATCAATGATAATAATATTGATTATATGTATATAATCGTTGACTGACATAATCCTTCTACTATGAAAATTAGGTCTTGTATTAAAAATATTTATTAAACTCTCATTTGAAATGGAAACCATGTAAACACTCACGTATTGTTATGTCTACAAAATGCAGATCGTGCGTGTAATCAATCTGTAACGTAATTAGGCAAGCTAATAGAATGAACAAGTAATCTTGAATTGTTTTGATAAAACAAACCTTGCAAATTACGTGTGTTCATTGTGCGTTGTGACACCTAGCGGATTATTTTTAACTATAATTCTGAAATTAAAATCTCCCATAAGGATGATCTATCTGAATACGAAGTATATATAATCAATGGTAAGACCATGTCAAATCAGGATAACAAACAAAATCAGAAATCAAGTCAATAGAATAGACTTTCATAAGCTTGTAAGCATGTACAGGGGTTTTGGAAAGGCTACGTTTAAAGTTACAAGGTAGTTTTAAAAATCGGTTAATAGTTATTTAACCAACAAGGTTGATAATAAAGGCAATTAATAAACGAGACTTTTTAACACGCGAGCAATCGCAGCAAACAAAAGCTTTAATACTGTCGAGATTATTAATCGCAAATTACCAAACGAGTTGGTTTTTAAATTTTTCTGTTGATCGTATAATTAATTCTTATAATTTTACAATTCTATCTTTTATTTTTGGTTAAACGGTAGTGCGCTTTTCAAGTAATAGGAATGCTACATAACCTCAGCGCGTCAGATTGCAACGAGAAATTTAGTACAAAAAATCGCACAATATTGTAGTTTAGTGTTCTCGCTAGTGGATAATGCTCTAGAGAGAAACAAAAAGCTAGTTCACCTACTAATAGAATAAAGATATATTTATCTATCTATATTGTGATGTTACCTTAGTACATCACAATATTTACATGATAGCAATTTTTAAAAAACTGGCGTGGTCACCACACCACTTTCCTATAAAGAATGATGAAGAAATGTCTACATATTTTTGTAAGGTTATGTAGTCATAAAACCACTTTGAAATGATATGTATAGGTTTGTATTGACTTCCTAGCATGCTATAATTTTTTTGAAATTTTTCTCCTCGATTTAATGAAATATATAACCCAAATATGGCAAATTAAGCTTATGTTGTCATATCAAATAACCCCTACATTTGTGTGCTGTGATATTGCTTTCCTTTTTAGTAAAATGGTGGATACACCCACTTTCAGTTTCTTTATCTGACCCATTTTTGATAGAACCGAGAGAATCTGAAAACACACACACACACACACACACACACACACACACACACACACACACACACACTCACACCGTAACCGTCAAATTATGCAAAAAACATTTTTTTTTCTTTATACGAAACTAAAAAAAAAGTATGTACTACACAGTGCTCATGAGAATTTTGTAAACGGTATTATACATTTGTAATAATATTAACCATAACATAACATGGCGCATTGTAATTTTTAAATAAACAACATGTAAAAGCTGAATTTTAGTAACACAATTGTATAGTAAAACTTATTGTGTTTATGAATTACTAAAATAATGCTGTTAACTACCTTACTGTTACAGTTTACATTTGACAAAAGTTGATAAGGAGTTTAGCAAAGCATAGTTAGAAACGCTTTGCAAATTATGCAATTATTGCATATATAATTATGCGCAGGTAAATTTTTTAATTTATTTTTTATTTAAAACGTCAACTAATACAATTCACACAAACTTAATTCTCCTGCACAATTTTATTGGTTAGAAAAGCATGCAGTAAGAGAAACGTGTTGATCATTGGTTCAAAGTAGAATTGAGGCTATTACTTGTCTGTTTCTGTAACATTATTACATGTACGCGTTGTCGTTTTATATGGTAGCTTCAACACACGGCGATAATGTTAGAAAATTAATTTAGACATCGCAATCACGATTTTAAGTAATGGCCGGTTTAACGCCTTGACAGGAAATGAAGTAAAAACGAAACTCGTTAGAGGGTGTTGAAAGTAAAAACTAAACTTTAATGTAATGAATATACAGGGTAGTATATTTTGAAATGTATGCACGTAACAAAGTATTAACAAACGATCGACGGAAATTTAAGTTAAACCTAGTATACATGCAGTTTCGATTTTCTTGTAAAAAATTAAGTTTAGTAATATAAAGGTTAAATAACGGTCAATATTTAACATTTACAAATGCAGTTCCTAATGTAAACAATTGCACTAATGCGCTTTGGAACTACCTATAACTTTCAATAAAAAATTCTTTGAAAAATTTTAATTCTCTGCAACATTTTCAGCTGCAATTTTTTTTTTGATTGCAACAGTTTCAAAATTTTATTTATCTTTATGGAATTGTTTACTAAAGCATTTAATTATTCATAGCCTTTGATTTATTATCTTAGTTAAAAGTGTAAATGGTAAATACAAACTAATCAATAGATTAAAAAACCTTTTTGTAAATACAAAACTTTCTTTATAAAATAATTAAAAATAGAATCGTATTTCCAAAGTTTTGAAATTTTAATTTTAATATATCATAGGTACTTATACAATCTATAGAAATTTATTTTTTTAAAGCAAAGCAATATTTTTATTTTTAAAAGCGGTATAGACATCTATAATTTATAAAGCAACATATGCAATATATAAAACTACCACATTAAAAATTAATTAATGTGGGAATAACTGTTTAAACGTATACGGTTCTACAATCGCGTTCGATATATCTAAAAATGCTGTACCAAGAGCTCGTTCAATTACTGGTAACAGTTCATTTAAAAGCGAATCAAAATTTTTATTAATGCTATCGTTCACTATGTCATCTGGAAAAATTACTGGTTAAACTTATTACATAAATTACATAAATTTTATACTCAATAATTTATCTCCATTAAATAAATTTTCAACCTTTACTTCTCCACCTCCTATTGTAACATGCACGGTCATTTCCTTATACCTTACATGTATTTCGCCTTCCTTTTCATACAACTCACCTTTTAATTTTGTCTTTGATTTGCAATTGGCTTTAAGTAATAATTTTTGGTTAATACTTTTGACTAAGTTAAATCACTTACTGACGTTAGCTTGAAGAGGACCTTCGCCTTTAATAGGCATCATTAATATTTTTCCTGTTATATTATAGTGTGCTTCGATTCTTAGTAATGGCAAATCTACATCATATTCATACGTTTGTTCTTCAAAATTCATTCTGTCAATTTGCGATTATTTTATATAGCTTAAAATAAGATTTTTAATCTAAATCTTACCGTACGTCCCTTACAAAAAAGTCACTGCAACCATAAGCTTTTACATTATCGGCTGTAAGGTGTAAACCAGCGGATTCTTCTGAAATTAGTTCATTCATAATTAACGGTTCGATACTTGGAAGTTTTAAGTCTGGGACGCCTATAAACCAAAAAGTACTCTTATTTTGCAAAAATTAACAATAACAAATATACATAATAAGTTTGAAAACGGTAATATAAAAACAATTTTGTATTTTTAGAACTCTTTAACTACTATTTTAAATATAAAAAATTATGTACGTACCTTTAACCAAATAAGGCCGCAATTCTTCTACAGCAGCTATAACACATTGATGCAAATGTGGATCATTCTTGTCGCAAACATGAATGAACGATGCTAAAAATTATTTTTAATAAAAAATAAAAACATGATTAGAAATTTACGTAATTCTTTTGCAACACAAAAATATTTAAGAAAACATATAAGAAATGTTGCTATTACAATCATTTTGTTAAATGTTTTTTCAGTTTGTGCGCCAAGTTATATAAAACAAAAATGTTAAGAGGGAGTCGTGACGTTAAAAATATTTCTTTTTGATATCTCAAGGTTGATTTGTAAAATACGAAGACATTTAATTGTAACAATCGTATTTTATAATTCTGATAGTAATCAAAACAACCAGAAGAAATTAATAGTATACAAACGTTGTGTATTAACGATTTTTATGTTATGCATTTTTTACAATTTACTACCTACCTATAACGAAAAAATTAAATATTAACTGACTAAGTAACGCTAATAAATTTTAAAAACATTGCTTAAATTGTGAGCTTGTGGTTTAGAGATTAGACTCAAAAATTACTTCAAAAATTATAAAGCATTCTAATTGCATAGCATATAACGTAATTATTTTACAAAATGATCAAATAATGACAAATCTAAAAAGTAACATTTTATAAGATAAATAAAACATGTCTTAAAAAACATTCTTCTGTGATATTACGTTATTACATATGACGATTTTACCACGTTATTTGAAGAAAAAAATAAAATTTAAGGCTAACAATATAGTAGACTTCTAACTCCGTTTCTTCATTAATAAACAAATTAAATAAAGAAAAAATTAAAGAAATTTATTTATTGCGTTATTTTAATTTTTTTTAATGATTTTATTTAAGCTTAAGAAAGTTTTTTGACTTGCAAATTAACTTTAAACTATTTTTTTTAATGTTGATTTGAATTAATATTTTGTTTTTACGTTTACTAAGTGGCAAAATAAATGACAAAGTGACACTAGTAACTTATAAGTTTTTAAAATGATTTAAAAATATGCTGCATTTAATTATATAATTATCTTAGTTACAGAATTATTCACATCCGCTTAAACCAATAATTCAAAAAATTTGCATTCTTAAGTTGATAGTTAAGTACACAATCTGATTCTAATAATGCTTAATTTGGCGTAATTATTCTAGGCTTATTGTCATGTACTATGATATGTTTATTAGTCGAATTAATGTAAATAAATAATGATTAAATGTAATTTGTTGAAATAATATTTTGATTATAACCGTATTATACTTTATACCATTTACAAGAATTTATGATGATTGCAAAGTATATCCAAAGTACAAAGTAAAACATTACTTTTTAGTTTATTAAGTAATTTGTTTGCATAAGATAAGTTATTAATTGTTACTGTGAAAAAGATTTTTAAGAAAGTTAATTTCTGGTATTAAAGCCTGCATTATTGCAAAAACCTAATAAAATTACAGTCTATGGTCTGCTATACCACACGTACTAACTGTAAGACGATAAAACCCTAAAAGTCGTCATGAAAAAAATTTCGTCAAAAACATCGAAAACAGACGATAAAGTTAAAATTTAGCAATGTTACTTTGATTTTTAAAATAAAACAAGATTCTTATCTAACTGACAAAAATCGATTACTTAAAAAAAGTTTTTAGATATGCTGTTGTAAGATTGAAATTTTTAAGGCGCAAAATAACAGTGAAGCAGTGTTATTACAGCCAGTTTGCCATAATCAGCACTGCGGTTGTTTTTTTGCACTCAGCGAGTGCGAGAGAGAATTAGAACAGTTATGTTTTCCAATTTTAATTTCGCCGAAATTTATTTCTCAACATATATTGCCACAGGTAAAATTACAACAATTGACGGTAACTAATAAGTAATAATCTTTTGGAATAATAACTAAAAAGCATCATACTGTAAAAAAAAATTACGTTAGAACCGATATAAACGTCATTTTCATTAAAAACCTATCTTTACTCACGTAATTATCTAACATTGCCAATTACAAACTATGTATACGGTATGATAGGCTTATCGCTGTTAAGAAATTCAGGAGTAGTCTTATTTCAGGATTGTTTTCTTGTTTGCGACACAACTGCTCAGGTTCCTACTCGTCATCAACCACAACAGTTTTCCGGAGGCAATGGACTATTTCTTCAAGTTGCGAGCAATTGCTTCTGAACAAAGCATCGGCGTTCCGATAACTGCTTCTGGCACGGTGTTCTGTATCATAGTCAAACTTTTGCAATCTTTTGATCCATCTTGCTACTTGTCCTTCCGAGTTACAAAACTGCAATAGCCATTTTAAAGCAGCCTAGTCCGTCCTTAGTAAAAATTTTCGTCTAAACGAATATTTGTAGAAGTGTTTTATGGACTTTACAAAAATACGGGATAACTTTTTGCGTCGGTATCCAAAACATTTCTATCTTCTCTTAGACAATTAAAAAAATAATGACTAGGGTCTGTTTTAGTTGATAGAAAGCGTTTTCGCAGTCTTTATTCGATCTAAATTCTGCGCTTGCTTTGGTCAATTTCTTCATAAAGTTTGAAAATATTTTCAAATCCGAATACAAATCGTTTATAATAGGTGCACAACCCAAGAAAACTTTGGACCTGATGTTTGTCCATTTGTCATGACCATGCTTGCACTGCTCGGATTTGGTCTGAGTTAGTATTTACTCCATTTTTAGATACGACGTGGCTAAGGTATTGCATTTACTTCTTAAAAACAACACAACAACAAAAATCCAAACAGCGATGGGTTTGACCAAACTAATAAAATACACAAGCGGTATCCGTCAGGGAGATTCATTGAACCCAGTGCTCTTCAGCATTGTGATGGATAAGCAGATAGTTGGAATAAAAAACAACGACGGATATGTGATGTTCTCGAACGTATAAACATATTATACTACGCAGACGACGCAGTATTAACTGCGATTTCAGAAGACAATCTTCAGCGACTCTTATATGGATTTGCAAACACGGCGGAAAAATACAATATGGAAATTTCTACCAAAAAGACCAACGCACTTGTAATCTCCAAATACCCGAGACGATGCAAACTGATGGTAGACGACAAAATTATAGAGCAAGTAATGAGCAATTTAGTGAAATCAGAACTCAAGTCATGAAAGGGGCACGCATTTCTGGAGAGAGACTTGACATGGAGCAATAAATAGCTCCGAACAAACAGCAAAATAAAAATATACAAAGCGATGGTGAGACCAGTTATGACTTATACAGCAGAAACACGCGCTGACAGCAGCAAAACTGAACAACTGATAAGAACCTCAGAAATAAATACTTTGAGAATGATAACGGGGAGAACACGACTGGGCAGAGTAAGAAATTCCAAAGTAAGAGAAGAGTGCGGAGTACCAGACATTGTTAGATTCGTACGGAAAAAAAAGAGCAGGAGACCACAATAAAGATGGGTAGATAGTTGAGTTTTAACATCCGTTGAAAAAACTTCATAGCCCAATGCGCGAAGAAAAACAGGGGTTGCCCCTAACTTAAAAGAAGAAGAGAGAGGAGAACTTCCAAACGAATAAGTGCAATATGTCTCATATGTCCGCCGAGTTCAAACAACCTGTACCGACTGCAAAACTTTTTTTTGAAAATGAAAAACAGAATAATTTAAAAGAAATAATAGTGAACCAAGTGACAAAGCGTACTACCGAATGCTTTGGAATAAGTAAAAGACGATTACCTGAACAACGAACAATGGTACAGTGTCGAGATTAAAAACCAAAATTGACGATTTCTTAAAAAGCAACATCAGAGGACATCTTACAATTTTATATAAAGAAAAGTTTCCCAACTATTGTAGTGAAAAATAAAACTATTTTCATAGAAAAAAATAATATAGCTATCAAGAGATTACATTATTTGTACTTTGCAAAAAGATATAGATAAAGAGCGTTGAAAGGTATTTTATATCGACGAGACATACCAAAAAATTTGGTTGGGTGGAAACAGTTACATTAGAAAGTTGTGCCAATTTTGATGTATATAGAAAAGCTATTTAAAAGGTTAATGGGTTTAGAGGTAGAATCAAACAATCTTCCGATTCAAGGCAACAAATGATCATATTATATATTGGTAACAAAGATCGATTTTTAAAAAAGTGTATAAAATGCTTTATGGATAAAAAAAATTCTGGTGATTACCGCGACAAAATGAACAAACAGCACTATACGGAATGCATTAGATTGGTATTAACGTCCATTCCTGCTAAGTCACTAATTGTAATAAACCAAACACCTTATCCTACTATGTTAGATCCTAAATTCCACAATCTTACGACTTTACAGAGACATTATTCGGTAGGTTCAAAACAGACAAATATCATTACTTGAAAACGTTTCCAAATTTAATTCATTAACGAGACTTGTATTTTTAGAGCTGATATATGTTTATAACACGTTAAAAATGATTCTTTCTAAAAACAATTATAGATAAAAGTATGCAAAAAATATTTTATGTAATTTGTTTCTATATAAATATTATATTATTTTTAATGCCGTGGCAATGTCGTCGCCTACGTAAATTCTCAGGCGCATGCAAGCTATCTATGCATCTCTCTTTAATATAGATATTATTTTAAAGACATTTTATTGTTTAAAATTAAATTGAATAAAATGCTTTTGTTTAAATGTATTTTTTTTTTGCGTAATTAAAATGTTTAACAAAGAATTTGTTTAAATTGAACAAGTATATACAAAGATAATATCAAATTAGAGAAATTTAGTTTTCACAAAAATTTGACAAAATTCAAATAAAATTTTTATGTCGCTAAAAAGAATACACTTTTATCTATGTCCTACATAAATTTTATGTAATTAAAAAAAAAATACAATCGTTGTAGGTATTTTAAGTAGCAACTTTTCGTAATGAGTGCTACAAATTACACCTTGAACATTTTTTTAAATATAATTAAAACGGCGTTAGTTTGAAATATAAAATTTGAATACGATATTTATTACTAATCAATTGATTTTATATATATATTTTTTACCCTAACTTTTGGTTTCGTAGTCTGATAGTAAATAAATTTCAAAAAACTCTTTCAATTTTTTTAAAATGTTCTTTAATATTTTCTTCAATTTTTAACGGTGCAGGTGTTATAAATTTCATTTTATTTATACTTTTAAACTTAAGCACTATAAATTTAGCACGTGGATAACCTTAAATTATTTTTTCGTACATTTCTTTGTTTATTCAACAGCATTCACAATATTTTTATGCTGTGTTGATCTTATTAACTACGACATGTTTTATTTTATAATTATTTGTATTTGTATAATTTTTTTTATTACATCGGATAGATACACTTCTGGTAACAGATACATTTACTATGTATGATCACTTGCGCCGTCTACTGATATATACAAGAAGTATTTACAAAAAAAATAGTATAAAAAAGACGATAATAATAAATAAAATGTCTTGCATTGCTTGTTATGTAAATGCAAAAAACGTAAAAACGTTCGTACATATATCAAATTATCGTAAATTATCTTATCTGACGAATGCAATGGCCATATATATATATATAACTATTATTTTTGATAGATAAATTTTAAACATCTAAATTGGTTTTTATGTTGTTGCACAAATCGTACATTTTTCTTTAGCTTTTATCGGTTTTAAAATTATTTAGTTTTTTCTTGTGTATACAACTTTGTTAAAAATCATAAACTATATAATTATTTTATCCGAGATCTTTTTATTGTATTCTAAATTTTATGTAAAATTTTAAAAACATATTTCAAAATTTATTTTATGTTCGGATTTTACTATAAAATATGCTAAATAGTCATAATATCTTTTCCAATCAAATAAAATTGATGAAAACTATATATAAGTTAAATTTATTTTTAAAAAATCAAGATTTTTTTCGTGTATCAAATATCAACTTTTATTTTAGAATTTGTGATAAACTAACACAGTCTGCTGTGATGAAACATTTATTAAATGTTTTATAAAACCGAAATGGAAATTTATGACTACGATGAGTTTCTAAGAACAGGATGTCACGTAGAATTTCTTACCTATTGTTTTCCGTAAAAGACATTAGTACACAGTAACCAATTTAGTATCCGTTCTTCTTTCAAATCCAAATAAATTGTGAAAGGTAGTTTGTTTTTTTGTGAACTTTGTAAAGGTTACTAACATGGACTGGGAATCTAGAAAAAAAGGTATGTGTATTTTGTATTAAATGCGGTAAAATCAATTTTTGTTAACAATATGTAAAAGTATAGATGACTAATCAGTTAATTATTTGTACAGTACGTCAAAAACTGAAAACAACCTTTTCAATTGTTACATGCCGTTTTTATCTAAAAGTAATAAAATTAGATAAATTATGAATTTTTATGTATTGTATTCTGTGCAATTTCTAATATATTATCAACTGTCATTACATTTCGTAAATATTTAGATTTGTTTATTTATCCTCTTTTGTTGTTTTTTATTTTTACATTATTTGTAGTTTTTACTGTATTTATACATATACAGCTAATTGTTTCAAAATTTAGTTAAAACCCGCCATTTTTTCTCTGATAATAAAGTAATATTGTTGATGTAAATGTTTGATTATTAAATATAAAATAGCTAACGACATTTAAGCAATGTGTCTAAACTAAATTTTTAAAAAATAGACTTATAAATATAAGATCAACTAATAATTTTAAAAAGTTTTTAAAAAAGTTGCAAAAAATGAATCATTTTCTACTCCAATAAGATAATGCAAAAATTACTACTAATTAGTAATGTTTAAAAAAAGATTATTTTTTATTGTTTACTTATTTCTTAAACAATTTAGTTAATGTTTATACCAGAAACTTAATAATAGTGTAACGATTATTAAAACTAATTTATTTATACTAAAAACATTTACAAGTTTATAACTAACCGAGCTAATTAAATCTAAGCATATTTAATAAAAACACTTACACTAATTTATATAATAAATAAAATCTTTCAAGAATCTTATATATTATTTCGTGAACGTTCTAGACGTGGATAAAAAGTACGTGAACACTCTCGAAATATACAAAAACGTCGCGAATGTTTAAATAGTAAAACCTGCTAATACGTAAATTGCTGAAAATAAAGATGTGTTTTAGGTTTTATTATTTAATTTAAAAAATACATACATAATAGCTTATAGCAGATGCATACAATATAAAAAAAGAATAAAACGTTATGCTTTTTTTAATCATATAATTAATTTTATAAATGGGTAGTTTAGTTTGTTGATAATTTTTTATAATAACTACAGCAGAATTATTTGTTTACGCAACAAATTTTAAAAGCTATTAAACCAAACGTATTTATTGGTAGAGACTACGCCTGGTTGTTAAGGAATTACGGTTAAATTAACACTACCTGCCGCATATTTTTTTACGGGCGGTAAAAACTGCACCAGTAAATTTATATATTTTTTAAATGCTGATAACTCTGCATTAAGAAATTCAAATTTATGATATTTTGTAGTTTAGAGTTGCAATTTACTTTACGCTTTTGTGCTATAAATATTTAATTTTTAAGATAGAAGAATACATAGGTACATGCATGTATACTCGCTTGCGATCATTATATGCAGGTTTCTGTTTTAAAGAGATTTCACATTCGTAGATTTTACTGTATTTTATTACAAAATTTGTTATTTTTAATTTAAACTACAGACATGAACCAACGTGCAATGATTTCTACTTAAATCGAAATTATTCTCAAACTTTTGTAAGATTAAAAATTTAAACTGGAAATTTTAACTGTAAAGTTACTTTATTATTAACGTTTGCACTCTTTATTCTTTAGTTTTTGTTTTTATTTTATTTCCGAATTTCGTTTTGAAACTTAGTTGAATGTTTTGAGAAATTGCTGTGGTTTTCTTTGCACATTTTTTGATTTCTTCAAAATATATAGACGCAAATTACAAAGAAGTTTTATCCAAACAACATTAAAAGTTTGTTTTGCAGATTATAATAAAATTATAATAATCACATTTTTAAACAGTTTTAAAATTCGTGAATACGTACACAAACTACAGGGTCCACACAGCAAAAAGGAAGTTGTAAAGGGGATACCGGAGTTTGTACCCAAACAACACATTGGTACAAAAAACGTCTAAATGTCCGGCTAATAGACATTTATTAGACATAAAAACGTTTTTAAACGCGTTATTAACGTTTATTAGACGGACATTTAGACGTTTTTTGTACGAATGTGTTGTTTGGGTATGGTACAATCCCAAAAAAGTATTTGGGCGCTTAATAAAATGTATATTGTTGGATACACATAAATGTATTGTGTGCTGCATAACCAGTGTAACTAATTTTTTTCTTTACAAAATCAGAAAGAAACATATTTATAAAAAAAATACTTTGTTAAACTTAAAAAGCAAAACATAAATATACAGTTTTTAGTAACAATATTAAATTTTACACAAACAGTTTTAAATAACTTAAGATTTATAAAATTACTTTTGCTTATTTTAAATGTATTCAAGTTTTATATTTTATTGAATGAACGAATAAGTTATTTGCTTGGCAATTTTTAGTAACACAAATTAATCCTTAAATTGAAATCAAAATTAATTGAACAGGTGCCTATTTTAACAATTTTATTAATTACTTTCATATTCTTCTTCTTTCAAACTTGTGTCATCTTCCGATGAACCAGTATTCACTACAAAATTAAAGTTTTTCACTACTTTGTCAACTAATCCATCTTTTTATTTTTGAGGCTTTCGCTACCATAATTTATTAACAAATAATTATTTTTGGGTTTTGAACCGCGTTCCATATTTACACTTTTCACAAAATTTATAAAACTTAGAAAACTTAAGATCCTATATCTTCAGTTTTAGTTTTTCCTGAAGAAGACAACGACATGACTGTCGAAACGTCAGTTATTGTAAAATTTCAAAGTTTGTAAGTATTATAAATTTTGTGAAAAGTGTAAATATGGAACCCGGTTCAAAACCCAAAAATAGTTATTTGTTAAACTAATCCATTGTTCACCCACATTTCCTGAGCCAATTGATCCACGTGCATGCACTGTTTTTGCCGATCTAATGCTGTGATTTCAGCAAACGCATTTCTCACTAACACTTCGATTTTCTTGGCGCTTATGTTTAGCCAAACTCCATATGAACTCAATTTGATTAAGATCGCAATGATATGGAAGCAAACGTTACACGGTATGTCTATGTTTTATTAAAATTTTGTCTACATAAAATGTTTTAGGTAGCCAATCTTTTTTACTAGTTCTAACAATTCGGATTTCCGCATATCCCCAGTTGTTGAAACCTCGTTACTTTCAAGCCAGTCTCTAATTTCTTGCTTTCTTGTGGCTTGGGTTGGAGGTTTGTTGATTTGAACACTGTGGTACGGTGCATTATCCATAACAACGATTTCTTTCGGTGGCAAATTTAGGATTAACTGTTTTTCGATCCACTGCATAAAATTGTGATGATTCATGTCGTTGTGGTAATCTCCTGATTTGCTTTTAAATTTAAAAATTAATAACCCGTTGTTAACAAATCCATACGCACCACTTGCGTGTACAATAATGTACCGCTGATCAGAACGATTAGCTTTATATACACCTGGTTGGTCCTTTGACTGCTAGCACTTACTCACCCCATAAGATGGGGAATAAAAGTTTTGTTTAAATATGTAATTGGTTTTTTATTTTCTCAGAGAGCAGCGTTTTCTCTCAACTTTCGTAGATAACGAGAACGCCAAGCTACGATATCATTGCGTTCCATGAGCTATTTTCGTCGGTTTTCACATTTTTTAAATTTGAAGCCAATCTTGTCTTGAATTTTACTCACTAAAATTTTTAACGTTGGCACTTGCTTGTCAACCGTGTAAACCTCTTGCACTGTTTTTTTTTTAAATTCCTAAATCGCACTCATCCATCACTAGTGTGTTGGATCTTCCGCTTCTACTTTTTTTCGAAGGTGATTCTAATAGATTACCGTTAGCTACAGCAGCTCTTTTCTGATTCTCAAAATAGTGATTTTCCAACAGCAACCGCTGCAAATTCGGTTATATTGTCCAAAGGGAATGCCCATTCACCAGCAGCTTTTTGACTATCGAAGAACTGAATAACATTTTGAATAATGTTTTAAGCCTCAGAATAGATAGTTTTCTTCGTACTTCCAGCCATAATAATGATAACCTTTAAACATAAAACTTACATTAAAATTACATGTTATTAAAATATTTGTAAATACAAACCTGTATTTCACAAATAAAACAAAAAGTAGTCTTGAAAAAAACTGATTTTAATAAACAAGAGTAACACTGGAACACAATAAAAGGAACTAGTAATTAATAAAACGCACGCGGAGAATGTCAGCTGTAAACTGTCATAATTTACTTTTGACCAACTTTTAATTGTGAATGTACCAACTTCGAATTCTCAATTATGATTGGACAAATTATTTATCGCGGCAAAAATTTTAAATTAATTTTTTTGGTTGACATATTTTCGACTATGTTTGAAAAGTGGAGCTGTAAATGTAAAATTAACGTTTATTTTGTTTAGCATTCCAATTGCCTCTGAAATGCAACCACTTTTGTCATGAATTAATTTATGTAAAAACATCAAAGTGGGCAGTATTTTTTAATCTGAGAACAATCGTGAGTTTATCTTATGTAGCAAACTTCTTTTAATTCAATTCAATTTTTCTAAATAAAGATTTTTTTCAATTTTATAAACTTGTTGCGCATAACGAAACTAGAAAAAAACCTTATTTATAGCGTATTTAGTAGATAATTAGATTAGGATAATGGTTATTTGCATCGAAAGCTTCTTAGCAAAAAATGGTTTTAACACCTTTTAACCAGCCACTTAACAAGGTCAAAATTTGTTTACACTGACAGCTTACTATTGCAATGATGCACAAAATGGTGTAAATGAATGCAGCATTTCTTGTTGTTGCGGTTAATTATGATATGTTGGCAAACAATGAACATATGTCTTGAATCGTTTCAATAACAAACATTGCATTTAGAAAAAAAAATTAACTGGATGTATGATATTAATAACCAATTTGATCGCACTGTACTCATTTGGGTACAGTACCATATTTCATGTTGTTGCAACATCTAGTAGCTTCATTTGAAAAACACATCATACTAACAGTATTAAGTAATGCAGAAAATTCAATAATTAGTCGTTACATATAAATCACAAGCTAGTTCGTGTTTATCATAAAATTCTGAGCAGCTAAAAGGAGCGTTTTACTATTTTTTTAGCAGTTTAGAACTGCATACGTGTTTTTGTTACTTCATAAACTGAGATAAACCCATATGAGTACACTGAAGACACAGGCTGTCTCTATTGCATACTGTAGTTTGCATTTATAGAAAACGACATGTCAGACTAGAAGAAACTGTAAGCTGTATGGGCCAATTCTTAAATTAATACAAACATTGTCATTAAACTCCTAGCCATAGATTATAAAACGGGCGAGGAAGATGTTCATAAAGATAATCTAGAAACACTAAATTTACCAAATGATATACCCGGCGATTTTTGCGGAAACAGATCGGACTGATCAGATAATGAATATTGGCATAAATAAGAGTCATGGCTATGTAGATCGACTAAATCATATACAAACTGAAATTAAAAATCTGAGTCTTGTCAAGATCTAGTATGTAAAATTGTTTGATGATAAAATAGTATTATATACTATAGTCCATTAAACGAATTTATACGCTTTTCAAAAAAATAACCACAATTTTTTGGTATCAATCGAAAACGTAAAATGCTTATAGAAGTATTATTCTTGAGCAGTTATCATAAGTTTTTAAAAGAGCGCATGTATTAGATATTAAATAAAAATATTACTGTACTTATTGCTTTAGAAGTTACCTCAAAAAATTTGAACGTATAATAAAATGGCAAAAATTAATTATGAATTTTCTAAATGTAAAATTTAGACAATAAGAAATAGTTTACCAGAATAAAGAAATAATCAAATATTTTTGTGCTTATTTTCAAATTTACCAGAAGAAAGCCGGTGAGATTTGAGTACAAAAACCGAACGATTTTATGTGTAACTAAGTACTCCTATAGTTTTAACAGTGGTGCAAAATTACAAAATTCTCGTTTTCTTAAAAACACTACACCTTCATTGAGATCAAAAATTGTATTAGGTCACTTAGAAATTATGATTGTTTCTTGGATCATATTGTGTTTCTTAACAAATATTTTACAAACTCCGATTTCATAAGCATGCTAAAAGGTTAGATTATAGAGCTACAGAAATAATAGAAGACAATCGGATGAAGAAATATTCATTGTATTTGATAAATCAAGCAAAAAACAAGGTTAAGAATATTTTCACCATAAAATTAATTAGACAAATTTGTTATTTGTCAGATCTAAGGTTAACAACATTATGACGTTGGCACCAAAATATAATGTCGTGGAACTATTGTCTAAAGTAAAAGGCTGATGTACCACAACCACGAGTGTAAACGTATCATAATACATTGATGGAAGAAGTTCATTTGTTACATGAGACAGTTTGGTGCTTACTAATTAGCATAAAAAAAAATATAGATAGATTAAAATTAGGTACATAATGAATGTGTTCATAGCCTATCTTTGGACACTACATTTTTCTGCATGTACCAATCAAATACAGCTGCTTGAACTTTAGAAGAACATTACTCAACGTTATTTAAAACGTTTTAAAAAACCAAACATTTGACATGTGCCCCTAAGCATAAGAAAAGCTCAAAACAAACAATTTCTATAAAAGCTAAAAAGATGTCGTCCGTGTCATCAACGTGCTAGGTGGATATGCATTAAATGTTACACTTTGCATTGGGCGATACTGCTTGATTGTTATTTATTCACAGCAAAATTCGTGTATTAATTTCATTAAAATGTCACACTGTAGAACTAAATATATTTTTAAAACAGCGTATTATATAAGTATCTAAGTGCCCATTGTACTCATTTGAGTGCATTGTTTTAGACTAGTTATTAATATTTTGTCAAAATAATATTTTTGTCTTTCATAATCAATATAGAATAAATCAACAAACACACGGCTACAGATGGTTCTTTCACTGTGTTCTTGTCTTTGATGAAATGCTAATAGAATTACGAGCGTTAATGTTCGACTAGCGGAAGTTGATAGAACGGCGTTAGATTCCGGCGAATGATCTTGAGCTGTACTAACTCGAAGACCGATTCTGATAACTGAAGAAGAAAGTATCGCATGGTAGTATTAAACGCTCATTGTAATCCAAAGTTAAAAACTTAGACTTCAACAGAACAGCAACATCATTCCACAAACGTAAAGAACTTTAGTTCGTTCTAAAAACAAAAAAAGTTTTGCCAGACAAAACCTCAAACGCTGATAGAAAATGTTAGTGATGAAAAACACCACGAGACAAACACAATTCGTCAATACAAATAAGACACTCGATAAGTACAGAAGGATTTTTACCAGAAAAAGTCACGTTCCAATTCGCAGAGCTTATTTCTGAATCAGAATTCAAAAAAGTAGAAAAAAGAAGTGGTGGTCACTCATTTAAAGAATACATAGCTAACACACTGAAACCTTAAACACGTGTCTAACTAGAAACCCACTAACTTCATTTAAAAAAATTAGTTGATAGCCAAAGAAAGTCAGGTCAACGTACAGGGCATTCATTAAAACCCATTTCCCACGTGATCTATGAGTTGAGCATCAACATTGTTTTAGGTTGGTAGTGTAAACACAGGTGTTACCGTTTAGTAACATTTTTTGATATTCTCGTTTGAAGTTTTGTTGACCTCGGGTATTATTTTTCGTTGTTTCCTTATTCTCTATTTTTATATAATTATATAGTTATAGTTATAATCATAACTATTCAGCAATTTTTGTGTTTTTGTTAGTAAGTATTAAATAACAGCTATAATTTTGAGGTCTAATTTTGGTAATTTTATATTAGGTAATAACATTTCACGATGTTTACTATCGAACAAGTCACCGTCATTGTAAACTGAAAAGTGATACTCGCAATCCTGATGAAACCTAGTCGTATTCTCTTCAAAATTGCATCAATAAATTCAACGAATATTTTCCAGAGGGAAATATTACTTACGATGCTTTCCGACGACATAAACTTTAATTCGATTTGTAAGTTATAAGCATGCAATTTTTAAGATTATTAGTAGAAACTTGCCACAAAGCACTAAAAAAAGCTTTTGATGACTCCGTACAAGGTTATGGTTTATCAATGTTTTCCAGAGAAGAATTAATACATGTATTGCAACTAAAGAACAACCTATTGAACATCGGTTATAAATTTTAAATAAATATTGTTACCTATTTTTATTTCAAATAAACAGGTATTGTTATTAAAGCGTTACTGTTTTTAATTAATTACTTAACTTTAATTTAAAGGTTACAAAACAAATTTTTCATTTAGTAATTTTTTTGTACGTTATACCAATCCAACCAATGTTGGTTGCCTATCATATGTGTCACATAAGATCCAATCATTTATGAAGACCCTATACTACTAAAAGACAGCAAAAAAATAAGCAAATCAACTACAAAGCCAGGTTTTGCAAGAACACCAAAAAAAGCAAAGCAAAACAATAATAAAAATATCAATAAAGAGATAAAAAAATCAATAAAAATTGAAGGAATTATAGCTGCACAAAATCGAGCCCGTGACAGTAGTGCGTGAAATTTTGTTATAAAATTTTTTTTGTAATGTAATTTCTGGCGACTATCTCAGTATGATCCGGCAAGCGGATCGCAAGTTTTGATGTGCTGATTACAAAGTAAGATTAAAAAAGCGTCAAAACGGTTGGAAACTAGAATCGAAAATACCGTTTACATCTATTTAAAGCTTAAAGAGAACAAACGACAACACACAGGTTGTAACACGAATGTATTTTTTATTTCATCACATAAAAATATGTTAAAAAGAGAAACGAGGTAGATTTAAGTAGATTTAATCAATTGCTAGTACGTAGGTACAGATCACAAACAATAATTGTTGATGCAACTCCCCTTCGGCTAGGCAACACGTCGTACATTAAACTTGTCGGTCTAACTTTT
Source organism: Aquatica leii (assembly GCA_035610365.1). NCBI lineage: Eukaryota > Metazoa > Arthropoda > Insecta > Coleoptera > Lampyridae > Aquatica > Aquatica leii. The sequence goes on from CM069434.1 coordinate 31,821,848, forward strand.
ACATTCCATTCCAATATCATTCAAATATGCAATATATCTATGGTTAAGAGAACACGTACATATAGGGATGCGTGTGAATAATTAGTGATGAAAGCCTTGCCGGCGCGTACGTTGGTTGATTATGTACACACCGTACCACAGTCGCCAAAATAATGTTTTTTCTTCCCTGGATAATCTCATCCGTCAAAACAACCAAATAACAGCCAACACTCGTAATGTAGAGAAAACCTGGCGTTTCGAGACGAAACTTATCGGTACGAAAAATACATCAAAACACTTTTAACATAACATTTTTACATCTTAAAGCAGACACCGTTGGCTGATCAGAATCTATTATCTCTAGTAAATTTTATTTTGATTAGCTACTAAATGCTCGATGTATCCTTCTACTACAGCATTAGATCGCCATCCTCCAAGTTGCTTAATCGACGTTATATTAGCACCAGAATTCGCGAGTAACGTAGCTGTTGTTCGACAAAAATAGTAACCAGTGTATTTTTTAAGGGTTTCTAATTAGAGACACATAGCAACTATTTTTGAAACTTTGCTCATTTTCTTCTTTTCTATGACTTGACGAATACATTTTCTGTGTTGATAGCCGAATCAAAAGCTGAATGTGTCAATATCTTTAACTCTCAGTAACATGTATTATTTTACGATATCATAAAATTTATTTCCTACTACAAATGTACCAGGATAATTATTTTTATCTCGTATAGTCACGATTAGTCGGGTACCAGTGTCTTCAACATCATTGAACGTAATATTACACAATTTAGTGGTCCTTAGAGCACCAAATACTTCAAAAATAAGAATCGCCTGTTAAACAAAACACAAATAATTATATTAATCAATATGATGAAATTTAATTTTAAATTGTAAGTTGTATATACAGGGTGAGTTCTTAAGTGCGGTCCTCAAATTTATCTCAAAAACTATTTGGTCTGGCTATACTGGAAAAAAGTTTATAGACGAAATCACATATAGAGACCCGACTGAATATATTTTCACTTGTGAAAACCCTTTGGCGGCGGCGCCATTAGGGGGTGGTTACCAAAAATCGTTATTTTCTCAATGATTTTAAATATAAAAATATTTATTAACCTACCTAGTTCGATTCTACATTAGAAACACTATACGGCACTTTTCTTGAATTTTTCTTGTTAAATTAGCGACGCATTTTAGTGAAAACTCGCATTTTTGTAATTTTCTTAAAAAAATTATATGAAAAAACATAGTAAGCTTAGTATAGTTGTAAAGTACATGAATTAGCAAAAACATCATAAAAAATTTTAACTCTGTCATTTGGGGAACGGGAGATATGACACAAAATGTTTAATTATGAAGGCTTTTGGTTGCTTGATTTGTTTTTTGCTTTTTCGTATTATGTTCTCGTTTGTTTTCAAATACTTTATAAAAGATGTTTTCACAAATTCCAAAGCATATGACATGTTACGGATATATTTTCAATGCCAAAAAAATTAGATAATTATTGTTATTAGTTGCAAGGCATGTTGGAAGAAACCCAAAATTTTTTAAATGAAATTTTATGGGCAGATGTAGCGATTAAGATTTACTGAAATATTAATCGGCACAACATAAATTGTTATCCAAAGATAAATCTCATTGGATGCGAGTTGTGGATAATCAACATCAATGGTCCGTAAATCTTTGGTGTGAGATACTTGACGGACAGATTGTTGGTTGGTGTAGAAGATTTTGTCTACCAAGATCCTTTTGCTACGCGCGAGAACATGATTTTAAGAATACAGAACGCCATATGGTCTATTTCAAGGGTGAAATTAGAAGTTGCTGTACTGTCAACCAGAACAAGAATCAATGAGTGCATTCTAAACAACGCAAGAAAATTTGCACACTTTCGCGATTGATGGTACACAAAAGACATTTTTAGACATTTTGTGTCACATCTCCCGTTCCTCCAATGACAGAGAGTTATAATTTTTTATGATAGATTTTCTATTTCACGTACTTTATAACTATACTAAGCTTACTGTCTTTTCATTTAATTTTTTTAAAATGGCAAAATCTGTGAGTCTTCACTAAAATGAGTCACAAATTTAAGAAAGTTTTAAGTAAACCGTCATATAGTGTTCCTTCCATTTCTAATCGACAATACGTTCATTTTTGTTTGTAAAGGTTTTGTCTTCGCCTAACAGTTTAGCATGGAGATTTAGAAATTTCGTAATAGATAATTTTAATGTTGAATTAGATAAGCTTTTGAACTAGGTAGTTTAATGAATATCTTTACATTTATAATCATTGAGAAAACTTTTTCTAACCACCCCCTGATTACACCGCTCCCAAACGGTTTTCAAAAAAGAAAATATTTTTAGTGAACTTTCTATATGTGATTTAGTCTATGAAATTTTTTTCCTGTGTTGCTAGACCAAATGGTTTTTGAGATAAATTTAAAAACCGCACCTAAAGACTCACCCTGTATATGTTTTTTATTATGTTTACTTTCATTGCCAAGTACAAAAAATCATCACATTAGTTTAAAACTTTTTTTATTTGTGCCAATGTCAATTCTCGTGCTTTCTTCGGTTTGTAGTCTTTTGTTTTACTTCTGATGAAAGCTTTGAGATTGTTATATATATTTAAATTGATACCAAGCCGGATATTCATGGTAGACCTTAACAAGGATCACATACTCCATAAAGTAGTGGGTGAGTGTCTTTTTGAAAGTTCATCAAAGTAAACAAGAAAAACGTTTTTATTAAATGAATCTGATTTATTACTTTCCTTCCAGCAAATTGATGGTAATAAACTGTCTTCATTATACTAGAATTCTTAATATTGTTTTTCTCTCAAATCGCTGTCACTAGAATCGTTTTAGTTCATTTTAAATTAAAAACAAACGCTTTGTAAAGATAATTATATTATAAATGCATTCACTTGTCTTCAACAAATTTTTGTTTAATTTTTTTTTACATAATTTTACGTTTAAAGATTTTCTGATTAAAAAAAATATATTTTTGACCAAAAAAATTTTGTGTGTGTGTCGGTGTGTGTGTGTAACGATCTACCCATGATAACTCACGAACCAAAAGTCTTAGTAACTTTAAATTTAGTATGGAGCTGGGTTTTTATATTCCCTTAGTTTTATTAAAAGATGGGTCTGATAAAGAAACCGAAAGTAGGTGTATACGTCATTTTTACCAGTTTTTCTTATATAATTTTGTACGTATGTAAATTATTTAAATTATCTTTACAGTTTCTTATAGAGATAATTCTTCCTATAATAGGATTAATATCGGAAGACACCAGCGCAGAAACGCATTTTTACATTAGAAAAAGATGCAGTAACGATATGAGAAAGATAAAGACATTACAGTACATACTAAAAACATTTACTCGAAATTACGTCAGTTTTTCGCCGTTTGTTGTTGATGTTCGTTTATAACCTCAGTTTTACTCTACTTATTTTACAAAAAATGATTTTGCTGTTTGCATTTATTTTAAAGGTAAGTTCTTTTTATTAAATTATATAATTAAAGTTTATATTAAGGAAATCTTTTGTAGTTTCTTATAATGTGCTCAGCAAGTACGTCTACTCTTGTAAAGAAACGGCATGTGTTATCGAAGGATGCTAGAGAAATTATTTGGAACATAAACTAAAATTCACAAGGTAAAATATAATTTATTAGTACCTACAAAGAATTATTTTGTTTTACACGATTTTATTTTTATTAGGTAGTCTTTTGAAGTTCTAAAAGTAACGTTGTACATATCTGAAAACAGGGTCGTGTAATTGATTGCGGTGAAAAAAGTTCATTTGTGATTTCAACTTTGATATCGTGAACTTCACTCTCACACAATGTCATGTGCTCGAACGGATGAATCACGTAGAGGTTTTAAATCACTAGTAACAAAAGGAAAAACTTATTATAGTACATGCTGGTATGTTTACATGAATTTTTCATATTAAATTTCTCATTTACCATTATTTGTTTTAGGAGTTGATATATGTTTTATCGATAATGCTTTATTGATATTAAATCGGACAAAATTATAAAAGGTCGATTAAGAACCAATTGCTACCCAATTTGCCACAGAATACTATAATTGTAATGGGCAGATGCAAGTTACCATAACATGTTATTACCAACCCCTACCAGCTGCAGTGGGGTAGTAATAATGGATGTAGAAAAATTCCAATTGGAATTAATAGTCACAAGAATATTGCCCTAGCTCAGGAGAGGGGAAGCAGGTTAGAAAGAAAAATGCAGCCAAATTTCGAGGTAGCTTATATAATAATAAAATTAAATGCACGTTGATATTTAAGAGATTAGAACATACCCAGAAATACAGGCGCCAGGTAGTTTATTTTGAATTAACAGGTGTAATTCTGGCTAAATTACCAAAGCCGAGCAAAGAAATACATATACAGTAAATATACTTAACTACTTAAGGATACAATAGATATAATAATATATACATATAGTAAGCAAATTAGACCTAAGGTAATATGGACTCTAAATACATACGAGTCGAGAACACAAATTAAAGAAACTTAGTAATTTCTACCGTTAGGGAATAATTTCCCTCGGTGCAATCATCGTCGAAACAAATTTCTTACTCGTAGAGTAATCCAAACAAATTAAGTAAAATTAAGTACGATTAAACACAATTAAATCATACGTAGTAATATTTAAAGAAAATTTAAGTAATATTGAAGTAATAATGAGGTAAACGTGTATTCAATTAAAAGGCTTAAGCAAACTTGATCTAGTCGCAATCACACGACCAATTATGAATCGTTAAAAACACATAACACTACATAAAATGAAAAAAAGAGAATACTACCTTACAGTCACAGGTAACAATGTTTTACATACACCGATCGATCGACTGACTTGTCCAGAGCTCTGCCCAAGCGTTCGTCCTTAGTGGTCGGAAAAGAAAATAGCTAAAACACAATAAAAGTAAGACAGCACTCCCACAATTCACATTTAATGTAGGTTAGCACATAAGCAAAAATTACAACAATAGATAGAAGCTGATAATTGAAGCAACGTTTACTTAACTTAAACAAGAAAATTAGCCTTGTAAATTTCCATAAGCTGCATTCAATGAAATCTTGTAGAAACGATCATTCGCCGTAATTATTCCAAATCGAACAGTAAGGATTAGATAAATTGTCTCAATCAGATATCGTAATTATGACACATAACGGCACTCGTCGCCATCTTTAGCATCGGCGCAGGAAAGTTGTGCGAAGTTGGCTTTCACCCGCCATCTTGTACCCTTTTATTCGTCGTAAAACGGTTACCTTTAGAAAGCAGCCAAGGAAATAAAGAAAATCGGAAAGATCAAAAAAAAAAAAAAAACCCTCTGTAAATATTTGTCTAAGTTAGCAACAATAAAATGTGGATTAGAAAACTTACCAAGCTAAGAGTTGACCATTTAAAATTAAATTTTTATAGCAGCGTCAAAACTACGTGTGCGTAGTAACAAAACAAATTGACAAGACAAGCGCGAAATACAAGTAACGCATGCGCTACACTTTGGACTTAGTTCAAACCCGCATCTAATAGTAAAGGCACATTTTATATTTACGTTACTGAATAAAAAAACTGGTGCGTTCATTTGAGAACGTTACTAAATAAAAACGTAACAATGTCAGCTAAGAAACATCCAATTTCGACATGACGAAATGAGTACCATGTTAATGGAAGATCTCACATTACGAAAAATTAACAAAACTAGAATTATATAACTTAATAAAATTATACAAAGCAAACTACAGTATTGGTTCAATGCATTTCCATGTAAAAGAAATTGCAGAGGATTACATAAAGAAGGAACATGTGGATACTGAATATGAAAAGTTTATAGTACACGTAGCTGGTGATACTTCCGAAGAAGACCTCGATTGTACATCTGATTTTGAGTGTTAATGAAACTTACTTACGTAATTGCTTAGAATATGTATTTTCTAATTTATGTAACTGAAATAATGAATTCTATTGTTTTAAGATATTAAACTAACTGTAGTTATGTTGTACTAACAAATCTTAAGCTGTTTAGTATTAATTACTGTTTAAATAAACTACTCTGCTTTTTCGTGATATTACTATTCACAAATCGTTTTCATGAAATATTGAAAAATGAATTCTAAGTTTGTTTAATCAACTTTAAATTGAACGTTGTAATTAAAAACTACTTAAAGTTTAACAAATAAGTATAGAATAACATAACCTGACTTTTATGTTACAATTTTTAAAAAAATATAGTTTTACAGTTTTCAAATCAAACTTAAAAATAACAGAAGTATAACTAACTAAGAAATAAAACTCGAAAATGATTTTTCAAAATTTTTTGTAAACTTATATTTTTAAGTTGGGTTTTACACTCTGACGTCACATTTCTCGCGCAGCTTGGTGTCTTCCGATATTAATCCTAGTATAATAATTTATTCAAATAAAAAATGTTTTTATCATAGCATTAAAAGTTTATTAGATATTTGATTTATAATTTAAAGTGAATTCTATATATAATCTAGGTTCGAATCCTGCTTGTGACATTTTTTTTTAGAAAAAAATTCCATATCTTGAAAGTCAATTATTTTAAATTGTACTAAATCTAATAAAAATAATTGACAATCAAACAATAGTTCATTAATAATAAATTGTGCTAAAACAAATTGAACAAATATTTATAACTACTTAAAAATTTTTTATTTATAAATTTAAAATTTATTTGAGTTAAAAGAGCCACTAATAAATTACAATTGTTTTTATTACATTAATATTAGTTTTAATATAGACTACATTTATTTTTTACGTACGATTTAATTTTTTTGCCGACATTTCTAGGAATTCTATTAATACGTACTAACATTTTATTGCAAAATTGCTTTTACGGTTGTTTTTGGCTACGACATTTTGTATATTTAATAGCATCATGCACTAAAACAGTATTTTAAAAATTTGTAGTAAAAGAGTATTCGTAAATAGTTTCAATACAGTCAATATGCAAAGCAACATTGTAAGTTTAGTTGCCTACATTAATTTATTTCATATCACAATTTCTCAAGGTTAGTATAGTAGAAACAATTTAATTAAAAGAGTATATGTGATTAATAATTGTGCGACTATAAAACGTTAATGTTCTTTGACCAATAAGTTTTTTTATGTCCGTTATTTTTTATAGCTTATTATTTGCGTTCAAGTAAATTGAGTAAAGACAATTATCACATTTAATTTTTTATTTGTTTTTTTTAATACGTTGTTGTTCAACTAAACAAATCGTAAACTACATACCAGTTCAAAATTAATAAGCTGGCTATTTTTTGTCGTTTTGTTTTTTACACGATTGAAAGAAAAAAATTGTCCCAAAACATCTATACGAGTTTTTAACACATTTTTTAATACATCCTGTATCAAATACGTTTCTTGCGAAAGTATGTCTATAAATATTAACATATACCCAAATTCCTGGTATAAATTTGACCATAAATATTTTCCAGTTTATGATTTTCAACAAAATGTTATTTGAATTTTATGTATCCGTCTTTTACCTTTTTTTCTAAACAATACAAACAATAACTCGTATTCTTTTTAGTCTTTGTTCTAAATTAAACTTATAACTATTTAGTCAAATCTTTATATATTTTGAAATAAATGCTCATAGATTTTTAATTCAGTAATCGTTTTTGGGATTACTAATTAAGTAATTCTTTTATAGTATTATAGATGTTAGACTGGATGCTTCTTTTAATATTCATATTACACTGTAGATTTAGTTTTTACATTTTAATTTAATTTTTAATTTAAAACAAAAGCTAGAAGATAATTATAACTTTAAATAACCGTTGCTCATTGACCATCTCAAAATATTTATTTACATGAAATTACTTTTTATATAACATGTGGTAAGTTATCAATGACAGCAAACTGTCTAGTAGAACACTTGACTAATTTAGTAAGTAGTTCTTACTGCTACATTTATTTTTAAATACTTTGTTAAATATGCATTTTGTTGTTAATACATTAAGTTTTTTACACAGTAAGAAATGTTAATACAGTGCGCCATGGTATGTTAATGACAATCTTATTAAAATTTGATGATTTTTGCTATTTTTGCATAAACTCATAATTAATAAATATTATAAAAAATTTAATACAATTAAAACCAGAACTATAAATTTACCAAAATTAATCACAATCGCATTTACACAACTTTATCAATCAATATTAAACCATGCAATTTCAGTTTCTGTATCTATCATGTTTTGATAAGATATATAAATTGTCTATACATAAATTCATACATTTGTTATGGTTTAGACAAAATAAATATTATTGTTTGTGTTTTCAGAAGCACTAGAAAGCAATGAATACCAAATCATACTAAAAGAAGTAAATGAGAAAAGACTCAGCAGAATGCGGAAAATATCCAGGTTAGTAGATTTAATAAGGTTTTATATAGTAATTACATTTTTTTTAATTTGTTTTATTGTGTAATAATTCGCCTATTCAAAATTTTTGTTTTACTAAAACAAATTTTTAAAATACAAATATTTAATAACGTCACATTTTTAATAACCAAACAATATTAAATTGTTATTTTACTAAAAGTGCAATAAAAATTATATATTTAGTGATAATTGTCTTGCAACGTTGTTAACCTCCGTTTTGCCATCTTTGTCAAACTTGATTGCATATCAAGTAATTAACCATGATTAATAATTACTTTCTATATTTATATGTTTATGTTTTATTGTTTAGTATTGTAAATTCTTAAAAATATAGGTACATTTTAAGGAACCAATTTTATAAATAGTCATAGTCTAACTCAATTTTTTCTACATTATTATTACAAAAATTAGAATTCTTTAATATCAGTAAGTATGATTTACACATATGTATTAATTTTTCTGTATAAATTTTTGTTTTGCTTGATTTAATATTACTAAGAGAAATATCTGCGCTATAGTTTTAACCAGATTACAGATTATTTAATAAAATAATTTTTATTTAATTAAACTAATGTTTTTTTAATTATCAAAAATATTTTATAGGTAATTATTAATCAAATATTAACAAAACAGTTTCGTAACGGTTAGTAATTAGTAAAGTTTAAAATATTGTCAAAATATTATATCAAATATGCAGCTAGTCATGCTTAAATCAAAAATTAAATTTGAAAATTATTGAATTTAGCAATGAGCTTTGAAGTAGTTTAGTTTTGCTACAGTTTCTTCTCGTCACGTTGAAGCGACACTTCCATGTCTTCATCTCATTTTTTTTTCTGTTATTATTTTTTCGTCCTTAGGTTTAGTATTTATTGTTTCATCTCGTCACTATCTATTTCACAGTTTGCTTTTCTAATGGATCTTGATTAATCCCTGACGTCCATAGATACAGATTTCCTTCCTTTTTAAATCTTCCCATGACATTCAAATCGCATTTATGGTTCATTGAAAAACTTCTACGCAAAATATATTTTTTCTTTCGTTGCCGTTTTAAAAAAAATTTAAAGTGTCAAAATATTTTAACAAACTTTTTAATGATTCGTAGAGTACATTTTTGTATATCGAAAGTCTACGTAAGGATTTTGGTCAGTTAACGCTGAATTATTGAAGCAATCGAAAATATGATTAATTCTTTTGATAAAAGACGCAGTGTCTAAGGCTGTATCGCTCTTCAATTGGCTTGTAGCCAACGTGCTCTTAATTGTAACAGATTTAGAATTGTTAAATGCTTGGACGACATATTTACCGCGCATTTTTTTAAAATTAAATTGATTTACGTGGTTTTCTGCAATTTTCAGCATTGATCTAGCAACATTGCTGCTTTGGTCAATATAAAATGTCTTAATGAAATCGGAGCAATCAATTTTCTTATCCTGAACAAACGCGTCCAGTTTTGCGTTCATAAAATTGTTTTTTATACTTTACAATAAGTGAAGAGAATCGTACGCTAAATACAATTCATTACCATCAATGATAATTTTCGGTTTATCTTTAGTTGCTTGTAAATGCTCTATTGTTTGATCCCTGATCGCAAACTAAAATTCGAGGTTTTAATCCAATTTGAAGCAGTTTTTGTACAACTTTTTTTAAAATTTTTGCGAATAGTTCATATTTTATGGAATCCCTTAAATAAAAAACTAACCTTTGATTCCCTAAATACGGTTTACGACCTAAACTACCTAAATCTTCAAACCCTGTAACATAATTCGAGTAGTAATTGTAATGTAAACATCGTCTTAGGGTAATTTCATTAGTTGCTTGTACCTGCTTTCTGACAGCGACAAAGTAATTAAATAAAATTTATCCACAATCCAGTACCTACTTGCTCAAAGAAAACGTTTTCTTCGTTGAGTCAGGCTGGAATGAATTTGAATAGCAAATCGTGTCAACACAATGACTCACGAAAGCAAAAATCTACAAAATTGTTAACTAATACTAAAGGAAATTACACATGAGAACCCGATTATCGAATCCTGTTGCACACATTAAGTGAAAGTTGGTTTCGCAGTTGCTTGACGTATAAGGAGTAGAATCTCAAAGAAAAGTTCTTGTCGAGACTTCGCTTTTAGTTTTAACGTAGGTCTTCCAAAATTATACTCATCCCATATAGGTATTTGTCGATATTAACCTCTCATCAATCGATAATGCATCGAAACATAAAGTCAAAAACGTAGTGAGACGTGCCTAGACGTGCTATCTATTTAGGAAGAAAATTACTAAAAAATTCTAAAAACCAATAGAAAAAGCTTACCCTGTGATGAATAAACTACACGAAATGCGTTTTCACATTAGAATTTTATTTTGATTAACGGCGATGTTATAGGATACACTCAGTTAACCTCATCACAAGCATGAGTTTAAGTCGTTGACGGTTTGACGTCTTGACAGGAAATGAAATAAAACTAAGCTTGGCAGAGGGCGTTAAAAACAGAAACCTATCTTAAAGGTAATAAATATACAGGGTATTATTTAATGAAATTTCTTTCACGTAACAGAAACTCTCTCCCCTCTAGCAAGATAAAAGCGTGAAGCATGGATAACAAAACGAAAGCTAAAAAAATGAAGATAGAAATTTAAGCAGACGACAAGGATAGAACCCTAAAATCCAAAACCAACCCAACTACAATAACACCCAACCCCAGAAAAAAGTAAATAAAACAGGTTTTCTTAATTTGCTAAGCATCACCAACCAGATGTGTCCAAAAGTCGCATGAAACGGAATTATACTCCAAAGAACGAAAAACTCTAACCAACAGAAGAGAAGTATTGAAACAGGTACTTGTTGAAAGTCGACATCAGTTGTTACGCAATACAGCAAGAGAACAACACAGTCCCATAGACTTTACTGACGGACAATGCTAAACAAACCAAGACAAAAAAAAAGTATAGAAAAGAAAGAAGTTTACACCACGGTTAAAGACAACGCCCTAAAATCTCTTGAAACCCCAGCCCACAAATACAAATCCAACCCTAAATATAAATCCCTAAAACTCAATGAGTAAAAGAAAAACCAAGTATTAATCAGATTTTGAATGGTGATACGCGGATTTAAAAGAAAACTCAAAAAGAAAACTAATGCAGTTGTGCCCCAAAAAGTCGTCAACAGACAATATGAGATTCTTCCACCAAAAAACCAAACAGATACTAAAGATCTAAGCAAAGAAAACCAACAAAGTTATCTCAAGCAAAAAAAGATTTTGATTAAAAGTCAACACAAGTCGGACTACAAAAAAGCAGAGAAAAAAAATCAGTAGTCCAAGGGTCACAACAACAAAGTCTCCAAAAGCTAAACACTAAATGAGTGCTAATCCAGGAAAAATCCAAACCGTAAAACCCAAAACAAAACCAAAAGAAAAAAAGAAAAAGGAGTAAGACGCAATAAAGAAGAACAGGAAATTTCACTTGCCAATCGAACGTCGTGAGTCAGTGCTCGTTGTGTTAGACGTCACATTGGAACGTAAATAATAAGAGCAAAAGAAACCCAAAGAAAAAGAAATATCCTAAAGGTGACTGACGACATCAAAAATACCGACTAAGCGGAAGTGCAGAGTACAAGAAGCGACGTTGCAGTCTATCCCAAGCTTTAACCCAAGCACAATAAAACAAAAACCCACTAAACTCAATTAAGCAAGTAAGAGAAGTAACAGAAAAAACGAAACATAGTTGCGTGAACACTAAAGAAGGAAGTTACTAAAAGAAAAAAAGAAAGAAAGTGTTCAAGCAAAAAAACTAAAATAAAAAAACAAAAGAAATAATTGCCTTAAAAGTGAACTTTCAAAAACAAAAAAAGTAAAGAAAACAAGAAAAGAGACAGACGGAGAAAGATAAGACTAGATATTCCTATGTCTAACTAACTACCCAACAGGCGAAACTTAAAGGAGATAAAAAAAAAGAATTGTTATCACATAGAAAGTCCCTAAGCCTAAGAAGAAAGAAATGAGAAGTAAGAAAGAGAAGAAAGGAAGAAAATAGACAGACGGAGAAAATTAAAACAAGATGTAAGTGTCTGATTCGTTCTTCTCTCCGTAGAAGAAACGAAAGGAAGTAACCATCCCTTCAATGCCTAACCAACCGCCCATATATAAACAAAAAAAAAAGAAAAAGAAAGAGAAAATATATCAGTTAGGCATAGAACGAAAGCGTATTGTTACGTATCTATTTATTAAAAACTAATTTATTTATAACGACTAAAACTACGTTTACTTATTATAGAAATATGTATACTTTTAAATTAACGAAACTAATTAAATCTAATAATAAAAACACTTACACTATAATTTATGTATAACCGTTGTATAACACTTAAAATAACTAACACGAGATAAGATAACGTCCTCGGATTTCACACTTGTTTACACTAATAATCATATACACACGCGTGCTAACGATACGTATTTATTTCAACTTGATTATCTTCTTAATACTGCATGCATTCACATTCCAGCAATAACTGACCTACGATTTCCATCTTCGGCTTTTATAGACATCGGCGAATCCTTCTCGATCGTTCCTCACTTTTCGCTATATCTTCTAGAAACTAGATAACAGTTCTAGATGGCTCTTGCATTTGCAAGTAATTTCTCGGACGTTTCACTGTCCCCTTCTTAGGACTGTTCTGTCCCAGAACAGGAGACTGGATGCGACACCGGTAAAAGGGATCGTGGCGATAGCGGCAGCTTCCTCCATTCCGGCAACTTCCTTGACCATAAAAGTAACAGTCAATGGACTTTTCCTGACCCAATACTCTCCTCGGTTGGTAACTACAGACCAACACTTGAATGCCTGTTCCTCGGAAGACGACCTCCAACATGTTTCGAACTGTCCTCCAATTCAGTTGGTCTAAGCCACAACCAAGCTTGGGTACTGCCAATTTCTTAACATGATGGAACTCCATTTGTCTCTTGAGACTCCATAATGTTCGCCACAGATCTTTGTATAACGGCTTGACACGTGAGTATTTCTTGGTGACCAGATAGAAAACGAAGCGTCCGTCACCACGTAGTCCTAAAACCTTTCCGACTGCCGGTTGCTGTCTTCGTAATTCATCTAGCTGTCCAAACTTCTTTTTAAACACGACTGCAACCCCTTTGGACATGTCAAGATCCTCGCTCACGCAATGTGCGATGGCGTACTTTTTTTGTGTCTGGAACAGATCTTGTTGTTTCTCGGTGGTAACTCCGAACCTAGCTTTTCCAGAACCTCCGTATAAGTTCATAAACTTTTCGAACTCCATTTCTTCGATTGGATTCCTGATTCTGCTACTTATTACTCTGGTTCGGACCTGAACTTGCGGATTGTGGTTATCGCCAGCAAACGGGGCTAGACGATCGACGTGGACCACTTTTGGCTTGCCTCTGGGCGGTTTTCGGATGCGGTATATAACGTCGTTAATACGCTGCACGACTTCATAGGGGCCCTCCCATTGCCTTTGCAGCTTCGGCGACAAACCACGTCTCCTTTGAGGGTTATACAACCAAACCATTTCGCCAGGTTGAAACCCACCATTTTGCGCCTTGACGTCATATCTTGTTTTCATCCTGTCGCTGGCAATTTGTGTATTTTTACGGACCTCTTCATGTACTTCGTCTAACCTCTTGGCCAGCTTGCTGACGTAATCTTCTCCAGCAACTTCTTCTTCCGGTCTTCGCCCAAATTGAAGATCGCATGGTAATCTTATCTCACGACCGAGCATGACACAGGATGGTGTTTGGCCTGTGCTTTCGTGAACGGATGATCGGTACGCCATTATGAAGAGGTGCAAGTACTGATCCCAGTCTCTTTGATGTTCGGACACTACCTTGGCTAAGTACTTGCCCATTGTTCGATTCATCCGTTCAACCATGCCATCAGACTGAGGATGGAGAGGCGTTGTCCTAGTCTTTTTAATTCCTAACAGTCGGCAAACTTCTTGAAACAGCCCAGACTCAAAATTGCGGCCTTGATCGGAGTGTAATTCCAACGGAACTCCAAACCGGTAGAAAAACTCCTTTACTAATACGTCTGCGACTGTAGCTGCTTCCTGATTGGGTATGGCGTAAGCCTCCGTCCATTTCGTGAAATAATCCATCGCCACCAAGATGTATTTATTTCCCGAATCGGATTCTGGGAACGGCCCTGCGATGTCAATCGCTACTCTTTCCAAAGGGCTTCCTACGTTGTATTGTTTCATGGGTGCTTTGCGCTTTCTCGCTGGACCATTTCCTGAAGCGCAGACTATGCATTTACGGCACCATTTCATGACGTCTACTTTGCAGTTCATCCAGTAGAATCGTTCTCGCACTTTAGCCAACGTCTTCTTAATGCCAAAGTGTCCTCCTGATGTCCCATCGTAGAGATGCTTCAACACTTCGGTCACCCTGCTCTTCGGCACTACCAGCTGTAGTCTGTTTCCCGTGCCCTCGGCACTTTCTAGGGATCGCTTAAGAAGACCGTCTTCTACTATCAAGGAGTCCCACTGCGCCCAGTACGCTTTGATATTTTTGCCCAAAGCACTCACTTCTTCCCAGGTTGGTCGTCGGCCGCTTTCTTTCCAGTCCAGGAGTAGTCTTATTTCAGGATCGTCTTCTTGTTCGCGACGTAACTGCCCAGGTTCCCACTCATCATCAACCATAGCAGTTCTCCGGAGACATTCGACTTTTTCTTCCAGTCGCGAACAATGGCTGTAGTCCGCCGGACATGGTCTTCTGGACAAGGCATCAGCGTTTCGATGACTGCTTCCGGCACGGTGTTCTGTGTCATAGTCATACTCTTGCAGTCTCTCGATCCATCTTGCCACTTGTCCTTCTGGGTTACGGAACTGCAGAAGCCATTTTAAAGCGGCGTGGTCTGTTCTCAGTAAAAATTTTCGTCCATACAAATACTTGTAGAAATGTTCGATGGACTTAACGACTGCTAACAGCTCCCTCCTAGTGACGCAATAATTCCTTTCTGGCCTGGACAAAACCTTGCTAAAATACGCGATAACCTTTTCTTGTCCATCTTGAATCTGCGAAATGACCGCGCCTATGGCCAGATTGCTTGCGTCGGTATCCAAAACAAACTTTCCATCTTCTCTTGGATAACTCAAAATCGGCGAAGTGACTAGGGCTTGTTTTAGTTGATTAAAAGAACTTTCGCAGTCTTCATTCCATCTAAATTCTGCTTTTCTTCAGTTAATTTTGTTAATGGTTTGGCAATATTGGCAAATCCGGGTACAAATCTTCTATAATAAGTGCACAACCCAAGGAAACTTCGGACCTGATGTTTGTCGATTGGTCTTGGCCATGCTTGCACTGCTCGGATTTTGTCTGGGTCAGCCCTCACTCCATCTCTAGATACGACGTGGCCAAGGTATTGGACTTCCTTCTTAAATACGTGGCACTTCTTTGGGCTCAGTTTGAGGTTAGCCCCACGTAATCGCTGGAACACTTCCTTCAAGTTGCTCAAGTGTTCTTCAAACGACCTTCCAACCACGATCACGTCGTCCAGGTAAACCAAGCACGTCTTCCAAGACAATCCGTGCAAGATGGTCTCCATCAAACGCTCGAACGTTGCAGGAACGTTACACAGGCCGAAGGGCATTACAGTGAACTGCCACAAACCAGTTCCGATCGTAAAAGCTGTTTTTTCACGATCCTTGGGTTCTAATTCTACCTGCCAGTATCCACTCTTTAAATCTAACGTAGAAAACCACTGGGATCCTGACAGGGTGTCTAGCGTATCGTCAATTCTGGGTAAAGGGTAGCTGTCCTTTTTGGTCACGTCGTTTAGCTGCCTGTAGTCTACGCAAAACCTCGTTGATCCATCCTTCTTCTTTACGAGTACCACTGGGGATGCCCATGGACTACTTAGAGGTTCAATCACGCCTTCTCTCTCCATATCCGTAATTATTTGTTTGGCTTCTTCTCTTTTCGCCAAAGGAAGTCTGCGTGGATGTTGTCGTATCGGCCGAGCGTCTCCGGTATTAATTTTATGTTTCACCACGTTAGTTCTTCCTTTGGAGCCACTCTCCAGCGCGAACACATCTTGGTACTCTTGGATCAACACTTTAACTTTAGCCAGCTGATCTTGGCTGAGGTTTTCGCATTTGGTGGTAAGAATGTCCAATAGATGTTGTGGACACTTCTTCGGCGACGTATCTTCGTTCGACTTCACGCATCTCACAATTTGTGATACTGGCGTGCATTGGCCTACCACGGTCTTCTTTTTCAACGTTACAGGATCTGAGTTGATGTTTAAGATCCTTACTGGCATCGTCTTCTTTACTCGTACTAAGGTTCTGGCAACGAGTAGTCCCTTTTCAACTAAACCGCCTTCCATTGGTTCAATCGCGCGTATGTAGCCTTCCCGGAGATTTCCATCCAGGCGTGCCATCACCACACTTTCCGTCCTTGCAGGCAGAATCACGTCTTCACTCAACAAGACTCGCACGGCTACCTTCTCTGACGAATGAAAAGGAATTTCTTCATTGTCGATCTTCAGGACATCGTTCTTCATATCCAAATGGAACCCATACTTCTTTATCACGTCCATTCCCAGGATAACTTCTTCCGTGATGTCGGCTACCAGTACTTGATGGTCGAGTACTCCATTTCCCAAACCAATGGTTACTTTGACTTGTCCGTGAGTAGGTATTTCGTCGCCCGTCGCCGTTCGAAGTCGTACTGTTACTGGTGATGTCTTCTCGTTTTTCACTAACATGTCAGGACGAATGATGGTGTTCGTCGCTCCCGTGTCAACCAGTAACTGGACGCTTCTCCCATTGATCTTGCCATCGAGATAAATGCTATGCAATTGCTCTCTAGGCGATGCCATTTGGATTGTAACCTCCGGAGTTTGACTAGATGAGATTACTTTTTGTTTCTTTCGCTCGCCTCGTTCCAAATTTCCGAGGGCTCTTCTAGTCCTCTTCTTAGGTTTGGTACGATGCCGTCGTACATGGCCTATTTCATCGCAGTTCAAAGCTGTCACTTCTCTTTCCCGAAGTATTCGTCGCGCTATCTCCTCGATGCTTTCCAGTGTCTGCGCGGGTACTTCTGTAGCACAGCAGAGTCTATGACCATCTCGTTGCGATGCTTGTTTTGCTGCTTCAAACTCCAAAGCATGCACCAAAGCGTCATCCAATGTCTTCGGTCGTGCTAACCGTAGAGTCTGCTGAGTTTCGTTGTCTCGGAGGCCGTCTACGAAGGTTTGAATCGCCAACTGCTCCAGGAAGGTGTCTGGTGCTGTAGGATACGCAAGCCGTGTTAATCTAGCGATGTCAGCCTCAAACTCTTGAAGACTTTCGGCAGCTTTCTGAACCCGACTTTTAATTTGAGCTTGATAGACTTGTTGAAGATGGGCATCTCCATATCTCATTTCTAATCGTGATATTAA
This sequence comes from Aquatica leii, assembly GCA_035610365.1. Classification (NCBI taxonomy): domain Eukaryota; kingdom Metazoa; phylum Arthropoda; class Insecta; order Coleoptera; family Lampyridae; genus Aquatica; species Aquatica leii. The sequence continues at coordinate 31,839,702 of CM069434.1, forward strand.
TAGTTCGTAATTTTTTTGCAGATGGTCCGGAACAGTTTGTAAAATTCCAAGCGCTTCTCCACGTAAGGACACTATTAAAGACGTCGCTTTCTGCTTGTTGCTCCACCCATTAGCAGTAGCTGCGGCTTCAAACTGCTTGTAGTAGGTTGACCATGGAACTTTACCATCAAAATTCGGTGGTACAACTTTGAACTTGTGAGTGTTTTCTTCTCGATGGTCCATTATTAAATCTTCACTCGTGACGCTTCCTTCGCCGTGACAATTCAATCGACTTATTCTTTCTTCAAGCAGTTTCATTCTGTCTTCTAGTTTGTCCTCTATTGCTTCCATTTTCTCATTCATAGATTCGCAAATTTCTTCTTTTAAATTTAACATATCTGCTTGGGTTTCCTCTTGCACAATTTTGATTTGGTTTCCTACACTAACTTGTATTTGTTCTTCAATAGTCTTTATTTGATTTTCCATGCTCGCTCGTATCTCTTCTTTTAAACTTCTAGAATTTTCTTCCAGTTTTTCTTCAATTTTCTGTGAATTTTCTTCCATCTTATGAGAGTTTTCGAACAGTTTTTCTTGGATATTTTTATTCATCGATTCGAGAATTTCAAGTATTTTTGAATCCATTTTAACTGCTTGCAAACGCGTCACCGGCATAAATTTAAATATAACACGAATATAAAGTTTAAATACACTATTTTTTTAAAATGCAGTTTTTATATAACACAAAATTTAATAACGATCCACTTGTTAATATTAAACCACGGAAACAACTTTAATTAATCTCGCGATCACGCACTTATTAAAAGAAAAAGTTTAATAAACACTATTTTATACTTTATAAATAAACGCGCGTATCGCGCAATCAATTACGGGAGTGATATCAAATAACTTAATGGTATTCACACTAAAAATCGCGAACGGTTTGTTCTATTCGATACCCCACACCTGACACCACTGTTACGTATCTATTTATTAAAAACTAATTTATTTATAACGACTAAAACTACGTTTACTTATTATAGAAATATGTATACTTTTAAATTAACGGAACTAATTAAATCTAATAATAAAAACACTTACACTATAATTTATGTATAACCGTTGTATAACACTTAAGATAACTAACACGAGATAAGATAACGTCCTCGGATTTCACACTTGTTTACACTAATAATCATATACACACGCGTGCTAACGATACGTATTTATTTCAACTTGATTATCTTCTTAATACTGCATGCATTCACATTCCAGCAATAACTGACCTACGATTTCCATCTTCGGCTTTTATAGACATCGGCGAATCCTTCTCGATCGTTCCTCACTTTTTGCTATATCTTCTAGAAACTAGATAACAGTTCTAGAAGGCTCTTGCATTTGCAAGTAATTTCTCGGACGTTTCAGTATCAATTGCTGTCCCAAATTGGAAAATATACGTCAAGACTTTAATGCCGACAAGCGGAATAGAAAACTTAAGAAAAGAAAAAACCAAATCAAAAAGTAGAAAGAGAATCCTATACACGACGTACCATTTGCAAAAAAAAACCGACTAAGCGTATATAAATATATACAGACGGAAAGGTAGTCTGTCCTGAATTAAGATAGTTAAGAAAGAAACCAAAAGGAATGTGCTAGAAACTTATGCAAAGAAAACAATATTGGTGACAGCAATATGAGAGGAACAATTGGGTAGCATCCAAGCAACAACCAACAAGATACCGACGACGTATCTAAAGACTCAAACCACCAAAACCAAAAGATATGAACCAGAAGAATAGCAAAGGTCAAAAGCCCAAAAAGTGAGTTAGCACTTACGACGCTTGCGACGCTGATGAAAAAGAAGAGAACGATTAGAAGGAGACAGCAAAGAATAAGCAGAAGTGATTGACGAAATGGATGTAAGAGTAATGGCTTTTACATCAGGAGAAACAGCACGATACCTATGTAGACGTGTAGACCTTGTAGCGGCACCAGTGTTGGAAAGCTTCGACTTTACCGGCAAGGCGGGACGAAACCTAATCTGATTGCTTCGTTATGAGTTCAAACAAGAAAAATAGCGTATCAACTTGGCAACCTTAAGTCTCATATGAGGCCAGTAGAAGTGACAGCGAAGAGCTTCTAAAGTGCGTGATCCTAAATTAGTTGCTTGCGCTAGTTCAATGGTACAACTAACTTTCACACGCAAGGATCAGAAGAAGAAACACGTACCCGTTTACATAAAAGATTTTTCACAACACACCAACGAGAGAAACGACGATGAGAAGCAGTAACTTTAGATATCATACCTAAATACCACGGATCAGTAGTAGGTCTAATAATCCTAGAAACTGAAAAGAAATTAAAAGGAAGAGAGAGAAGAGAACGAACAGTACGTAACGGCTTATCACCTTGAGAACGACAACGAACACAAGTATTCCAAGTAGAAGTAAATACGGAAGGAGAAAGTGTAGAAGTATTAAGAGAACAAGTAGCAGGAATAGCAGAAGAGACGGAATTAGAAGTCTTACTAAAAATGGCTACATATGGCTCTTGAAATTTGTCACCAATCCCTGTTGTTGAGAAGTTGAAAGAATCGCGAGAATTGATGTTTGACTCCAAACGATTGCCTAAAGGTATTAATTGAGCGATATATGTGATTTCAATCAACGCTAAAGGAAGTCGATAGAACGGCGTTAGATTCCGGTGAATAACCTTAAGCTGCATTTGATCTGAGACCGGTTCCGATAGCTAAAGAAAGAGGTATCGCATGGTGGTAACGTAAGTACCAATGGATTCGTCTCCATCAAACGATCGTCGTAATCTACAGGCAAAAACTCTGACTTCAAAAAAGCATCAATATCATTTCACGAACCTAATTAACTTCGATTTGTCCTAAAAACAAGCAGGGTTTTGCCAGATAAAACTTTAAAATTTGAAAGAAAAAGTTGATGCTGTGAAACAAAACGAGACAAACACAACTCGTCAATACGGATAAGAAATTCTATAAGTAAAGAAGGATCTTCACCAGAAAACGTTACATTCCAATTTCCTAAGTTTGTTTCTGAATCAGAGTCCGAAGAAGTAAGAAGTGGTGGTTCGTCATCTGAAGAATACATAGCTAACACACTAAAATCACAATAAAACTTAAAATAAGAAATTAAGCAAAGCAGTAAACCAAAACAGAAATCTGCTAACACATGACCGATTAAAACTCAAATCAAAATAACAGTAATTACCACTAGTATCACTAATAACTAATCTAATAACCGAAAAAGGGTTAATCAACATAGTCGAGTTATCCCAAAAATTAATGCAAAGTCCGACACGTGTCTGACCAGAAATCCAATTAAAAGAAAAGTAAGTAAATTACTAATATAAAGTCAAACCGCAGCAATAAAAACAAAGAAATAAAAGCTAGTGAAGTAACTTCGACGTCAAGTCTTGCAGCAATACCTAAAGAAGCCTAGTAAAACTTCAAGCAAATCGAACCCACTAAAGACAAATGAAAGGATAAAAGAATCAATATAACTAGAAGAAATTATCGCACACACAAAATCGAGCCCCTGAAGTTGGACAGCCAAATTTGTTACAAGCGTATATGTCTTACGAACCTTGCACGGCCAACTCACACAGTCGAAGATAGGAGAGGTTCAAATAAATAAGCGTTAAAGGACGCCAGATCTTTCTAAGCAAAACTGGACAAAATCAGGACAGAAGGTCCAAGCTTGTAACGAATTTCAAGTTCGTAATCTTTGTTACACTGGTTTTCTTGTAACCAACAAAAAGAAAGATACGTTACCATAAAGTAAAGATAAAATATGTAAAACAACTTTAATTTAATAAGGTAGATTATTAACAACAAGCCTCAGCAATTTTGTAGTACATTCTGAATCCATAAATACCAGAAGTATCGGCAACACACAGAAGTTTACACGATAGCGAAGAAAAAATTACATGCCAAATAACTACGGTTCACAGCAAGCGATAACATCAAGTAATTACTCAAAATAACTAAATGGTATTGAAACAGCTATTTTAATTGCGTAAGTTTAAACAAGCAAAATTCCGTTAGTGACTTTTCTGACAACGACAAAGTAATTAAATAAAACTTATCTACAATCCAGTACTCACTTGCTCGAAGAAAACGTTTTCCTCGTTAAGTCAAGCTCGAATAAATATGAATAGCAAATCGTGTCAATACAATGACTCACGAAAGCAAAAATCTACAAAATTGTCAATTAATACTAAAAGAAATTGCACATAAGCACCCGATTATCGAATACTGTTGCACACATTAAGTCAAAGTTAGTTTCGCAGTTGCTGGACGTATAAGGAGTAAAATCTCAAAGAAAAGTTTTTGTCGAAACTTTGTTTTTAGTTTTAACGTAGGCCTTCCAGAATTATACTCGTCCCATAAAGGTATTTGTCGATATTAACCCCTCATCGATCGATAATGCATTGAAACATACATCCAAAAACGTGGCGGGACGTGCCTATACATGCTATCAAATTAAGAAGGAAATTACCAAAGAATTCTAAAAACTCATGGAAAAAGCTTACCCCGAAAAAATTAGAATTTTATTTCCATTAACGCCGATGTTATAGGATTTACCAAGTTAACCTCATCATAAGCACGAGTTTAAGTCGTTGACGGTTTGACGTCTAGACAGAAAATGAAATAAAACTAAGCTCGGCACAGGGCGTCAAAAAAAAAATTTAACTTAAAGGTAATGAATATACAAGGTATTACGTTATGAAATTTTTGCACGTAACAAGTTCCTTCTTTTCTTATTTAATTTGTGTAATAACAAATGGAACAAACAAAGAACAACTAATGATATTGACAATATAATACTTTACTTGAAATTTGTTTTTGCGTGTACGAATAATTCTTTCGTTATTACAAAATCTGTAAAACATTTTAATTGTGAAAAAAGATGAATCAAATGTTAATATAATATTAATAAAAATTGCTTAAAACACATTTAATTTTTTTGTCGTGTTTTACTAAAGTACTCTAGCAAAAAATTTTACATTGACAAATTTTATAACATATTACAACAAATTTAAGTACTACATAACGTTGTTATTGTACGTATTTACTTAAATTTTATACGTAAAGCAATAAGCAACTACAAATGTCGTACACAAATTAATTCGTAATACTGGCAACGTTGTTAAGAACGTATTTAAATATTAGCACAATTAAAGAAAACTATTACAATCTTGCTAGCAACACTTTACAGTACACTGCACAGTAACGTAACAAACCATTTTAGTACAAAACTCGCATATTCCCGTACGGTGTTTTTGGCGTTTTGATGTATTTTATTGACTGAAAAATTTACTTTTTAAATTAGATCTGTAAAGTGTAGTAGAATTCAATAACTAGAGTTGGCATTAATACTTATCATTAGTTTTTTACGTCATCTGTTATTTGTCCCAAAATTATTATTACTAACATTAACTGTTGTTGTTAAGCATAACAAGAACTTTTCTTTTAACAAATATAATAAATTTGTTTATACGTTACTATTGCTAAAATAATGATACTTAAACTGTAATAAAATTATGTAATTGTCAAATATATTTCAAAACAATTAAATTTTGTCATTACAGTTTTCAGTTTTATTAACATGTTATTAGAAACTTAAATAATCGTTTTTAATAAATTTATATAAAAGTTTGTACATTACACGCCCTGAAAGTATTTTGCGACGATTCGTATTTTGTACAAATATGCTCAGATTTGTAAAATATTACTTTCTGGACTATTGTTGTACAATAAAAGAAATCAACGGGTTTGACAAGATTTACTAACAAATTTCTAAAATATTGAGTGCGGTGACATTTTTTAAACTGTTACCATAAAGTTAAAAAATAATTGTCGACGGTGGACATATGCAAAAAAATTACTCATTACTTATCTATGATTATATAGTTAGATATTTTATTGCGTAACGGCAATATGCAATTTAATAAATAAAATCTTTATGCGATTAATTGCATTACTACACATTCTTATATTGAACCGTACGTTTAAAAACATACAAATGCTAAAGCAATTAAATTAAAATATAAAATACGTCAATAGAATTAGTTGTAGATGTGCAATTTAAATGAAACAAATGTATTGTTTTCAATTAAGTGCATTTGTGCTTTAGTGAAAGCACTAATCTAGGTATTGTTAATTATGATTATTGATGCTCATTGTTTCATTGCACTTTCTTCTAGTTTTAAATTTGTGCCGGTACAGTTTTAATGTAAGTTTTTAAACTGACTAACACTTGCAATATGTTATCCATTAATGACGGTAACGTTGATAAATGTAATGATAACAGTGTAATATTATGAAGTCACTCAACGAACCTTGAAGTTCAAAAATCGTAATTTCTGAAGATAAGTTTTAATTATTTAATGTTGTCAGATTAACAAATGTAAATTTGCAGACTTTCTTTATATGCAAATACTCTGAATCGGGAGATTTTCTAATTGACTGTTTACCTTCGCAAGGTCGAAAGACGTCAGTTTTACAGGTGTATCCATAAGTACGATGACGATTTAGTAGAAGCCGCGTGATCTTATTAAAAAGTATCTACGGAATCTTCTCGGTGTTTGTGCGTGAAAGTGTAGTTTAGGCGGTTCCAGCAATTATTGTAATTTTGATCGAACTTTAATGTTTTATCAAGTATAAATTGACTAACTTTTTTGGACGCGAAAAGTTGGTGTTATATTTTTTTCGGGGAACTGTGATATGCCAGCTGATCCAATGACTATTGCAGTTACTTCTGGATTTGGAATTGGGATTATAGCTGGGATAGTGTCTGGTGTATGCTACATTTTAGTCCATGGTTTATCAACACACAGGTAATGCAGCACGTTACGTAAAATTCGTATTATTGATTTTTTAAACCAATAACTTGACTATGTAACTGCAATTTTTTTAAACATACTTTTTTAAATTAATATTAAACAGATTAAAAAACATTTATTGTTTTATTAACACCAAACAGGATCAAAAGTGAAATTTGTTATAAACCAAAAAATTTATTTCCCATGATCGTATTGCTTTTTGATTAACAAAAAGTAGGTAAAATGACTTTTAGAAACTATCTAATTTTGCATATTATTGCAGTGCCATTTGATTATTGCAATTTAGTTACTGTTTATAATAGCATCGATAATTCAACTAGTTAAATTGTTGTCTGTATATACTACACAATTTGTTTTGTGTTATGTAACTGCCGCAAGTTTTATATAATGTAAACGAATAGTAAAAATCCTTTCATTTAAATTTAGAAGTCTAATTTAAAAAAGTTAAACGTTATGTAAAATTTTTTTACTAAGCTTCTTAGAACAGGTAAAAAAACTAAATTCTTTTCGATTCAAATTTTAGTTTTCACTGCCTACCTAACGAGTGAAAGCGTATAGAAAATCTACCAAAAATAAACGTTTATGATTTAACTATTTATTGTATTTTTTTGAGTTAATGTATTAATTGCGTCTTTTTAATTTCGTTTAAATAAGATACGCAAAGACATTAATTTTGTAGTTTTTTCTAATCTTAGATTAATCGTGGACAATTAATCCTTTACGTTGTGTGTTTATTTTATTATTAAGGCGTGATGTGTATACAGAATATGACTCTATTAAATTACTATTCCACAAAATACATTACAAAAATAAGTAAACAAAGTAAATAGTACAACTATATAGTATTTATTGTGTATTTTAAAGTATTAAATAATATAAAATTAATCATGCTTTAGTAAAAAAATAAGTTAGTTATCTGAACATTCACTATTTTTTAAGGTAACTTTACACCGAGCTTTACACGGTGTGTAAAAATCGTAAACTAAAGCTTAAAATGTTCACTGGGTGCGACGACAACTACTTAATTTCTTTTAATTTTGACTGTTATTCATGAACAACTCAAACAATAAGTGAATCGACAAAACATTTCGTGTTCGATTCTTCAGAAATTAGGAATCAGATTACTATTTACAACGATTTGAGGTTGAGTTAACACTACATGGAACGGTATGCGAGGATGAAAAAAGAAACATGTTACTAACTAGGGTAAGATCTGATCTATTTAAACTTCTTGTAGATCATTATAAGCTCGACAAAATTTTACATAAAATTTATAAAGATATTGTAGATACGTTAAACAAATATTACAGAAAAAATCGTATGTACTCGCAGACAAAATACAATTTGCATTCGCGTACGCGTCAGCAAGATGAGTAGGTTACAAAATTTGGTTTACGTGCGTTAGCGGGAAACTGTGATTTTGTTTTTGTTTTGTTAAACAATAGCACATGGCAGCAAGAGTTTATTAGACAGCACCAAATAAACGAAGCAATTGAATTTACTATCAAACACCCAACCAAACACAAATCTGGTACAATAATTATCGCGTAACACAAAGCAAAAGAACAATCAAAAACAAAAACACGAAGTACAGGATAGCAAAATAACTGAAAAAAATTTATGTAAGAAAACTTTTAACAAAAAGAAAAACTGTTTATTTTGTGGAAACGACAAATACCTTATAATCGTAACACATAAAAAGTATTTTACCTACAAAAGGTTACCGTTTGGTTTATCTTTTACACAAGCATTCTTCCATCAAACCATGGACCAAATTTTAAGCGGCCTAGATAGAACAATTTGTTATCTAGACGATATACTTATTACTGCACTAACAAAAGAGCAATACATAGAACGAGTACAACAAGTGCTACAACGATTAGTTGAAACAGGTACAAAAGCGCATACAAGCGAATGCACGTAGAACAGCATCGTATTTTTGGGACAACGAATCGACAAAAATGGTTTACATCAAACTGACGAACACATCAAGACCATTCGTGACATGTCAACGCCCACAAATACAACAGAACTGCGATTATTTCTAAAATCAATAACAAACTATGGAAAATTTATACCGAATCTACAAGTAACCCTAACTGCACATAGACATCTTAAATACATCCCAGAGATGTCAAGCCAAAATAATGAAGACATCTTGCAGGCATCTCATTACGTCTTTAGACATCTTTAAGACATATTGAAGACGTTGAACGTTAGTAACTGTACATCTTGTAGACATCTTACTTAGACATCTTTAAGATATCTTCTCAGAACACGTTTAGTACAAAAAATATTTTGGGTAAAACTGCAAATGCAATAAAACACTTTTTTATAGTACGTTAAATTTTTTTTAATAAGAGAACTTCAGTTTCTTTTTGTGAATTGCTCAACCCAACTTGTTTAACGGAACCTAAAAATTATATTTCTAATTAATCTAAATTAGAGAATATAGTAATTTGTATAATATAGTTTTTTATATAGATTGCACGACTATTTTATTGATTTATATGTCTAAACTGTTTACAATACCAAATTACATTTTAGCTGATATAAATTAAAGAAAATAATTTTTCAATTTTATAATACTATTCTTATATTTTTTATATTAAAATGTAGTTGTAAAACTTTTAAAATATTTAATTTACAAAACAGCCTGTTGCCTTTACTTCTTATTCAGCTGTACCTGAGAGTATAATCATTTGGCATTATGAGGCTCAGCGCCCTTTTAATAAGATCATAACTGGATGATCCTCCTAGTATGATAACTCAGTAACCTAAAAAAAGAAAAAATAAAACGTTTGTTTTGAATTTTAAACAAATAAAAAGAAAATTGTTAGTAAAAGTAATAGCTAACATGAAATTAACTGTGTGTGTTAGATTATTTTACACTTTGAAGTAATCATCTTTTATGATTATGACATTCAAATACATTTACTATACACGTGAGGGTAAATATTAACTTACAGCATTTTTAAAATTATTTTCATTATCAAGTATTTTTCATAAATTCTGAAACTGCTCTTTGTCTATGGGAAAGATTATTCCAAGTACATTAAATAAATTACTAGTAATAGGTTCCTGTTTATTTAGCCTGAATTGCTCCATTAATGTTTTTTATCTTTTTTAGCTCTGAGAGATCAGTTACCAGTCCTCGTAAAATGTGGTTTTGGTGCATTTCAGGTTTAGAAGTTTAGAAGAAAATGTTTGTACTAGATACATATACAATGAAAAAAAAAACTATACATAAATATACGTTGTTTCAAATATTTACTATTTTGATTCCTTTTTAATTTTATGTTTTACACTAAAATGTTTATTAAAGACAGCTTTGAACAGTATATAACTCGCCAAAGTTTCAATACCAATATGATAGTATTATAACTTATTCATTAATGATCATTTTCAATGAAAAAAATTAATCTACCATTACTTTTGTTGTTACATTCATTACAATTCCATAGTTCTGGTCCACTCTGCTCTTTTTTGGTAATAGGCATAGCCTTTTTAGATGGTTATGTAATAAGGCATGACAAAATCTTATCTTCCTCTAAAAAAATATTTGACAATAAAATATTGTAAGTTACCATCGTCAAAAATTTCATAGAATAACTGCTATTTTTTTAAAAATTTATTTCAAGAGGTGGTTTGTCTAGCGCCCCTGCACTGCGGTCTTCTTTGTCGTTTTGTGCACCTCTGATTTTGTACTATATCATCAGTTCTGTTGCGTCAATGAACTCCAGAAGTTTATTCCAAGGGGCTTTTTTCAACTCATCTGCTAACTCGTTATGCTACCTTCGACGCTTGTTACGTAAATTACTATAAATAATTGTTAATATTTACTTTTATGTCTATTTTTAAGTAATTGTAAAATACATTTGTACTTTCAACTAATAATGTTAAATAAGGTTTTAAATCATGATCCTTAACAAAATCATAAAATAAATACCAGAGTAAAATGGACACACCCCAGGCAATGTTAATCCGACTAAAGAATGCCGTTTTAATAATGTCTGGTAATTAGAAATCAAAAGCAGAAGCATATTTTAGTAGAATTTAACTTTTCACGGATTACATTCATATTATTTTATTCTGGATAAATCCTGTGTTGTCGTCGTCAAACAATCTAAACTTTTATTTCATGTTGCATTAGAATATTATTCCAGGCTCTGATGATGTCTGCTGCGGCGTGTGACGAAAGTTCAGCTTGTTTGATAACGACAGCATGGAAATTATCCAGAATAGAAAATTGTAATAGCAGCGTATTGTACTAACAGTAATAGTTAATATTTACACGGAAAATACTAACCAATTGCAAATTTGTTTTTTTAAATTTTAGGAGGTGACGTTACCACTTCATCACTTAGTGAAGCCTCGTGTTTCGTGTTAAAAGGTTTTCACTTTGTAATTGCTGTATGCATATTAAATTGAGAAAGAACCAACTGCATATAGATAATGGTTACACTTGCACGCCAACTTTCTTATCCTGCACTGTACCAATCCATTTATTTATTTTTGTACCAGAAACATCTAAATTAAGTTTAAAATTCTGTTATACTGTGGTTATATGTTAAATAAAGGTTAAATCCCATAACGCATTGTAAATGTAATGCTGCCAGTCGCAGCAGTGCCAATAATAAATTCTAAGAATTCCCGTAGTGTATCTTAAAAACACTTAAATTATTTTTTTCCAAACGTTAAAATAATATAATACACCTACCGACAAAGGCTATAATATATTTTTTGATACAACTCTGCCATTTATAAAGAAAACTTTGAAGAATCTTAAAATAAATGTCTTTAAACCGTCTTAAGTCAGACGTCTTTAAGATGCCTTACAGTAGATATCGTTAAGACGTCTTTTTAGAGCCACATACGTTCAGACATGAAACAGGCATAAAACAGACGTCTTGAACATGTTGTGTGCTGCCTGGGAACGTGCTCATCGTTACATCGATTATTAAAGAAAAATATTAAATGGAATTGGAACCAACAGAATGAAGAAATCTTTACAACGTTAAAATCACAACGCACTTCTAACGATACACCAAAGCATTATGATTAAAAGAAAGAAGTTTACCTTACTACTGATGCTTCGGAAAAAGGGCTAAGAGCAATATTATTTCACAAGCACTCAGAGAACTCACTACGGCCTATTGCACATACGATACATAAGGAAGCACTGGCTATAACGTACAGTATCACAAAGTGTTATCAGTACTTATACGCTATATATTCCATATTACTAACAGATCATAAGCCACTTGAAAGAATATTTAGCGAAAATAGAAACACGCCAAAAATAACGAGTAATAGAATATGACGTTGGGCCATGATTTTAAATAACTATGATTGTACAAATCTTATGCACTAACAAGATTACAAGCACATATCTATCAAAAAACGAGAAAATAGGATTGCTTGATCGAGGACATTTACTCAACTTGCGATTACAACAGTTACCTATAAAAAAGAAAAATTTAAGAGATAAATCCTTAAATCAAGTGATAAAATACGTACAATCATATTAGCCTGACAAGAGACAGCTAACATCGAAATTCTTATATTATTATCAAAAAAGGGAGGAACTATCCTCTCAAAGAAACATACTGTTGTGGAAGGAAAGGTTGTGCATTTCAGCGCCTCTGCAAGAACAAGTGTTAGGCATGCTATATAATGCACATCTTTCGATTTGCGCTATGCAAGCGGTGACTAGAATTCATGTTTATTGACCGAGCATAGACAAGAACTTAATTGTTTTTTTGCAACAATCGAAGCAAATCTTAAGACAAGTACCATTATACACTTGGTGCGCACCACCAGAACAATGCTAACGAATTTACAAAAATTTTGCTGAACCGTTTGAAAGCAGAATGTTTTTAATAGTAATATAAAGATGGCTTTGAAGTCAAATCGATTAACAGTTCAACTTTTGATAGAACAATAAAAGCATTTCGGGACATTTTTGGCAGAATGGGTATTTCCAAGTTTATCGTATCGAATAATAGACCACAACTAGTGTCAAATGAGTTTGAGAGTTTCTACAAAACAAATCACATCAGGGTTACTCCATATCATCCGAAATCCAACGGGATTGCGGAACGGACAGTAAAAACATTTAAAAAACGAATAATTGCTCCATAACAAAATTTTTGTTTTTACCAACAATTGCTTTACTGCTGCTATTTTCTTTATCTGATTCAATAGTGTAGATCACTTGGAGAAAACAAATGTAAACCTTTACTCTTACAACTTCTTTGCTACTAATCCAAATTGGTTTGAATTTTCATATTAGATAGGTAACTTTTCATGCTAAATATTTCTGAACTATTTTCGTCTTTCTAGGAAAGTTCCGTATATTTGAAATCGTGTAAGAAAATTTGCGTCCTATCGACAAGACTTTCTTGTCCTTTTGGTAGAACGCCTGGACGTTTAATAATTACAGTAAAATACAAATGTTTATAAATTAAGTAAGAAATGAACACTTTAAACTAACGCTGATGTTTAAACCATGTATTCGGTAACCTGAGACACACCTGGTTAAAAAAAATTTTGACACTACGCATCATACACAATAAAAATAATTAAAAAAAACACACAAGCCAACAAACAAAAAAAACATTAGGTAATAATTGTTGTAAAAAATTAAGATAGCTGAATTCAGATTTATACAAAAAATTAATTTTATATTGTTAAGGGGATTCGTAGTTATTGGTTAAATATAAATTATTAAAATTATTTGTATACCAATAATATCTAAATGTGTTAATTCTTTAACTATATTTATTTTCCATATGTTTCGAGCATATAATTATAAAGCTCATCTTCAGAAAGGTATTTTTTTGGAAAAAAAATCATTTGTTAAAAAAAAATTAGAATCAAAATAAAATAAATTAAATTTAAAGTCCTCCTTATAAATATAGTAATAATGAAATAGATTAAACATGTTTTGATTATCATCATCATCATCATCATCATCATCAAGTTAGTGTCGAGTTGATATAAACATTGTAGTACCACTTTAGTTTAGAATATAAATAACTATCCCAATAATACATTTTCTTGTTATAACAATTACAAATAATTCAAAAGTGATAAAGTGGCATCACAAAATATAGTATATTTAAATAACTTTGTGTACATATATAATTAAACGAAACCGTAAATATTCAATGACGTTTTTTAAAATTATTTAGGGAAACGTGCTTTAAAAAAATTATTTAATTTACATACTTTATATAGAATAGAAACTTTATCAGTAGAAATTTTTAAACGTAATTTCTAGTTTGCAAACGAAATTTGATTAGAAAGTTATTTTGAGTCCAGCCACATAATTAATGGTTACAAACTTTGCTTATATTATTTAATAAAAACATCTTAATAATTCTAAATACTAGTTTGTAAAAAACAACGCCTAAATTTAAACATATAATTAAGTACTAATAGATTAAATTAATAAGTTCCTGTAATATTTATTAATTAATTGTGGTTAACAAAATGTATTTATAAATAATTATAAATGCAGACACGAATACATTAATATAATTAAACAATTTCTAATATGGTTATTGTGACAAAATCATAATTCTTAAATGAACATTAATATTGATATATAGCTTTCACTATGTTTATATAAATAAAAATTTCAGTTTTAGTCTTTCAAATTGCTTTTATATTCTAAATTTATTATTATTTTTGACATAAATTTTAATTGTACGTATTTTCTTATTGATTATTTTTAATGAGTGATTTTTAAGAATTAACTTTAAAAATATTTATTATGATTTGTATAACATTTTATTATTTTTAACGTTTTTAGAATACCTTACATTTATTTATCTAATTTACTTCTTGAATCAGTGTTTTATTATAGTTTATTTTTTCTATGTCAAATAATACAACTACAATTTAAAACACGAAATTGTACGTAACAAACTTTCCTACCATAAATTACTTTAGACAAACAGTTATATTATCTTCTGATAAGCTAAGCTTCAAAAATTAGCTTCGTTTTAATTAAATTCAAATTAAAAAAATAATATGCTATTTTAATTATAAGTTATACTGTAATAGTACATTATATCAAAAATTAAAAATTACTTTTATATTTGTGCACGAGAATTTGTAAAACAGTTTACAATTATCAAATATAAATCAATTAAAATAATTACTAGTTTAGATGCGCACTGTTTATTTTACGTTAAACACATTTTGACGTGTTGCTTAATTGCTATAAATAAAACAGTTACAAAGGTACGAACGACTTTTTTATAAAAATGTTTCAGTTTTATTATTCTATTAGATTTTGAATAACTGCCTGTACGCGTATAAGTCATTGAGTAAGTGCAAAAAAAATATTGTTTTTAATGCATTTATTTAACCAATACTTTGTAGTTATTTTAGAAATAAATATTTTAAGTTTTTTGAAACGATACCAGATTTTGGTATAAATGTTGCATGTAAAATAACTATTATCTGTTTGCTCAACAGAAATAGTTAAACCACTCCCTAAAATTTATGGCCCGTTTGAACGCAACCGATTGAACGTAATACCTTTGAACGCAAGGACCTTTGAACGCAATGACTTTTAAACGTGAGACATTTGAACGCAGTAAAGTTTGAACGTAATGACGTTTGAACGCAAAACGCATTTTTATTTCCTTACTCAACGTAAGAAAAGTACGTGATGAGTTTGTAAGAATTAGCTTTATTTTGTATCTTAGCCCTTTTTAACGTTGACATTTGAAATAAATTCCAACGTTTAAATTTATAATAAAAAGAAATTAACTAATAAAATTAAGAAAATCTAGTTTCCATAAGATTTTGGTTAAAAAAAATTTAATAAGTAAAAGAAATAACAAATTAACGATTGGTTTTATTTTTCTCTTTATTTTTTGTTACTTTAAATTTATATGTACATTATGATATTAATCTTTTTGTGCTTAATTTTATGACATTTTGTTTTAATTTAAGCGTTTAGTTTTATTCAATACGTTAGTTTTTTTTTCCTTTTGCTGCCAAAATATTCAGTGTTTTTTTTGACAACTCAGTTTTTTTTACTTTTTTTAAAATCTATTCACTTTAATTTGTTAGTTTTGGTAATAAAATTCAAACTGATAAAAAAAATTTATCTTATTAGTAGACATTTTAAGTATGTTGTCTATTAAACAATAAAATAAAAATGTGTTTAGATTTTTTTGTACATCAATCTTCACTAAAATAATAAATAAGAACGATTTCATTAATCTTTGTAAAAAAGCTGTTACCTTAAACTATTTCACATTGTTAAAAGAATAAATAATTATATTTATATATCTTAATATTATTGCAATTTCTGTTGTAAACTAAACCTCAACTTTACATTTTGAGTTTCAGTTCAAACGTTTCACTTCTAAACGTCCTGTGTTCAAACGTTCTTGCGTTTAAAGGTATTGCGTTTAAACGGTCGCGTCTAAACAGACGCATTGACGCATGAACCGTCAATAACGCCAAACAGTGAACACAAAAAATAATTCCGATTCAATCTATAAATTAGTTTCCATAGGTACCGGTTTTGTCTGTAAAGCTCAACCTGTTTTAAATTATACGTTAATTTATACTATTTTCTGTTATTGTAAATTAATAAGTAATATTTATTAATGAACATATTTAGGTATTTAAATTGGGGTTATAAAGTAAATTATTCTAATTCTGAAACTAATTGCATTTCTGACGAAAAGTCATCTTCTACTTTAATCATTAGAGGTATTCACTTTGATGTCCATTGTATTGTCATATGCCAAAGTTTTTCTTTTTTGCTTTGAACATGATTAATTGCAATTGGACAAGCGAAATTGTATTATTTCTTGTCGTTTCATTTTGTTAGCCCCATATCAATCCAATAATATAGAATTCATAGTGATACAAAAGCAATCGCAAAACTGTAACATTGTGCGGCTGTGCAATTTCACCAACTACATAATTCGGTGTAACGGCATAGCCATAAGTCTACTTCCTTTGCCCGATGGATGTTTAAGACACTCGTTAATTCTTATATAAAACATTAAGGGGTTTGGTTGCACAAATTAATGTACACATCAGTACGTTACGATCATCTTCGAAGGCAAGAAGCAAGTGGCGGAAAAACCTTGTGGCTAATTCCGATACCTCTAATTAACTTGTTTGTACTATCTGATTTACAAAAGTTGGTGCAGATAGCGCCATACTACCTCCTTCTTTAGTGATTAATAGTATAATACAATTTACAAAACAAGTATACACAAATATTTACAATCTAACATTTATTTTACAAAATTTTTGGTTTGAAATGCACTATCACTTCGTGTAGCATTCTGCGATATTTTTCAAAAATCGTGCCGTTTTCCCCGATTTCGTCTATTTTTCTTCTATGACGTTATTGTTTTCTGTGCGCTTTTAGATATCAGCTTGAAATTCTTGTTGTTCCGTGTTAGCTAAACTTTTGTTTTTTATGGCATTCGATTTTGTTTGTTTCTAAATGTGCATTCTTGAGGTGATCTATAGATAGAACTGGAAATAGTCCATTATACGGGATCGGCACAATAAAAAACAAATTTTGAGGTATGCAGGTTTGAAACGTAGACCTGCCAGTTGTTATGGTTACTAGTTTGTGTGTATTGGATTTTCTGCATGTGGGCTTCAAGTTTATTTGCAAAGTTAGTACCTGTTGTTGCGCTTCTACCTTGGGCAGATTGTTCGATTAGGTTACAGGTAAGTCTCAGTGTTGTTCCATATACCAAATAAAACGCTGTTGAATTAATATCTTTTTTCTTGTCACATCATATACCAAGTAATACTAATGGTAATGCTTGTATCCAAAACACATCGTGATTTTTCAGAGTTGCTGTTAATTCGTGTGTGTAATTATTCTATCAATCCATTAGAAATTGCGTAAAAAGGTGTCGTTTGTATTCTTTGGATGCCAAGTATGTTTGATATCTGTTGTTACTTTGGCCGGTATCCAAACCGGTATATCCAATTCTCAACAAAAGTTTTTGCACAAACTTCAGTTGTAATATCCCTGATTGAGATTGTGGCAGCGGACTTACAATGTCTCATACCAGGCTAAAAGTACTTATTGGTTATCTGCTTTACAGTATTTTTTACCCCTGGGTGTGCAAAGTTGTGCATTAGGTCGAAAACATTGTTTCTGAATTTTTTAGGTACGTATAAACGATTTCTGCAGGTAGTTTTGCAATAGAGAGTCTTGTCTGGCAGAGGAATTACCAATTTAACACATACATACTTGCTGCAGCTCTGCTAGCTTAGTGTCTGTTTTTTGTGCTAATGAAAGCAGATCGGAATCAAATTAGTTACCATCAGTGGGTTCAATTCGTAACAATGAATTGGTTAGTAGATTCTCCTTGCCTGGAATATACTGAATAACATTGCTGAATTGGGATATAAATTCCAGTTGACGAATTTGCTTTGAACTACCTTTGTTTGATTTTTTGTGAAAAGTAAACATAAGCGGTTTATGGTGACAATAGATGGTAAAATTTCTTCCTTCTAATATATGTTAAAACTGCATAATTCTTTTATAGATTGCCAATAGTTTTTTTGTTATATTTACTATAGTTTTGTTCCGCTGGCGTCAGTTTTTGAAAGAAGAATGCAATTGGTCGTTGTGAGTTAATCTCGGTTTGCTGGATTACACCTCCAATTACTAGACTGCTTTTTGGATACGCAAGGGTTGCTGTGCTGGCCAAATCTTCTTTACATTTGTCGAAAGCTATAACTGCTTCCTCCGTGAGTTTAATCAATATACTTCTTCTTCTTCTTGTGCATCCGTTTAATAAGACTTTCACTGGTATTTGCGTTTCTGCTGCCTTGGACACCCATCTACGATAATAATTGACCATACCCAAGAACCGTTGTACGTTGTAATTCTTGTGAAGTTTTTGAGAAACTTAATTTATTTGTTTAACTCCAAACAATGCATTTGGTTGAATTGATCACTACACTATGGTGATTTAGTCCTTGAAGAACCGGGTCTACATGTACTAGGCGCTTATCGTGGGATGGTATTAAAAAATCAACAACAAAGTTGAGACTTTGCAGTATTTGGTCTATAAAGCACTAGAAAGATTACGCTGCA
Source organism: Aquatica leii (assembly GCA_035610365.1). NCBI lineage: Eukaryota > Metazoa > Arthropoda > Insecta > Coleoptera > Lampyridae > Aquatica > Aquatica leii. The sequence continues at coordinate 31,858,666 of CM069434.1, forward strand.
ATCCGAATAGACTCAAATAGTTCGAAATACGTGCAAATAATTTTCTCTGTCGGTGAGATTGATTAAATATGCGGAATCGGGCATCGATCTAGAACTGTCCTCGTATTCAAGTGTCAAAAATTTCCACTTGCTCTCTAACAGCCAAATTTTTAAAACCAGATGTAGTGAGTTTTTTCATTGTGAAAACGATGACTGTATTATTCTTGATCAAGCATATCTTCGAATTCTTGACGTACTATGCGATACTTATCTTCTACAAGTCTACGGGGCTTGCTATACACACGGAGTCCGGTTGAATCAATGTTGTAGAACACATTGTTTTTTTGTCTACGTATTTCTTTTTTAGGCCATCGGTTTTCCTTATAAACTGCCGTACCAAATCGTCCAATGTTTTGCCGCCATTTTGTGCTGCGCTTGGTGTGGTACTGGTGGTAACTCTGGGACGCGTTGAAACGGTTGCAGTGGTAGAATGCGTTCTCAGCTGGAACGTTATTAAAGCAATGACGGATGGCATGGTTTTAATTATTTTGTCTGCTACTTCCGTTAGTTGCTCTAGTTCTAAGGTGGGAGATACTAAAATCAGTTGTATACTCACAAGCATTTGTTGCAAAAAAGCTCTTTGGTAATTTTTTGTCTATTGTTTGTGTATTTATTAGTAATTTCATGTGTTTTAATTGCGACGGCTTACGATCTTCTAATTCTTGCACAGCGAGATGGTGCTTTAGTTTCTGCGTTTCTGTGAGGGATGATCTGGCTGTAATTGCTTTCTTTAAATTTGTGTAAGATTTGTTTGCTGACGTTTCTGTAATAATGTCGCTCGTAATTTCCGGTGGTGCCACTGAGATCATGTGGTAAAACGCGGGTTGTTTTTGGGGAAGCTCAATTTAATTTTGTTTTCGCCATTACAAAACCATAGATCCACTTTATTACCCTGGAATATAGACAATGTTATGGTTGTAGTTGCAATTTGAGTTGTAAGAGCAGCTTGAGCAACTTCAGGTTCTTCCGCCGTTCCGCTATTTCTGCACGTGTATTTGCGATTTTAATATAAATAATTCATCGGTGTCAGCACTTATGGGGTTCAGTTGCACAAATTAATTTATCTACACTATATTGATAAGTTTTTTAATAAAGACTTAGACAGTTATACCAGTACGTTACTATCACCTACGTGAACAACGAGCAAGTGGCGAAAAAAGCTTGTGACTAATTTTGCTACCTCTAATTGACTTGCGCGTGATTCATAATTTACAAAAAGTAGTGTAGACGCGACGCATCTTTTTGCAGTAGCTGGCACTAAACTCGGAAAATGCCTTTCTGCATCGAAATTTGTCTATGCGCTACTACAACGACATAAAACGGTGTAATATTTTGCTAATATTTGTTTTGCAAGATTTAGCTAATATGTCGCGATTCATATGTTATCACTTGTCTTTGTTTTATGTAATTGGAACGCATTCAAAACTGTTAGTTCAAAAATATAAAAAAAACCTTTTTGCCGGATTTAGGTAAAACTGTAAAACAACTTGTGACCATACAAATTTAACGTTTGTCTTGCTATAATACTGTTAAAAAACAATCTGATGTATAACTTCTCCTAGATTCAGCTTTTCCGTGAGTTTGAGCATATGTTTCCCAAACTTTTTGACCATTCTACAAGTATTTGTTTTTAAATAATGCAGAGAGAGAGAGGAAAATAATGTTGTATACCAGTTGTTAACGAAAAATGTATGACCTCTGTTTAAATAAGTCATGAGAGTCACAACCATATCTCCAGATTTTCAGAGATTTTCTTCTTCAGTTGTCACATTTGTAGTCGCTTTTGCGTACATAATATATTCTAAATTATATCCTGTTTTGCTGTCGCAAATTATAAATAAATTTAATACCAAAGCGATATTTTTCTAATGGAATATACTGTTTAAAAAATATTTTGTCTTTATATAACAAATGGCTTTTAACTATACATAAATTGTGATAAGGATAAAAATTATTTTTGAACGTTGTTTATCAAGTATTTAGATTTTAGGCAAAATATTTTTTAAATCCTATGAAAAAACTAGAAAACCATTTACAGTCAGTTTCTTCTAATGCTTCATATATAAGCAAGACAATACAAAACTCGCTTATTTCGTGCTGCGGTAAAGAGATTTCGGAACAAATTTTAATAACGTACGGGCATTACAATACTGTTGAATACTTTTTGACGAGACAACAGAAGTATATCACTTTGTCATTTTTGTGGATGCGTTTGAGAAACTGGTTTATGCTAAACATGACTACGAATCCGATGGAGAAGATTGAAAAAAACCCAGAAAACTACTATCTGCCGAAAAGAAGTCGGAGGGAATCTCCACACTTAAGGAATTGTCTTTACCCGGCAAGGCCATTGGCGAAATTGTTCTATCTCAGCTCCAAAAGAAACTAGAAATTCCACTGGAACGATGTGTTGAGATATGAACAGATGGATGTGCTGTTAAGCTTTTCAAAATTTGAGGTGCTATCACGAAAATTTAGAAGAAACCCAAAAACGCTGTAAAGACAGCATGCTGTAGTAACAAACCGAATAACTCTAGTTCACGTAGCTCAAAAGTGTCTGTCCAGAATGCTGTTGCAATTATGAAGGAAGTAATCGCTTTCTTTAAATCACATCCGAAACAAAAAACTGTCTTTATAAGCACTTTGGAATGTGCGCTTACATTACTTTGTTAGACCTGATGTATTGACGTATTGACATCGAGAAAGTGATAACAAGGTTTGCAAAAACCGGCACTAAGAAAATATTGGAATTTATTATTTAAATTTTTAATTTAAAACTAACGTTCTGAAATATATGTAATTTGACACAAAAATTGCAAACAACCAACAAAATGTCAAACCTGAAACAATTGGTATCGTGTGAAATGTATTTCAGAAATTTGACCAATCAAAAATTTGTATTCAGTATAACGTGCAGCTTTAGTATCATCTAAGAGTTTGTTGTTGTATAGTTTTCTTAAATTTTTGTTTTGTTTATTTAAAGTATTTTGTGTACTGGAATTTACTGCTATTTTCTGTAAAGTGGAAAATAATGTTTAAAATATCTTGTTTTTAGGTATATGACTGTTTTTACTGTTGTTAGTTTTACTTCTTACTTTCTAACAATGTTTAACATTTGTATTACCTTGTTTTGTGTTACTCTTAAAATGTTTCTTTATATAATTAGGTTTTGTAAAATTGCTTTCGAATAAAATGTATTCTTTAAAAATATATAACGCACAAATTGCATTGTACAATTGACGTTTATTGTATCATATATTGGTGCAAATATTTAATATTTTCTTATTTGATATTGTTTTGTTTTACTTAATAGAGTTACACCTGAGTAGAATTAGCATAATTATTGCTTAACATTTATTTGAAACAAACACATAACGCTATGAAAGGTTCCAGAAACTTTAAAAGCAGTTTTTACTCGAATACAAGCTTTTTATAAATACATAACTTGTTATTCATTTTATAGAATAACGTAAAAATATTATTTAATGAGAACTTTGATATTTCTTTATATAAACATTTTTTAAATTTTTCACACAGAACTTGATATTAAAATTTATGCTGTGAAATGCAATCTACTACGTAAAAATGTAACGATTGCAGACTCAGACTTTAACAGTAGCAGTAGATAATCGCATTTTGCTTAAACATCCTCAAGTTTCTTTAAGTTGCAACTTGTAATTTTTTGCTAACACACGCATTATTACATTTTTGCACATACTTACGGATTAAATAATGGTTGTTTGTATTAAATGATGAACGCTGAGAAAATCCCAGTATACGTTCTTGTTAAGGATATACCATTGACCTACTACTTTTTACACATGGTTTTATAGTATGGACTTGACCTAATTTAAAAAAATTATGTGTTTGTAATATCATTATATTATTGATGTACGTTTTTTTACTAACGGCAATAATAATAATATTTAATTGTTATTAACTACTAATTTTTTTTTTAAATGTAGATATGCATTTTCTGTACACGGCACAATTTCTCTTAACAATAAAATTGCATCTTAACATTAAAATTTAATCAAATTAGAACACGCTTTGTTGTTTTAGTTTACATCAATTTAAACAAACATACAATAAATGTTTGTAGGTCACTGTTGAATACATGAGTATGTAAATTACTAGACAAAAAAAGTGTATTAAGTAAGTGCATTTATTTGCATCGTTGATGTTTTTGTTACAATTGTTAGCAACTATATACATATTTTTTAAGTATAAGAATTCAAATTATTAATATACATTATCTCGTGTAAAAAATTATATTAAAATGGTATGTTTGTGTTAATATGCAGAGATTTTATCAGAAATTGCAAGAAATTTAATAAAAGCTGTGAAAGAACGATTTTCAATGATAAGACTTTTTACAAAATTCGATAAACATTTTACGTTTAAAATAGTAAATAAAAATCAGATATTCACACTTTTATACTATGTATATAGAACCAAAAAGTATAAATAGGTAAACATAATTTTTTAATTTACTTAAGTTTGTTGTTATAAACCACTCAAGTTATATCTTTACGGCGACGTTTCGTGCAACGTAGTGTGCACTTCTTCTAGCCATTGTAAATTATTTGTAAGTATAAGCTAACACAGTTATGTAAAGAAAAAACCAACAAATAAAAAATTTATTAACAATCACAGTCGACAGAACTGCTTTTGGGAATAAATAGAAGTCAATAGAAAATGCATCAAAAGAAACGATTCCAGAGAACATATATAAAATTTATTGATAGATAAAAGAAAAATCAAAAAATTTAAAGAGAACAGTTTTGCATCATGATAGATATACTTGTTACTTGCTCAAAAGGGAGAAGAGAAAAATACGCTATTTTAAAAGGAACATTCGATTTTTGAAGATCGTTTTTGAAGATTTAAACGAAAGTGTTAAGACATTATAAATTTAGCAAAATAATTTATAAATATCATTTGTAGATAAAATTCAAAGATTTCAAGAGTTCTTCCTCAAGTTCTTACGCGAGCAAAATATTGTGCCGATTTTTCTGAACGTAAATATAGTCTTCGTAACTCATTTAACACTACGCAAGGAGAACGCACTATTTCGAAACTGAAACTTATTAAAACTGCGCTTTACAATAACCGATCGTTTAAATTCTTTATCTATAACGTCAAAAAAGTGACATAATGATCACTATTAATTTAAATATAATTGTTTAACTGTAACAATGTGTCCGGGATTTCTTAAAGTTTAAACCCGACATTACATACTACATAACAACAAAAAACTAAAAAAAAAACACTTCAGTGAATAATAAAAGTAACTACGCAGTAAAATCCAGTAACCAATGATTAACAAAGACAATAAAAACTTTACGATCTAAAATAGTATATAGATCGACACTGTTCCATAACGGTAAACCATAAACAACAAATTACAGAATAAAATATTTCGAAAAAAGGTAAACTCAAGCAAAACCGAATATAATAAACAAGGATAAAATAATAATACATTTTTAGTTCATAATAACAATAATTTTATTAGTCCGATAGATCGCGTATTTGGATGTAGGGCACGTCAATTACATTGTGGATACAAAACGGGCGATTAGCATAAAAACAAATTTTAACAGTCAAAATACTGAATAAAATCTTCGATTCTGGATAGTTTCCTTGTTGTCATTATCACACAAGCTGAGCTGTTGTAACACGTCGCAATGGACATCTTCAAAGTTCGGAACAAACTTTTGGTTGATTGCGCCGTTAAAGTCTCATTTTTATAGACCGGCTTCCGATCGATAAAAATGGTGTCCAAATCTCTGGTGAAGGAATACTAAAATCTCGGTTAATATATAAGGGATTCTTAATTATTTCAATGGATTCTCTAATTTTTCGCTCTTAGTAATTAGAAACATTTTTCAAAATTTTAGTGTCTTTAAACATAATTTCATGACCAGTTTCTAGATTATAAAAGAATATCGTCCTTCACCGGATTTAAAAGTTAGGAAAAAAAGAAAACCGAGTAATATTATTGCGTTTAGACAATATTTTTTTATACGGTCCGTGGTACTTTTGAGATATGGTAGATAAGCGATAAACACTGGTTGAGACTTAGATTCCGCTGTTACTCTTTGTTTGCCAGACGTAAACTTTGTAATAGATTGTTTAATACTTTTTCTTTTGCAATTGTTTGGGACTAACACTTTAGTTAGATGATTCAACTTTTTTTGAAGATTTTGCGGTTGACCATCTTCGATTAACTAAAACGTTCAAAATTGGTAGAGAGGAGTTTGTTCCTTTCTAATTTCATTGTGGAACGAATATTTTGATGAACTGACTTTAAATAACATAGAAACTCGTTGAGCGTAGAATGTTGCCAAATGACAAAGGTGCCATCAACGTATTTGTACTAGCACTTGAGCTTTACATAAAATGTAGATTAAGCTTTTCTCTCAAAATATTTCATAAATAAAGTAAAATATGTAGTCAAACATTTTTCGATAGATACTATGTTGCTTGAAATATTGTTCTTTTTGAATAAAAATCTAATAATGTTAATTTAATCAGTTACCGACACTTTAGTAAACAAAAGGACTCGACATCAAAATTAACTAGAATATCAGTCGGTTGCAAATGAATATTATGCACTTGCAAGATATTTAAATATTGGTGAGTTGATAGCGGTGACAAAAGGAATATTAGATTTATGAATTTTAGATAATTCTTAAAATTAAGGAGTTTTAAAATTTTTAGGACTTAAAAGCTTTTTATCGGCTTTGTTAATTGACGCCTCTTTAATAAGTTTGATGAGTGCTCTTTGAATAGATGAAAAAGATCTTTAGAAATTACTTTATACGTTCCCTTTGTCAGTTTTAAGAATACTTTAAGGATTTCATGACTTACAAAGAATTTTTTTAGTTTCACAGCGAATTTCTTTTGCAAGAAGATTAGGAACTGCTTAGATAGAAGCTTCTACAACTAATACAATTTCCTCAATAGTTGTTTTAGAGCAAATATAAAATTAAAATGTTTTGATTTATTAACATTATTAATTTCTTCTCTAATCAAATGAATACGTTCGCTAATTAACAAAAGACATGCGCGAATTAATATTCTTAAAGTAAATTCAGATTTTATATGATGACTTAGTTTTAAGCACTTAGGAACAACGCGATTTTCACGATACATTTATCCACATTTTATTTAAAACCAAGTGTTGATACAGACACGTTGATGCCAACTTTGTCATTTGGCAACTTGATATCCATTGCAATAATTGAAAATTCTTATATTATTAGAAATTCTAGTTTTTCTTTACCGGAGATTTGGAAACTAATTTTATCGATCGAAAGATGTCCACTGTGACGTGTGACGAAAGCTCAGTTTTTGTAATAACGACAACACGGAAATTATCCAAAAAAGAAAATTGTATTACGAATGCAACCCGTGGATATCTAAATTCTATTAAGATAACATATAAATAATTATAAGTATTCGAAGAACAACAACAATACAATTTTAAAATTTATCGACTAAGCTTTGTTGTTCACTTGTCCTCCATGTATTATCTGCAAGTATAAAATGTTTAGTGGATAACATACATTTTACAATATTTTAAACTGCTGTAACGGTAGTGATTTAATGCTAACATCTAGTTTATTGTAAAATTTTATTCGGGTATATAAAGTAAAGCTTTCGTCTCCGAAAAAACAACAATCGATAGTGGCCGCTCCAGCCACCGCCGCCGTCGACAAAAAACAACAATGGGCCACCGTGACCTTGAAATAGCTAACAAAGTCGCCATCGAAAGCGAAAAAAACCAACAAAATGCCGACGAAGAAACCGAAAGCTCCCAAGCCGAAAAAAGCGAAACCGGCGTTCGCCGGAAAAGCGTCATCTCCGGCAAAAGCGGAAATAGCTTATTAATATTAGGTTATTTTCCCTAGATTTCTAAATTATATGCCAAGTGGGAGTATACTATTTCATAGTAGGTGTTTATAAAACACTTTAAAGATAAACATTCTTTTAGTGGATAAATGGAGTAATAGGATTTGGACAGTTTTTTTGTCATGAGATCACAATGGGGCTCTCTATCCATTTCTACTTCAAGGAATTTTGTAATATTCTTTTTCGAGTAATTAATCATCACATTTTTTCCGACATTTAATATTGAATTGATTTTGTTGCACCAGTCACTTATTTCATTAAACACTAATCCAACTTTTTTAATAAGTTCATTTTCTAATTTCGGCAAAATGATTACAGAAACATCGTCACAATACAGTATAACAAATCTATTATTAAGGTACAGACAAAGATCATTGATGAAGAACCCCTATTTCTTTGTCAAACTAATCTGACTTTGTGCCACTATAATTTACCGAAATTATTCTTTTAAATACACGCTAGATGAAAGCTACTTCCATGCAACACCATACGCTTCTAATTTTCTAATCAAAAATTCAAAGTTTATCCTATCAAAAGCTTTAAAAAAAATAGTCCCACCACAAAATTACCTTTATCAATTTTATTGCTAACTTCTTGAGTAAATTCGTAGCAGGCAGTTTCAACAATATTCCTTCTTCCAAAACCGTGTTGACATGTAGTTATTAAATTGTGTTTAGTCAGACCCCTCATTAAATTTACATAAACCAGTCTTTCAAACATTTTTGTAATTACGTACAAAATAGATATAGGTGATTACTTATATCTGAAAATGTTTTTCCTTTAGGTAGCGGAATGACGTTTGCATTTTTGAAATCTGACGGAGAAACCTCACCCTCTATGAAACAATTGAAAATGTTTGCCAACTGTTTTTTTATTTTTATAAGTTTGAAAACTTCAATTTTATCGGGTCCTAGCAGATTAATTTTTTATGTTTAGCACCTCAGCCCATACTCCCTTAGAATTAATAGAAAACACGACAAAATATAAGAAGATAGGATTCGTAGTTATTGTGCAAGAAGGTGACATCTTATTAAAATGAGATCGTAGTGCGGCAGCAGGTGCGAAATAAAAGTATTCAAAAAACATTCTCAAGCTAATCGGTTTATTAGTTTCCTTTGAGTAAATTACAATTTTAACAAATTCCACGTTTATGTGTTAATATTCTTTGACTTATTTATTGTAGTTTCAAAATATGACTGCTTCATTTGTTTTATCTTTTGTTTAAAACAGCTTTTTTGAGCTTATATTTTCCAATTCTTTTGGGTATAAATTATTTTTAACTATTGACTGTAATTACCTCAAATCAAACGACTCTCGTCTGATCTCTTTATTTATCAATCCTTTATCTTCTTCTTCCTATGACTAGGGATTTTCCCTGTTAGTCTGGCTTCATTCGACTGATGAAGATGCCCAGCTCCACTTTTTTGGTGTGCGTCCTGGTGGTCTCTTTCCGGATGGTACGTTGTTTTTGCGTATATATGCTATCTTTTCGGATTCCATATTATCTACATGGTTGTTCCACTCTCGTTTTCTTTGTTTCATGAATGTTACTACATCTTCTACTTTACATCTTTGTTTTATTTTTAAGTTTCTTGGTGTCTATCTTAATGTTATACCTAAAATGGACTTAAGAATTCGCATGTCTGTAGGTCTCATTTTCTGTTTAGTAATTCTGGTTTCAGCTCTTGTTTCGTTAGTGTGCCATATATTAGTGTTTAGACAACCGGCTACTTCAGCTGCTTTCATTGTTTATATTCTTGCCTTCGCCTTGATATCTCAACACCTTTACGTGATTTAAAATTTTTTCTTAATATTTTAACCTTTCAATTAAAATTTTTAATCATAGGTCATGATTCTTAGAGTTTACTTCAATATTTAAATTTGTCTTTATTTTTTTGAAGTTTGCTAATTCAGTTTTGCTCAATAACTTGAAATGAAAATTTATTGCTCAGGTCAAGTTGCTTTCTGATCGTATTATTAATTTCAACAATTTGAGTTATATGATCCGCAATGTTGCAATCCACATTATGCAGTAGTTTACCAGCTTTCCAAAACCTTCATTAACAATTACGTAGTCTGAACATAAAGTAGACGTTACACCGTTAATATTTGTAAGACACCTCGCTAATTCCTGTATTAACAAGTTACAATTAAATGAATTTAATGTGTGTAATAGATCAATTTTGTTAGGAGAGTAATAATACTAATACTGTCCAATATTTCAAAAAACTTTATTAATCCGCCGAAGGGTGACCTATAAATGCAAATAGCATAACAATATTTTTACCTATCTCAAGTCCAACACTACAGACTTCGCAATTAAGTTCTCTTGTCCAACCGTTCATACATATTTTTTTCAAACATAATCCTTCTGTACAAAATATTGCTACCCCACCATGTTAATATACACACCGAGCACAATATGAAATTAGTTTAAAGTTTGTTAAAGTACTCAATACCACTGTTTAATAACCAGTGTTCTGTCAATGGCAAAATGTAGTGAATACGTTTCCGAAAATTTTATTTTATTAACGAGCTTAACTTAACATGTCCAAATCTAACTGCTACGGTTTTGTTTTTTTTTTCTAGACAATGTTTCTAAAGAATTTGTTACTCAAAAGTGTCCGGTTTGAAAATGTTTCGGCATATAAGCTAACCTTTTGTTTTATTTTTTCATTTTTAGTTTTGTATACATATCTTAATATTGTTTTTTTTTCTGTTTTTTTAATTAAAGTTTATAAAATATCATAAAAATATTTTATTTATAAAACACAAATTTAAATTTGACGGATAAGCTCTTCAAATTTTGGTAATTTTGGTTTTTTTTCTAAATGGTACAGAGCGAGTAGGTAAAAAATCTAGTAAATCAGATCAAACAAAGCATATTAGTTTATCTTTGCTGCCTTCGAAACATAGTTGAGTAGGTATTCATGGTAATATATATGATCTAAGGTTTCTATTTGTATTATTATTGTTTAGTGCTTTTGTAATTAAGTATTGTTGAAATATGTGTAGTTACAGCTCCTTTTTATTGCTGATGTCATTAATTATCTTATTTTCTAACTCAGTTGCTTCTTGTAGTATGTTATAAAACTATGTAAGTTATTACACTATCTTCCATTTGTGCAAAATTTTGTATTATACTTGCAATTTTATTAATTTAATTTATTATTTTGAATCTACAGCTTAAATTTATAGATATCGTTTTTCTAGAAATAAATTGTTTAGTCTCCAATTTTTTCGTAATCTATACTTTCCAAAATTAATTTTTTTATACAATTTAGTTTTCTTTTTTTAATTGAAAATCCGTCATGTCTGTACTAAGATTAGAACATCATCGGATTTAGAACACGTTGCTGATGTTATAATCGAAGTGAGTAACGTTTCGCTCATTTTTGTAAGGGATTTTAGCAGCGTGAAAAAATGGAAAACTTAAAAAGGTTGTTAGTTAGTTTCAGATTATTCATTTTAAATAGCTTTGGAAGACATTATGTGCGCTGATAAAGGGAATGTATCAGTCAATACTTGCATTACCTTTCCTTCAATTATGGTCAGAAACATTTTGAACTTTAAAGAAATAGTGATATGTTTAGAAATAACTATTTGAGTTGGTTGAAGCGTAGCTATTTGATCTTCTAAACTAAAAAGTAGTTTTTCTCAATTAATATTAGACAACAATATCTATTGGACAAGAGTACTGGCTTTTTTAATATTATTTGTTCACTTCTCGTGTTTTTTATACTCTGCCTGCCCCGATGATCCATCACATTCCAATTTTATGTATAATCTAATTTGTGGTACATTTGATATGCCAACAAAGACAATCTTTAGAATCTTTTTAGCTGTTAATTCGAGTGATACATATTTTTATTTTTCAATAATATTTGCATGTTTTATTTTACCAATCAATTTTAGTGCTCGTACGTGTGAGAAACTAATTGCATCTAATCCAGAATCTAGTGACAATTTTGTAGTTTTCCTTTTCTGTTACTTTAGAAGACTCACCATAGATTTGATAAGGTCTACTTTTTTTTGTCCTGAAAACGTAACAACTTATGTAGATTCTTCCTTCTTATCAAAATTAACGAGTTTAGCCAATCTTGGTTATTAGATATAAATTGATTTTTTTTCTTGATGCTGCAGTTTATTTTAATTAAAATGTAGCCAAAAATGTTTTTCGTGTATTAGCACTGACGCAAGCAAATTGCTTTTTGATTAGATGTTAAAAAACTGTAGTAGCTGATATATGCTTTTTATGGTCAATGAATGTCATACACAAATTTACACTTTAATTTCTATTACAGACATTATTTCTTTAATTATGTTGCACAGACCATTAGGGTAATATGTTGCTAATGTTATTTCCATTCTTTTATATACGTTTAAAATTATAAATTTGAAAAGAAACAAGTGCAAAACATTTATATGCAAAATATAAAAAAATTAAAATGAGAAACTAATTGAGAATATTATTGAGGTTAACACCTTACCACAATTAATAATATTTATAGGTTACGTTTAGTAAGTATTTGCTTAAATCAGTACCGCAACATAAAACAATAAACTATTATAATTTGACTGTAATATTTAACAAACATTTTATAAATAATAAAACTGTATTGATTCATTAATTTGATTAATTCAACATTCGTATTGTTCTGACAATTATAGACACACAAGAGAACCAACATCAAAAACGAGTTTCTTCTATAATGCTTTTTTAAAAAAGTATATCTTTAAAGAGGCGCGCGTTAGCGCAAGATTTGATTTGCGATTCTAAAACTAGACATTTCGACGATTATAAAAATCACAATTTCTAGATCTCGTCAAAAACCGGTAACTACTAAGAAATAAAAAAAATATTTATAATATTAAAAATACTCGATTATATATCACAAGACGAAACTGATCGACAAATAAAAACAAAACAATATATTATTTTAATAATGCAACATGTCACCTTTTCTTTTTTTTTTTCTTTTTTTTAACGTACACTATATTCTGCAAAGAATGCAAAAAATCTAATGTCTCTACAACGTTTAGATTTTAGAAGTTACTTAAATTTAAGTGTAAACTTGGAAGGACTCTTCTAGCTATGCGTTACACAAAAATTGCCTGCTTCAATGCCTAATAAATAAAAAATACGGCAACGAGGTATGTTTCCATTAACTGATAATGCTAGACCATTCTGAGCAACAATGCTTAGGCTAATCTGCCTATTGCATTTTTTGCACGAAGCAAAAGAATTCACAGCCGCACTCAACGCTCTGATACAAACAATATCGAAAATATCAGTGCTTTCATACTTCAAATACTCGGGCAAGTGAGGTTTTATTTTAGAACCTGAAGAAACAGGAGTTTGTGTTGTCGAGCAAGGTTGTGGTGACTCCACATTTACTGAACAAGTTGCATTCGATGTCATTTCTGCAGGCCTTTTACCTGAAAACCGCCTTTTTCTTTTCTTGAAAACCGGACTCGTTCTCGGCATATTTGAAACGAGTAAAATAAAATCTCTACAATAAACACAAGTAAAACAATAACACTACAATTTACGAACAGGAACAAGAACTTTGAAAAGCAAAAACGACTACTAAAGATAAAAAAACAAAACTTTTTTGTTTCTTGCTTTTCCTGAACAGTTGTATTTTTTCTGTTTCGGTACACTTTTCTTCAAAACTATGACAGGTAATTGAGTGTGTTTTTTTATCTTTTTCATGGCGACGCTAGTAACAAACGCAGCAGAGCGAATTTTAAAAATCCAGCTGGTTTCTTTTTTACTTTACTTTTAATAAGACAATAGAATTTTCAAACTTTCTAAGTCAATAAAAAATTTACTATTTCTTTAAATTAAATTCTACCTGCTGTACAGCTTTAAAACTATGTAAAGAAAACGTGTTCAAAATTTTACAAAAATCGATTTAGTAGTTTTTGAGAAAAGTGTACCTCAATTTGCATGGAAAATGGCTCCGTTTAGTACCCCCTTAAAGGTTAATATCCAGGTATTAGGTATTGTTATTAATATTTTAGCTAAGTGAATTGAGCTTTCCGTGCTTTAATTTTTGCAAATTGTTTAATTAAATCTTCGGTGTCTAATTCTTTTAGCTGGTTCGTTTCTATTAAAATGATAGCAAGATTACTTAGTCAGTTTTGTCCCATGGTTGATCTTAAATATTTTTTTATTATTTTGGGTTTTGAAAAAGATCGTTCTGCGGTAGCAACAGAAACCGGCATTGTTAATAAAATACGAAGTATTATGCTCGTATTAAGAAAATAATCCACTGAGTTGTTAATTATATAATTTAAAGTTTCTTGAGAGGTAATAATTTTTTCATCAAAATTGTGTAAATATTGCAATTCTTTAACAAGTTCCACCCCGACAAAAGAAATTTTGTCAAACTTTCACCCGACACATCATCTATAGGACAAAATAATAAAAAATGTTCTTCTATACTAATTCCTGTGCTCTTTAAATTAACAAATCTTATACAAACTGTAATTTGTTTTTGGTGACTAGCGTCAGGAGTGCAGTCTACTAATATGGAATAATATTTTGCCTTTTTAGTTAGTTCAAAATTTTGGATTTGATATTTTCAACTTCATTTTGTATTTTATCCCCAAGATAGTTTTTGTGATTTTTTATTTGAGAGCGTTTTGTATGTTCTGACATAATGTTTGTCCCATAATGCGGCGCCGCGAAAACACATCAATTACCATGTTCTTTTTACTTTTCGTAATTAATTAAATATAGTTTACTTTGTAATTTGTTTTTCTAAAACTTACACAAAGAATTCATTTGTAGAATACAAGAAATTATACCTATTACAGGGTACTTAGATATTATATTAATAACTTTTTATTAGTTTTTACAAAATACGCATACAAATTTAATTATATTAAAATTAGCTATTAATTTTCAAACGACCCAATAGCATACCTTTAAATCTGGTAAAAATAATTGCTTACAATATTAGAGCAATGTTTATCATTAAAACTATAGGTTAGTCTACTCAACAATAAATATTATTTTATTGTTAAACATAAGTTTAATTATTTGCATTAACAAATTCTAATTAAAATTAGGTTTGGAATCTTAAACTTTTATGCAATAATTTTAAAAACAATGTAGTCCAGTATATAAATATACAATTTTGTTTTGTTTTAGTAATGTTAAGTATTTGTTGTGGTGTAATTTATAATGTTTGATTTATTGATGTATAGACAAATAGAAACTATAAGTAGAAACTTAAGTGTTAGAAATTACAATAATAAAAAAGTTTAATTTACATTGATGATGTTTAAAATTGTAGAATTCAGGTTTATGACTATGCAAAATTATTAAACAGTCCAATTATCTTTTCTCGCAAGTTATTTCACAGCAATAAAGCCTTTCACAAATGTTATTAATTTATTAAACTGAACGATGTTTTCATAATATTTTTATATTTATCCTATTACTTATGTAAAAGTAATAAACAACAAATAATATTCATATTTAAGCCTTATAACTAATTTAAATTGTTATAAATTCTATTTTTGAGTGTTTTTTATCATAGTAGGTTAATCTTTGTTTATAAAAATTGGTTTTTGTTCTCTAAGTAAAATAAGTCAACTGTTTTTTTGGATGTAGCGCATTAGATTTATATATAAAAAACACTAATGATAGACTTAAACGCTATTGTTAAGTTTAGTTTTTATTTAATATTTTTCGTTTATATGCCAATATTGGTAGCTCAAAATCTTCAAGTGCTTTGTAAAAACATTAAAGCGAAAGTTTTGCAAAAGATGAACAGTTAGGAATGTGTTGGTTCCGGTCGAATAGCAATGTGTCAGCAAAAGGCCGCAGTTCCGGTTTAACGGATGTCGGTTTACACGTTAAGCTACACTACCCACAGTACTTGCCCTATGTTAAACCATGTTTATATACGTTAAACTTTAGTAAATTTAGGTTAAAAGGTTTTCCGTTTATTACAAGACAGCACAATTTATGGATAATGTGGCACGAGAAGTGATGACAGAATGTGATAATAATACTATGTGTTTTGTGAATGTATAATTAGAAACATTGTAAATGTGTCATTTGGAAAACAACATACTGGTAAGGACATCTGTCTGAACTTAATCAATTACATTCAACACATGTACATATTTTACCTGATTTATAAAAACTGAAAGTAACGGACGTAATTAACCTGCATATATGCATACTTTATTAGTTACTGTATATTTTAGCAAAAAAATCTCATATAAACATAATTTGAAAAACTTCGTCTCACTAATATAAAAACACAAGTTTTGAATTCTTTGATGATTTTGCTCCAGTGTAAAATTTGCTTGTTAGAACGTTTTTATAAACCTTATCTCTTTTAAAATTTTTACAGTGACATTTAGCTTATTTTTAAATAAACTTTAAAAAACCATCGGATTTTTAATTTTAAAAACATATTTAGATTTGAATAAGGCAATAAAGATAATTTACAAAATGTAAAAACTGATGAAGATAAAAGTGTTTAATTTAAAATAGTTTTTATTATATTGACCTAAAATGAGTAAAATAATTAGATAAAATATCTATTATTCTTTTTATCGACAACACACTTATACTAGGTAGTAACAATAACATTGTTCAATAATTTTACAATTCTTCTTAGAACGGTCCTGTTTTTTTTACTGTGCACCAGAATATTGGACATGTATTTAGATGTCTTAACAGTTAACAAAACAGTAATCTTAATACACATTTTAACTCAACTATAGCAATCATAAATAGTCGCATCACTTTTGTTTCCTTAAACTATTTTTTCATGTGCAAAAATACATCAGTCTATATTTCTTAGTTTTTTAATTTTACAATCATGTGTATTTTAAAATGCATGGTGTATTATTCAACGTAAGTTTTTGAAATACGCGGTTGAAAAATCTACTTCTTGTAATAACGTCGTTGTTTGTGATGTCTGGTTCTGCAGATATTTTTTGTAGTCCTTCCCAACGCGAACGTAACACCGGTTGGTCAGAAGGAAGCCTTTGATATTCTTTACTAACTGCGATTAAAGACCAAAGATTTTTTGGCTTATTCTGATTTATTATACATAAAATAGGTACACATATATACAATTACACACCAATTACATAAGACCTTATTTGGCCGCTTTCTTAACATCACTGCTTATTTTTTCTTACTTGCATTTTTACAAACCTTGAAATGATCGGATTTCAAAAGACAATAATTATATATACCTTTAAACTAAGTTATTTTGTTTACATACAAGAATTGATAGGCTAACGAGTTAAAATTAATTATTTCAATGATTAATGTATGGATAATATTGATTGGATTTAACTACCATTAACTTAAAACTATTACACACACAAGGAATTAATTGTCGTTCATAGAGAAGACGCACAGTTTACTTGCGTTTCAATATCATACCGTTTTTTAGTTTTACTTCAGCTGATCTTATTACACCATCAGCTCCAGTGTCACAACACGACCGAGCTGCCAAGATAATGGCGGCATGTTGTCTTCTTTAACAATTGCTAATGATCTGGTTTGGATGAGATTGGGCAAATGGTGATACCATTTTGTTCTTTTCTGGAGGTCAGGAACCACTTCAGCGCTCCACCGCTTTCAAAAATGTTGCGTTATTTGCTGGCATCTTTGATATTTTGAAAGATTAGCACAGCACAGGTGTAGAAATTTTTTTTCCGGTATTGATGCCAAAGGTTTGACGGGATTAAAATCGTTAGGATCGGAAGAAAGTGCTGATAAAGGTCTGGAATTAAGCACAGAGTCTATTTGAATTAAAACTGTTTAGAATTCTTCGTAGGCCAAACAATTGTTACCTAAAACGCGTTTAAAATGTGGTTTCATAGATTTAATATTGCTTTCCCACATGCCACCTTCATGTGGATTTCGAAGGATTATAAACTCCCATTTAATATTCCTTTTTGATAAATGATCTGATGATTTGAATTGAATTTTAGCATTATTGCTAGATATTGTCGCCGGAATGCCTCTGCAACCAATAGATCTCTTTACGCCGATTAGGAAGTGTCAGTCGTCAGGTCGGTGACCAGTTTTAGATAAACAGCTCTAGTCAAGCAAACGAATAAACAAATGTATGAATGAATGAAAGTGTGCAGCAAACAAATGTATGATTTGAGATATTTTACGCCTCTCGTTTTTCGATCACGAATTAGATTCCGACTAGCATAATCTAGACCAGTGTTATAAAATAGAGATGCCTTGTATTGCACTCGTTTTGAGGGCAAATTGCCCATTAAAGGATTGTAAAAAATCGGGTCATCACTTTCTAGCAATTTTAATTCATGTGGAAATTCCTGTAATTGGCAGATTTTAATTAATTTGGTTAGTGAGATATGAAGTTCTTCTACAGTTAATGAGCCCGTAGTTGTTGCCTCTTTAGGTGATTTTGCGATTTTGCGCAATTTGATTAAATTTGACTTATCAAACATGTTAAGCATTTCGCCATTTACTTCAGTAGCAATTATGTGCAAACACGGTTTTAAAAGAAAACAAATTGAAAATACAGTTGGATTTTATCTTAGTTGTTTCTTGTAATTTATGGTATCTAATTGAGAGTAATGTAATAAGTGCTATCAATAAGCTTTTGTAGATTAATTTCTTGTGATACGAAGTCTGCTAGATTCTCTTTAGATTTGACATGCCGCCAATCACTTCGGCTAGTTAGTTCTTGAATGGAACCTATTCGATTCGCGACAAATGCTTTGTATTTGTTTGGTGCTGAATTTATCGAATTTAGCATTATGTTGGAATCTGTCTATGAAAATGTTTTGCAACACCGAGTATTAAGAGAGGTACTAACTCGTTTTATTAATTCCGCTAAGAGTTGAGCAGCTGAGATTTCTAAACGAGGAATGGTTGTTCCATGCAGCGGTGCTACACGGGATTTTACGCATATTAATTTAGTTTGAATTTGGTTTAATGAGTTTTTAGTTCTTATGTAGACACACGCGCCATAATCCGTGGAACTGCTGTCAGAAAAACCGTAAATCGGAATTACTAGTGCTTTTGATGGAATTAGACATCTTGGGATCCTTAACTTGGTTAATAATGGTAATTGAGATTGAAAATCTTGCCACTCCGTATTTAAGTTTTGAGGTAAGCTTTCATCCCAATCTAAATGAGTTTCCCATAGTTTTTGAATTAATATTTTTCCCTTTATTGTAACCGTAGCGGCTAAGCCCAAAGCGTCAAAGATTTTTGAAGTAGTTGACAAGATTGTTCTTTTATGAATCAGGATTTCGTTAAAATTGATTTTGATGTCAAATTGTATTGAGTCAAATTCTGAATTCCAAATTACACCTAATGTCTTACAGTTTTCTCTTTCTCCAAGAGGAATAGTTTGAAATGAATTTTTATTTTCGTTTTAGTACAAAATCTCGGGGTGATTGGACAGTAATTTTCTTAACGGAAAGATTTTATGATACAAAAAAATTGTTTTTTGAAAATAGAGTTCTGATAGCAAGAAATACATACTTTCTTGCTTCGTTATGAGGTATGCAAATGCTAATTTCAATATGAGTACTTCTTGAGAATTAAATTCAACAATTCAGTCCGGACTCATTACGAGGAAGTAGATGAACGTCGAGTTTTATCTTTTTCCACATCCAACCATTCTACCATTTAGAGCTTTAAAACTTATAATCCTGCTTGCAATAATATTTAGGCTTATTTTTTTGGATGCAATCTTTGCACGGATAAAGCCGTCTTTAGCTGCAAAACTACAGGCAGCTGCAGATGCTTCAGTAACTATTTTTACGGTTCGTTCCACACCTTGAGTATGGCACGGAAAATGTGGAAATTTTGAGATATCAGCAGCGCCTGTGCTTACCATATTATACATTTCTTTATCTATAACTGCTCTTAAAATAGATTGTTCTGTAATAGCAACGTTCTTCCAGTCAATAATATCTATGTAGTGATCACATTTAAAGCAAAGCTTTGGTGTTTCAAATAATCGCGGTTTCTTTGACATTATCTTTCTTGCATTTATTATTCTTTGCAACTCAGTAATCATCGCCAACAATGTTTTCAGTATGTGCAAAGTAGGCAATTTTTTGTATAATAGGATCTACAATATTCCGTAGATCTTCCGACAAATATCAAGAATTCTTAATTTATGCGAAAAGCTATCTATAATCATCTTTACAAGAGAGTGATGCTTTAATTTTGAACCAGGTTAGAGCATAAACTTTGATGAAACCAATGTTTTTAAATTTTTACTTAGATATTCCGTTGAAATATAAAGTCTAAGAATGCGATTGGCAACTGTCACCCATCACGAATGAGCTAATTTGCTAGGATTCTTCAATGAAAGACCTACTGGAGAATGACCGCTGATAACTTCATTGCAAATTTGTAGCAAATAACACTGGTCTGTGCTTAAATCCGATTGATACATAAAACTAAGTTTCTGTCCTTGAATAGCTTCGTAAATAACAACTGGCATTTTGTGCATTTAAGCAGTAGTTTTTCTATCAGTCCATAAAAACAAACATCATGGTCCTGTAGTGTGACCATCAATGCTGCAACAAGTTTCGGAGTGGTAATTCATTAGCATGTAATCGGCAGCGGCTTTTTTAGGAAATCTTCTAGCAGTCTAATGATGCCTTCTTTGGGTCCCGTATTGACTGCCGTCACATTGCAACCAATTGCACACAAATTTTTCATACTGATGTCGCTACTTTAAAGACAATTTAAAATAGCACCAAGAATATTTGCTGTTGTAGAAGTATTTGGTATCAACGTAATATGCTCTTGTGTAATATAGTTTTTCTGCAGTATTTTCCGTTTTTTTAAATGACATTTATCAAAGTGCTGTCTTTTTTATCATCAAAGTATAAACCTTGCAGATACCCAATTGTTTCAAATGTTTCCTCTTTATATTTTTGTCTATTTACGTTTATCTCCATCTTTATCTTATTTTTGTAGATAACTTTTGACACATTTTCTGAACTAATAAGACGTCGGTCAACAAACAGCATTTGCAATTTTTGCAGCAGCACGGGATGACACTCTAGTTCTATTGCAAGCTATTGCTAATGATGGTAGTTTAAGTCTCATTTGATTAGTTTTTTTTTATAACTGGAAGGTCAAACTCTGTAGAACAACAAGGTTCTGAAACTAGAGCGTTAAAAATAGATGCTGTTAATTTCATTTGAAGAATGCGATCACAAGTTATTGCAGAAATAGAAGGTTTCAACCATATCACTGTGAATTCTTCTGCCACAATCACCAATATTTCCCTTGCTGTTGGTTATTTAGAAACTTCGATAGGTTTCAAATTATTGCGAACCTATTAATAAGATTTTATAACATTTTCGTAAGTAGGCAAAACGCGATGACTCAATTTCTCACCACCAAATATTACATATTGTTTGTCATCATCACTCGTACCCTACTTTTACGTGACGACATAGCTTATGCACTATTATTACAGACGATTTTAATCACAATAACAACTCCGAAATACAAATACAATCAGCAAAAATTGAAACTAGTACAACAGTAAACTACAAAACTCACTGTCAACTGCCACTTGCCCGTAATATATTGCGCATGCGCCAATATCGTACATTCTACTTTAGACGAGTCTCAACGTGTGCTAAACAGCAAAACAATCGTCTTGCACAATTTGATGAGAATCACGGCTGTAATTAATTATACAATAAATGTCGTAATTAGGAAATATTTGAAGCTTTT
The DNA here is from genome assembly GCA_035610365.1 of Aquatica leii. NCBI lineage: Eukaryota > Metazoa > Arthropoda > Insecta > Coleoptera > Lampyridae > Aquatica > Aquatica leii. Next base: position 31,880,366 of record CM069434.1, read on the forward strand.
GCGGCCCTGCAAGACTTTTCAAAACCTTACCAGCTTTTTTTGGGTTAACATATACATGAAAAGGAACAATATTTTTACTACCAGAACCAAAAAATTTTTACTTTTTCGGCTCAACCTACTGTACAATTCAAAAGCTGTATACCAGAGTTATTGTCGAAAAACTGCAGCCATATCTAAACATATCTGAAGAACAACAAACAAAACAAGGTTTTAGACAAATCCGATTAACGGTAATATAGCATATATTTGTGGTACCCAAAGAACGCGATCGAATATACAAGACTTATGCTTCGTGGACTTGACAGAAGCTTTCGATCGAATATATTAAATATAAAACTACAGTAAAAGTAGACGCAGAATGCACATTAAAAATAAAAACTACAAAAGAAATACGACACGGGACATGTTCGTTACCATAGCAAAAAAGTACAATATAACGGTGTTAATTAATAAAACTAAATCACTAGTAATATCTAAAATCCACGACGTTGCAAACTGCAGTATGATTAAACAAATGATAACTTCAATTACCTTGGTAAAAGAATAACTAGTTATAAAAATTTAAACGACGAAGTACAGAAAACAAACACAAAAAGAAGCTAGAGTAGCAAGGAATATTAAAAACATAATTTGGAAAAACAAATATATGACAACTGAAATTAAAACCAAAGTGCACAAGACGATTAGGAGACCAATATTGACCTACGGAGCAGAGACACGTGCAGACGCCGTTAAAACAAAGTAGATGATTAGAACCACAGAAATGAACGTGCAGAGATCAATAACGGGAAAAACAAGACCAGATCGAGTTAAAAAACAACATAATAAGGGAAGAATGCGGACTCCTAGATATAGTGAAATTTGTAAAAGAAAAACGAAGGGGATGGAACGAGCATGTAGAAATGGCAAATAATACTCGTTTAATAAAAATAGTAAGAGCTTACCTAAAGCTGTAAGATAGACGACTAAATGGAAAATCGTCAAAAACGAACTTAATGTCTAAACAAAAGAAATTTTTGAACTCTTCTACGTTTTTGAAATGTTCTTTCAGAATAAATCTTAAGTTTTAAATGTATCCAAAGAAAAAATTGTTGGGTGATAGATCGAGAGATTTAGTAGTCTAATTAATTTGACAATTTGGACGAATGACCTTGGAAAAACTGTTGTTGAAAAAATTCCGCACATTTTGGCTGTTTTTTGCGGGAAAACCTTCCACCTGAAACTAAATTTCATGATTGTCTCTAGCAACTTTGGTCACCGTCATCATCTTCCAACTACTGCAAGAAACGCTCTCATGTTAGGCTTTCGTGTAAGAAAAATGGTTCTACAATGGCATGACCTAATATTCTTACCCAAAACATTAACTTTTTGAGAATATTGGGGCTTGTACAATTTTGTGTGGATTGTCAGTAGGTTCACTATGTTGTGTAAACGTGCATTCATCCGTAAACAAAACATTTTTTTAAAACACCTTATCCGCGTTACATTTTTCAATTATTTGGAAGCAAAATTTCTCTTGATGGCATTGGTAATTATAAAAGCAAAACTTGTGCTATTTTAAAAATCGCAATACTCGGGTGTCGCAAACCAAAGCTTTTCGCTATTTGCCTTAACGTTATATGGAGAAGTGTTGTCATTTTTCTCGTTTTGGTGTAAGTTTTGATCGTAATTATTACATTCACAATTATTTTTTGACGAGCACTAGTTCTGGCATAAAACCACTTTATCATTTCCACTTTTTTTTGCGTTGAATGCATTATAAAAAGAGAACAGAATTTAATAATCAATTATAAACGTAAAACAGAAATGGCATTGTATGTAAATGGGTGCAGTATTTTTTTTTCGCTTCTTCTCTAAAACAATTAGAGAAGCAAATAATTCAACATTAAAATCCGGTATATAAATAATTTGTTTTATTGCAATTTGCATATTTTTTAAACTAGAAATACACTAATTCAGAATGAGATTTGATTCAATAACAACGTAGATTTGTGTTTAAATCTTATAAACGCAAATATATTTTATTAATTGCGAAGAAACCTAGCTTAATGTGCGTTAGTTATTAGTATAGTTTACAATAATACATAAAATAATTAATAAGTAATAATATATTATTTAACAAGTCAAGTCGGGTAGATATTATTTTACGAGAAAACATTTTCTAAGACGAGCAGTAAGCTATAGTTTGTTATCATCAGTGTGATAAATAGCTCTAATATGCATATACAGTATTTCATCAACGACTAAATTATGTATACCAGCTAAAATTCATTATTTAGAATACTGCATATAATCATTTGCAAAGACACTTAAGAATTATAGAAACTTAGCTATTAATTGTCACTCATTTGCAAATCAGTACGAAATAATTTTTAATAATCCCAGATTTCTCGTTAAAAAATGATAAAGAATGTGAAATTTGTAGATAAGATTAAAATTATGCATAACTCATTAATTGTGTACAGGTTTTGTTTTGTGCACAAAGATCAAATATGCGCAAAATATACAAAAACGAAAAATTTTAATAAAATACAAGTCCAATTATAATGTATTTAAAAATTACCATAATTTTTTAGAATTAAGGTTGTTATTTTTGTAATTAATTTCTTCACTTTCTAAATATGCGACACTCACATCAATGATTTATTCGAGTAATTTTCGTTTCCATAACTTTTCTTTAACATTTTGTAACATTTTGTTATCAACAATTTGAAAAATCATTGGCAAAAGAAGTAATAATATTTCAAAAACTAAACAGTACTAAATTAATTGAGACGTCAGAATTTAATCAACGTCTAATTTGTCAGTTAATTCCACACTGTATAATTATTTAGGAATTTTTCCAATTAGCGCTCGCTACTATTAGTTGAAATCAGTCAATTTGCGTTTCTATTTTCGATCAAATGTGTTAATAGTTTTTATTGTTTTTGTTGTAATAATTATATTGAATATATTTTAAAATAAATGAAATGAAGAGTACCAAAATCATATTGTCGATTTTATTACAATTTTTTGTCAATTATAAAACACAAATAATAGTAATATAAATTATGTTAATTTCAATGTGATCGTTTCTCATAAGTTGAGCTTTTGGTGCACGTTACAGTGAACATCTTCAGAGCCTGGAATACACTGTATATCCAGAATGAAAAATTGTAAAACAAAAGTAACCCGTAGAAACCTGAATTCTACTTAATTTCGATAGCAGAAAAAGACAATCGAAACCGGTAGTAATTTACTCTGACAGAAAAGTTAATGCATGAACATTCCTACGGCGTACCAGAGTTGTAACATTAACCTCTTCGCGAATATAGGCGCTGAATTCTAGCAGAAGCTATATTTTTGTGGAAATTAAAACTTTTTTAGTTTTTTAAATTAAAATTAAGTTAGTTACTTAACCATGTAGTTACGTAGACTTATTGTTGACTGAAAATCTACTGAAATTTTCATAACAAACCCTAAAAGTCTGTAGTTCTCATTTGTAATAAATTTTATATGCCTACTAAATTTTAAATTATTTTTAAAATGTACATTTCTTTCTTGGTTTTTCTACGTTTAATGACCTGATTGTTGAGATTTGTACTAACCTGTTGTGTGCTATTCTTCTTATAAGTTCTATCTTGATTTTCTTCCTTTTATGCACTGTTTGATGTTTTCTATGTTACATGTGCGAGTTATGGCCTCACTTCTTTTCTTATTTCTCAATGCTTTGATTGTTGTTCTTCTTAGTATTTTTATTTTAGCTAATTCCAGCATTGTCTGTGTTAGATTAGTACGGGTCTGTTTTAAATGTGTAAGTCATTGCTGCTCGTATTACACTTTTATATATCCTTTGGTTTCACTCGAGAAAAATTTATTTCTAAAAATGGTATGATTAAAATCCCGTTATCCTATTTAAGTTATTGGTTTGGTATATTCCTTTTTTCTGTATTTTTTCGTCACTAGATACCTTAATGCTTAAGTGATCGAGTTTTTATCTATTTGAAAAGAAAATTGTATACAAATGTCTACACAAGACTTTAATAAAGCTGCTTCCAATACTTTACCAACAGCAATCGTTTTATAAGCGCTAAATTTACAGATAAAACAGCAAATTATGTTACGAAAACAAAACTACATGTATTGCCCCAGTACTATTTTATTTAAAACTGAAAATTGTAATAAATAGATTGTTAAATACAGCTAAGTACTCAGAACTGTCGACTGAGTACGTGACCCTAAAACGGTTTTTTGGCATTTAAAACGTGCATTTAATTATATCTTAATGGTTCTTTTATATGTCTACCCATTTCTTTAAACTGAATAATAAGATTTACTAACAACGATTTTTTTAACAAGACCAAGTCATGTTATAAAGTTTTTTTGCGTTTATAAAAAAAACAATTTTAATTTTGGCAGATTTTGCCTAGTTGCTTTACAATTTTTTCTAATCATAGTCGTTTAGCACAAATGCCATTTTTTTATTTGGTGTGAAAAAAAAAAACACCAAGCAACGAAACAAAACATGTTTGTAATATAAATGTACCGTTGATTTAGAAAATTGAACATTTATCGTACGTTCAGAAAGCTTTCATTTTTTGTATAACAAAATCCAAGTTATTAAATTTTTTAAATTTAAACTTTTTACTACACAAACTAATTTTAATGTTTAATAGTTTTGTTTACTTTGTGGTTATAAAAAAATATTGACATAATAAATGTATTGTTTCAAGTTTTATCTTGTTCTTGAAAAAATGTTGGTAAAACGGCAAATATTAGTTCTTGAACAATTGGTTTTCTGTTTTATCTTTGTACAATAAAATTTGTTATATTCTTCAAGGTTAACGCCTGTAGCAGTAATATTATTAGCTATATTTGCTCAAGTTATAAAAACGTCTTTTTTTTGAGAAACAGTTCATGCTATTGATTGTTTTAGTATGCTGCAATTAATTTAAATTTACAATTGAAACAATAATAAAAATAGTATTTTCTTTCTACGTTAAAAAATCTTGTTTTTAGGTACTATGCATTCTATAAAAAGATTGTTTTAGATAAAAATTTAATAAATAAATCTATAATTATTTATAAGTAAGTTACTTTGTATGTTAAAACAACAAAATATTTTTAATAAAGTAAAAAATTAACATAGTTATGTTATTAAAAAAAATTATGTATACATAATAAGTAAAGAAACCAATTATTAAAGTAACACATAAAAATATTTTTATATTTCCACACGCAACAATTTTAAATAAAGAATAAAATTTGGTTGTTGTTTATAGTTTTTATTGCAAATTGAAAAAAAAACATTTATGTGTACAAATAAATTTTACATACATTTATTTATTTGTCGTTACAGTAATAATAGTTTCAGGTACAAAGATTTTACCATAAAACATAACTGAAAATTGCTTTTAAGAAAATGGTGTAATTTATTTGGTTAAAAAATCGAGTTTTTAAACGTGGTTTGCGTTCTTCGTCAGGTAACTATAGTGACAAGTATAAATAAAACTAAGGTAACTAGAAAAAACAATGGTCGGAGAAATTGAGATACAACATTTGTCCATAGGTCTAAAGAAAAGACACTATTAAAAATTCTAGACGTAGCTATCTATGTTTGGTGGAAAAAATAAAGATCAGAAAATAACAGTTATACTCTGTACGGCAAAAAGGTTAAGATAAGCATCTCCTTTATTTTTGTATGATAATTTGAATCAATGTATGAAGAAAGTTTACACGGCTCAAATTAGTAAAAGCGCGAAAATTTAAAAATTACGTAACGTATAACCTTATAGGCATTAACCACTTAAGATCCTAATTAAAAAACAAAACAAGTGCAAAAAACTATTTTTTTACATTAAAAGAAAGTTTATTAAAAACAATGACAATAAACGAAAAAAATAAATAAAAAAATGAAAAACTCAAAAGTATTATCTGATAAACAAACACTAATAAATCTAGATCCGTAATATTACGTCCGTCGTTGCTTTAGACATAAAATAAGAAGTTGTAATTGTTTAGATATATTCCATAACAAAATGAAATTACAATTAGATCAATAGTCTAATTTTGTGTGATATATGCAAAAACATAGCGTTTCACATAAACCAACATTCCAATCTGGGCATTGGTATCTTGATTCTCGCCGTATCTTTTCCCTTTGTCATCTCTTTTCTGCAAACAAACTACACACACACGAGTAGCATTGATTTTTTTAACAACGTTTGATGGCAAAGCCATCTCATAGTTTAAGTTACTATGTATAAAAGATAACTGTAAATAAGCTATAACGGCAGTAAACGTTTAAAGTTGATTTTACACCCGCGTATTTCAAAATAGTTTGAATAAAACTGCAGAATAAAACTAAACTATATTGGGGGTAAAGCAATGTCAAAGCAATTGTGAAACTGCCACCAGAGTAAACTACTACATATAAATATAAAGCTACAGGAATGTTGATGGAATTGTGGGAATTACATTAGAGTGTTTTTCTACTGCTGATGAGCCCTAAAAGGGTAAAACGGCCGTCCAGTAGTTCACTCTGGTGGCATTTGCACAATTGCATTGACATTGCTTTACCCCCAAAACTGTTTTGAAATAGGCGGGTGTAAAATCAACTTACAACGTTTACCGCCATTATAGTTTATTTATATTTGGTATTTTTGTTGGTACATAGTATCCCAGATAGCACAAACTGATCCGATGGACGTACAATGGACATCCATTGATGTACGACTGGACGTCCACTGCCGGTCCATTTTCGTCCTATGGACGTTCAGTGGACGTCCATTCAGTGTTCATTTGTCACATCAATGGACATCTATAAAGAGTACATAATGCAATGGCTTATGGACGTTCAGTGATGTATGCTTTATGGATGACCATTAAATACTCATGGAATAGATCCTACTTCTATACTGTATTTATTCTATTGATAAAGCAACTCCAGAAGATAAAAAAGCCTGCACACGATTAATATTATTAAATTTTGTTAGTCAATCAGCAAATACAATTTGATAATTAAAACAAGAAATTTTTAATACATAGCTTTAAATGTGTTTCTTCTTTTTATATCTTAAAACACTTCGGTTTTGCTCAATTGTAGTAAAATTTATTGACAGCTTATCATGTAACAGGCAGATCTTTATATTTTAGATTTATTCTATTTACGTAGTTTAGATTTGGCAGGTTGAAAAAATACAAATAATAGTTTTAGACCAACTTTCTTTTATATTTAACTAAGTAAATAAAATATAATATGACCGGTTAGGTAAAATAGTTTACTATTTTTTTGCACGTTCTGCACAGCGCCGGTGTCATTTAGCAATGATCACCTCAGCTTCCTTTTCCGAACAGTTTGGAATAATCTAACTTTTTCCCCCGCCTAAAATAGCTGTAACCTGCAGCAAATTCGTTTGTTACAAATTTTTGAGTAGTCCTGTACACTAAATCGTATACGTTTTTCCCTCCAGATGTGGCAATCTCTTTGATCTGAAAAATTAAAGTAAATAAATTTAAAGTGCAATTCAACATACTTATAGCAGAGCTCATTGATCTATCTGTATCCAAATGTTCTTCTAATTTTTGTAAATCTGTCACAGAATTTATCGGCAGATTCACAACACCGAAAATGGATTTGGCATCTTCAACAGAATTTGAATTATTATGGTCCAATTTATTCTTTATTTCGTTTACATCTTCAGCTAGATCTGACAAGGTGCTTTGAATAATATTGTGTTTTTTTTTTAATATTCTGTAACAAATTGAAACTTATTATGTATATGAATACAAACTTATGTTGTCTTGATTCTCTTTATCATCTAAATTAAGTTCGATGTTTTCACAACATTCTGAAATATCACTAACAGAATTAGTATTAGAAACAAAGTTGCGCTAATTGAATTTAAACTTTGCAATGTGATATTTGACCTCACTTGGGCTTTTCTATATGAGTTACGCTTCAATTTGTATTTAGGCATATTAAGCTAACAACGAAATTTAATATTACCTATTTACATTCGAAAGCTGTGTCGTTTTCAGATTAAACTATACTTATCTCATTTTATTATTTATTATACGAAGAACCTAAAACAACTATATTTATTATTAGTGACGTATTCCTGTGCGCCAAATTTTGTTGGAATGCAATGTAAGAAAAAAACACAATTCCTACAGACTACTAAGCTAAATTTTAGGCAAATCAATGCATGCAGCTAAACTTACCAATCCATCATTAGGTAGGAAATACATGAAATACACTCATACAATATTCTATTACATTCTATAGAGCTCTACTACAATTAAGCTACAATTCGAAATGATACAAACAACTCACAAACTAATGTAAGGTTATACTGGTTATACGCGCCAAAAACAGATTGCGGCAGTTGCCAAATTGAGCATTTAGTACCCGTCACTATATTGCATTAAGTAATTTTATTTTTTCAATCACGGTAAAATTCTGTATTAAGTAGAATTAGAAATTACCTTTTTAAATAATATGTGCTTACGTCTTTAAGAGAAACTTTCTTTGCTAAAAAAATTAAAACGCATTCAATATAACAAACATTAAAGATTGTCAAAGAGCGGAGATATTGAAATCCAACCCACCGCTGTTCACTGCTAGTATAAAATTTCCTGGATAAAATTATTATTTTCTAACAATATTTCAATTTATTAACAAACCCATATTAATAAACAAAGGAGAATCAATTTAATACGGGCAGCATACGGTAAGCTTAGCAACATCTTTAAATCAGATATCCCAATATGCCTGAAGAGGAAAACGTTCGATCAGTGCATACTCCCTGTTCTCACTTATGGGACTGAAACACTACAACATTGACCAAAAAAACCATAAAGAAAATAAGAGTAACACAGACGGCAATGGAAAGGTCAATGCTAGGAATAACACTTAGAGACAAAATACCAAACACCACAATTAGGCAGCGAACAAAGCTAAAGGATGCTGTGTTGAGGATAGCTGAGCTGAAGTGGTACTGGGCGGGACACGTGGCAAGACTAAAAGATGAGAGATAAACAAGACGAATGATTGAATGGAGGCCCAGGCAGGACGCATTCAGAAGCAGAGGTAGACCACCAACAAGATGGGCCGATGATGTAAAAAGAGTTGCAGGAAATTGGATCCAGATCGCACAGGACAGAAACAAATGGAAGGGTTTGAGGGAGGCCTATGTTCAGCAGTGGACGACCTAGGCTGGGGAAGAAGCAGATTAATAAACAAATCTATGGAGAATCTTTGAGGAAACATCATAGTAATTAGTATAAAAAATTTTGGATTTTAGAGAGAAATCTTTATAATTTAAAAATAATTCTAGTCTGATAAATTCCGAGCATAAGACATCAAAGTGGAGATCATTATAGCTGTGTTCTAGAACTTGTTTTGATCCACGTGTCTATATAGATGGACGCTAAACGAATGTCCATTAGACGTATTTTATAACCAGTACATAGGACGTCGAAAAGTCCATAGTACGTCCAATGGACCTGTAATGAACATCCATGGGTCAGTCGGTGCTATATGGGATGTAATCTGGGAAATAACGTTTTATAACACTATTAAACTTCCATAAGATTCAAACATTTTCTCAATAATTTCCATGTGAGAGTCTAAATGTGATAATTTTCCTCCACGTTTTTTATATAACACGTATATGTTCCATAATGCAAATTCGACAAGAATAAATATTTTTTTTGTAGTAATGTTTTCCGCGTTTTCTGATAACCGGGTAGTCAGAAAGATGTTAATCTACTAGATTTACTTCTCCCATTTTATTATTTATAACAACAATGGACTTTTTTTTGTATCTGATCGATTTTTAGTCGTATTTTGCATTGTGTGGCAGGTGTAGACAGTAGATAGGAGGCAAACGTCTCTTTTCTCATGCCATTTCCAAGCCATTACTTTACCTCGCTGATAATCTGAACTTTTACCTATTTTCAGTTTTTGGTTTTTTAGGCCTACTGGCATTTGTTTTCTATTAAATTTTACAGTTCTGTATATATCGGTTTTATTTTTTAGTAAAACGTCTGATAACAGTGAACTAGTATAAAAATTGTCTGTCGTAAAGCAGCAGCCTTTATTCAGCAACGGATTCATCAATGATAGTACAATTTGTGTTGAAATCGGTTTGTCAGTATATTCAGGATCAAAAACAGTTCCTTTACCAGCGTAGACTATAATTGAGCATATATAAACTGATTTAGATTCACACAATAAAAACGATTTTATTCCAAATCGGGCACGTTTCATCGAAATATACTGCTTTCAACCAAGGCGTCTTTTAAACATTAGCAAGCTTTCATCAACGGTTACATCTCATTCGGGTGTGTAAACTTGTTGAAATTCTTTGCAGCAAGTCTAAGATCAGCCAAATCTTATAAAGTTTTGAGGCAGGGTGAGTTTATTTACCAAAATCATCGTCATCGTTGAAATCCAATTTTTTTTATATGCATAATTCGTTTTCTTGTCATAATTCTCAAGAAAAGAAGGTGTTTCAATAATATGTCGTTAGGTCTAGTAGTGACATCAAAATTTTTACAGCAATAAAAACAATAATTTCGTCATTATTGACGGGTTCCCAGATACGAACTGTTTTCCTATTGCTTGCTTGTTTATTTCTCGTACAACAATTTCAAAAAAATCGTCGTCCAACAACAGTCTGATAAATTTTATTACATCCTTGCATGTATCTTCATTAGTTTAAAAATTCAACAAACTTGTGGCAATAAATTCAAATCTGAAGGGCCTTGGAGGCAGACTAATTGTACTTATTGCATTCCAAACTCTTGCTGCACTAATTCTGATCTACATTTCCTGTTTCAGAAGATGTAATGCTAACTTTATTGTTAAAAGATGAATCATCGTCGCATTGATCTTGTGACATATCTGTATAATTAGTATCTAACTCGTTAGAACTAATTTTTCAAATAATGATGCAAAATACTAAAATCCACTACGTAGTTATGCACTCTCTGCAAAATGAACGTTTATAATCACTGCCGATTCATATGCATCAAGTCAGCGGTGACCATAACGTTATTCGCACTAAACATAGTCACCGCTTTGACTTACTGTTAAACGTACGCTACGACTTAATACGTACAAAATTAAAAAGAATCACGTAATATTAAGGATGTGAATTTTTTTCTTATTATTGGTGAACGTAATATTACGTACCTGAACGTTAAATGGTTAAAGATTAAAGTACATAGAAAAACGTATAATTTTTAATAAATGTGCAAAGTTTAAAATTTCTAGCGTTTATAACTTACAACTAATAAATACGGTTTCAACTTTATTTGTTTATTTAAAAATGAAAAAAAAGTCATTTTCCACACGAATTATCAGCGGTTTCACTATAATCTCCATTGCGATGTCAATTTGACACATTTTTTTTAGTTTGTGCATGACAAATAGCATGTTTCCAGTTTTCTGCAGAAACATTGCTTACAGCTTGCTTAAATAATGGGTGAAAGTCTTTTTTGAAGGTTGTACAATTATTTTTTGCAACTTCTTTTTTTATTTGACTCTATATCAACTCACTAGGTTTGAATTCAGAGTGATACTGAGGCAAAACAGTTTTTTTGCCATTTTATCAGTTACGTACTTTGGTATGATGCCAGCCAGATGCAGAAATTCAGCTTACCATATCTAATAGGTAAACAATCAATTTGTTTTCCAACCAAGCTTGTATGTCTGCTTTTTTCGTTCTTGGTTTTAGAACCTTCTTTGTTTTCATACTATGATATGAAACATTATCCATCACAATTACAGAGTTTTTGACTAAGCGACCTAGAATTTGTGAAAACCAATGTTGAAAAACTTTTCCAGTCATTTCTTTATGATAATCTTTAGTTTTCTTTTATTTAAAGCATAGCAAATCATTCTCAACAAAACCGTCTCTTGAGTCTTTCTATACTTTTACGCTTACAGTATGATCAGCGTTCGCCCAGGTTTCCTCTAAAAAATACAGTTTCTTGTTTTTTTTTCTGTACTTTTGGATATGTTATCCAAAATAGATCGTGTTCTATGATACACTTTTGGTGCCTGAAGGTCAATGTCTTTTAATAGTTACAAATAATATTGTAAGCACTCGAGACATACACACCTAAAATTGTAATCAATATAGATAATATTAATAATTTAATTCAAATTACCTACGGGTTTTGCAGTAAACTTGATACTTTGGGTCATAGCTCTGTCCGGTAGTGATGGGCACAATCGAGAGATATTAACAATCGAATTAATAGTAATAGTAACTATACAACAATCAAAATATTCATTCGAATGATTCATTCGTATGTACGTTTTTTCAACTTCTTGTCCATACTTTCATCTATAATTAAATACGTGAATCATCTAAAATAGAAAAGCTAACTTTAACATTAGTCATTAATACAGTGAAAGTCGCTTATTGGAATCCCGAATAATGTAATCAATCGGGTAATGTTATCAGGTTGTTAAAGAACGGTCCGGACGTATGCTACTACATAGAAAAAAAAGCCGCTTATAGTAATGATAATTTGGGTTTATGTTATCAATTTTCTTTTTAAGTTTGTTTCTATACATGAACAATAATCTAATAAACGTCATTTAACTACGTCTTATGTGATAACGTTATTTTGTGTTTATTTTAAGTTTTAGTGTCAGCAGATTACCAATACTCTCTAATGGTAAGTAAATTAACTAAGTACATGTATACAGTGATTCTTCGAAATATTTTTCTGTATAGCATGATCTTTGTTCTGCAATACTGTCAACAGAGAAGTACTAGAAAAATTTATATAAACTTTTTAAATCTAAAAAAATTGTAGACTTGTAGACCAATTTAAAGTAGAAGTCATTTTTAGTAACACCTTGATTTTTAGCCATCTCATCAATGACTGTAATGATGGGTGTTTTTATCTTCACGTAGGGGGGCAATATAAATTCACTCTAATCTTTTTTCATTCATTAATTATTGTAGATAGGAAGATCAGATACTTCCCAACATTTTTGGTGATTGCCACGTGGCAGCCACAGTCGTAGGAACTGTAGAGTGGCGTGCCACTAGTCACTACCACGTTACAGGAACAGTTCTATACCGTAGCTATCACCAAAATGGGGAACAAATATTGGGTGGTCGTTACGTGATTACAACCATTTTATCACTTATAAAATAACATTACAGCCAGGTAAAATCCACGTCGTTGCCAAGTGGCGGCGTGGTGACCATTAGTGGCCCTGAGCATTTTAGTAACTGCTTTAATGTGTTTATATCTCTGTCCCATTTTTAAATGTTGTTTACTTTCTCATCTACATCCCTTCTTTATTTTACAAATGGACAAGGTTTACTTCGATCAAACTGTTTTAAGTTTCTATGAACTACATGTTTATTATTGAATTTGTACAACATTTGCTAACAGCAAAATTGCAACAAATGCAAGTTTACTGTTAAATGTAGAGGTTACAGTTTGAAATATAACCATGCGCCAACAAAATTTTCATTTTTTAGAAAAACAAAATTAAAAGGTCCTAAATATAAAATAAAAATTAAATAACTATACAATCTAAAACACATTTTATTAGTATTTACATTATAAATTTAATTATAATTCATTAATTTCTTACATTCAATGTGTTGTTACTTATAAATTTCATATATTTAGAATAATTGGCAAATTTTTGTTAATGGCGGCATAGATATTGTTCATAAATATGGCTACTTAGAAATAAAGTAACTGTTAAGTGGCAAAAACTAAGGATAGCCACTTTGGAGTTACTTCCACTCAATAAGTGGCCAAGAGAACTAAGAAACATCCAATCAAATTTCAGAACACTTAAAAGTGGCAGCATTGGTGGCGACCACGTGAATTTTGTTGAACGGCCACTCAATAAAATTTACATGCTTTCACGTTCATCTTCATAATGAAGTTGGATACATAACCTAACTAATTTATATTTTATTATCAACTTCATTTCATAACGTATAATTACAATCAATTATTTTGAACACTCTTAATAATATTGTTATCCAGCTTATACATTTGTAATTGTTCTAAATAATTTTCACATTATGAATTATATGTGTTATTAAATGTCAGATTCCTAATAACTAACTTCACTTTACGGATTAAACTTTTGATGTCTTCCTGGAAAGCAATTTTAGGTTAGACAGATTTAAATACTAGCAGTGTATTTTTATTTATACCGAGCCGATTTGCATTGTAGAAAATAGGCCACTATTTAGTTACAGTAACTTAAAAGTGGATTTCAGAAGTAAATGTCACTATGTAGTGGCTTTAATCTAAAATGTCTCGTGAAAATCACTTATGGAAGTGGCTAAAACGTTACAACAACGACAACATACCACTCTAGAGTGCACCTACATTTTAGGTATATTTTAAGTTTCCAAAACGTGGCCAAAACTTTAATAGCCACTTTAAAGTGGTTATTACTTTAAAGTAAGATTTTAGTGATTCGATTTAGTGGTCGCCACTTCAATTTGCCACTACAAAGTTAAAAAAACTTATAAGTGATTTTACTTAGTGAAAATAACGTTGGAAAAACTTTACTTTTCACCACAAAGCTACAGAACTACAAAGTGGTTAAGAAAGGATGTATCCACGTAATTTCCACTATAAATCAATAAAATAAAGTTATAATTACTATGAAGTTGCATATAAAGTGTTAAATACGTAATAATCACTAAACTGAAGTGGCAGTATAAGTTATTCTCACTTTGATGCTACTTGGGTTTACCATCTCATCAATTACGTTATCTATTAGATCATCAGATACATTTTCTTGCTGACCTGTTTTATTGCTACTATTTCTATTTTTTAAGTCTTAAAATCTGGATAGACATGTAATTATCAAAATGTAATTCATCAACTCTAAAGGACTAATTATTTATTATCTCTTCTAGCTTTTTATCCGACAAAAGCTGATTTTTATTTTTATCAAAAACGACGTCATCTTTTTATGAATACTGTTGTAATAAAATAACAAACAAATAGTCACATAAACGGCACGCATAAAGATATTTTAGAAATGTATGGAAACGATAATCTAAATATTTTAAATTTACTGTACTTTGTACACACTTCTTATTAAATTTTAAAGTTATTAATTGAAAAAATTATTTTTTAGAAATTTAGTTTTACAGTCTTCCTTGTACATTTTATTATTTAAATAGTAAGTTTATTTATGGCAAAGCCGTGGCAATGGTAATAAAGGGCAATGATTATCTGGTATATTAGTAATCTTAAACAGTTGTTCCTTTTTTTAGTTCAAACGCGTTTCTAGTTTGTTAAAATAAGAAATAAATAAGAAAAAAAGTAGAAGTATAGTAGTATTGCAATTTAGTAGTTTGTCTAAAACAAAACTTTTTCGCATATTTCAACCAAGTTTAGTTTAACTCTCTCAGACAAGCATGTTTGCCAAAATTGGCTATTTGTAAGGTGAACAAAATGTTATTATTAGTCAGTTCAAATGTGCGACGTATAGGGTTGATTACCGTCTTCTTAGTAAAAAAAAGTATTAACTACATGTATATAGTTTGCTTTAATAGCAGTTCGTGAAAAACTCACAAGATGGTAACCATTATTATATGTGGTTGTGATGTCGTTAACAAATCAAATAATATTTTAACT
This sequence comes from Aquatica leii, assembly GCA_035610365.1. Taxonomy (NCBI): domain Eukaryota; kingdom Metazoa; phylum Arthropoda; class Insecta; order Coleoptera; family Lampyridae; genus Aquatica; species Aquatica leii. Next base: position 31,896,002 of record CM069434.1, read on the forward strand.
ACCCTGCAAATGGTCGTTTTGACTTGTCCAATAATCATTCTTTTCTTTTATTTGTAGGGAGTATTACTTGTTTAAGATTTATAAATTAGTTCATTACAAGTAATCATTATTTAATCTTTTTAGTTTTTTAAAAATTGCTTGCTTTAGGATTTATGAGTGATCAACATCAAAAATACTTTTTTCATTGCCAGTCTTACAAAAATCAAAGATATTTTTATTTTTGAGGCTTTTGCGGCCACCAGAGTGAACTACTGGACGGCCGTTTCGCTTTTTTGGAGCTCATCAGCAGTAGGAGATACACTCTAATATAGTTCCCACAATTGCATTGACGCCCCTTATAGCTTATATTTAAGTTTGACAAAGTTACAATTCAAAAGTGCTTGATGGCAGAGCCATCTCATAGTATATATAGTCAATGCAATTGTGGGAACTACATTAGAGTGTATCTCCTACTGCTGATGAGTTTCAAAAGAGCGAAACGGTTGTCCAGTATTTCACTCTGGTGGCGTTTGCCAATTGCATTGACATTGCTTACCCCCAATGTCCTTTTACGTTGTGGTTTTATCCCGACGAATTATTCAAAGCAGATTTTGAATTTCACGGGTGTTAAACTAATTCAACGTGTTTACCGTCGTTTATAGCTATTTACAGTTAACTTTTGACACATAATAAAATTATACTATGAGTTGGCTCTGTCATCAAACACTGTTGAATTTTAACTACTGAATTAGAAGTGAAGCCAAAATCGTCGATTTGCTAAGTAGGCAAAATATTGTTATGTGATTGGTTAACGACATTACAACAACATATAATAATAGTTACTACTACTACTATATTGTAGATATCTTATAAATTATTATTAAAGAAAACTATACCTATGTATGTAGTTAATGCTATTGTTTAATATTAGTTTGAGAGATTCCCAGAAGATGGTAATCATTGCTATATGACGCTAACATAATCACATTCGAACTGACCAATAATAACATTCTGCTTACTTTACAAATTTAAAAAAATCTATTACAATAACTTAATCTAAAAAATCTTGACGCAAGAAATGAATAACACTAACTTATATACACATATTTCAATCGTTTTCTTATTATTTATTATTAATTATTATTATTATCTTAATTAAATATTATTCACAAATTGTAAAACATACAGTATCCGAACGTCTGGACTTAAGTAACACTTTTACAAGACGTCCTTGAGACATTGTGTGCTGTTTATAGTCATGATTTGTCAATGTAGTGATAATAAGTAGACTAATTGCAACTGTCATCTTATTAAAAACACTTTTGCAAATTTATTATTGTCTATGGTATGGTATACAGCACTGTAATTGGTCTGTCGTTGTTACTAAATATAACTTTTAAGTGAGAGTTTTGCATTATAGTTAAAAATAACCGTTTGTAGGCACGGACTTTTTGAGCTACAACCCAAAAAAGTTTTTAGAAAAAAACTTATTTTTTGTATTAATTGTAAATTTACTACATTTCTGTCAAAAAATCAAAATTAAATTGTTTTATTATTCCCATAATACATGTTAATTATAATTATTATTGATTAGACTAACTAAACTTTGATCTTTGAAGTTGTTTCAAAAACATACATTTTAATTTTTCGATTATTCTTTATTGGACTGCTTATTAATTTTACTATCAAAAACTTACAAAGTTATTTTGTTTTGTTTTTTTGTTATGTTTAAAAACATAAAACTAACAATAAGGTATAAACTTAAATAAAATTTAATATTACTGTGTAAAACAATAATTTATTTAATTGTTTTAGTACTTTGAGTTTTTATCTTAACACAAGTATTATAAAAAAACGTGTTTGGTATTACGTAGTTGTTGTGTTTAGGAAAATCCAGTCGCTAGAAAAATTAATACTTACAAACAGTACTGTATTAGTTTTTAAACACACTATTAATTTTTATGATATTATCTGCTTAAATTATTTTCTCTTTCAATTTTGCTGTTTAGTGTTTAAATCACTTATGTAATTACTTAAGTAATTAGTTAACAATTTGAAAGTGTTAAATAAGTTGTTTGAAACAATTTTTATTTTTAGTCAGTAAAAATTGTTTAATTTTTTATACTACGATTTTACTAAAACATTCCATGTTTTTCAAAGTGGTGTCGTCAAAACTATAAAATGTTTCTATTAGATTAAAAACTACTTTATTTATATACCTTTTCAAAGATTTACAATTTTTTTTTATTAGTGTCAGTACCATTCAGTTTTAGTCAAGTTTTTCTCACATTTACATCTTTTGCAACTTTATTTTAATAAGTACCTGTGCAAACAATTTAAATTTGGTTTAGATATAATAGTAGCATAATTACCGTTTATTTCTACGTTCATTTCAAATTGCTTATGTTGTCTAATTATCTAAACAGGTGATTCCTTAGTAACACATACAAACACCTTCAGTTTTGTCTCATCTTTTGATCTTGATTTTTCTTTTGATATCCACTTTGGAATGTTTGTCTCTTTAGTTGTCTCCAAAACAAATTTTTTTTACGCTATTTGTCTTTGTTTTCTTTAGCGATGTGACCATTTCAGTAGTACAACCACATCTGTTATTTTTGTTCGTTCACAAATGTGTTGGGTTTTCTGATTGATTACAATACGATGGCTTAAATTGAACTTTAAAATGTGTTGTTTGTAAGTTTTATTGATATAACTGAAACGTTGAAATCTAAATAAGCGGCTTATGACAGATGGCAACTATGTTCATCAACGATGAAATTACTTTAGCGATTTATTCATAATACAAACAAAAATTGGTATTATCTCTGTTGTACTCAGTTTTTTTTCCTGTTTATTCGAATAATATAGAACGTGTAAATTTGCATGGTGTTGACGCAGGGATCATCTTTTGTCGCAACGACTATACAATAAATGTGTTAAATGTCTTCGTTTTTAGATATATTGGAATGTTTTTGTTTTTTATTATGAAACTTAGTTTTTTAAATACTAACCATGATTATTTGACTCTTTCTTTAATTTTTTAAGTTTGATTTTCTTGCCCTAGAACTAGTATTGTATAACAAATTGTGCTGCGTTCTATTGCTATGATTGCATCTTTTTTTGTCATTATTTTCGTTCTAGTTTATTTTATGCTATTAGCACGACGTCGATTTTTTCTGTTTACATTAATTCCTATTGCTAACCAGTCTGTTCTTTTAAATATATTTTCCAATGCAAGGGTGAATAGCTTCGACGAAACACTGCGTGCTTGACTACCACTTCAATAAAATTGAACTAAAATTGTTTGCGCCATTCTTACAAATTATATATAATTGACTGTTCGACTAAGATGAATTTGTCTTTCTTTGTTTTGATCGTTAATAGACAAATGTCGCCTTTGAGCCGTAGCCGTATTTCGACTCAATGAAAAATGTTTACCTTGTGGCTTTATAAAACAATAGCCAATATACGCTGCTTCGCACGTGTTGACTTTTAGTTTTTGACGGTTTTTCCATTTCACCTGTGTCTACTTGCAGAAGAAATTAAACTCTTGTTACTTAACACTTGTGTTGAAGGTGGTGCATGAGCAAGGTAAAGAATAATCAAAAATCTCACTCAATATATTTAATGAAAAATCACATAATTGTTAATTTTTCTAATTTCTTTTGTCGTTTGCTATTTTTCTGTATAATATTATTATAGTTAGCTATGGAAAAGACACTCTTTTTGTAAAGAAACCTACACATTAGCAGGCCATCGACCTGGCGGTCTGCACAGTTCTGGTCTGTACAAGCCAGCCTGTCGGAAAATTTTAACGAGGTCTAGAAAAAAACAACTGATAATAATTAAATACTACCTATTTATTATATGGATTTAAATAAAATTTTGAATAATAAAACACAAGACCTAAAATTAATGTGAGAAACTGCACCCACGTTCTTGAGCCAGTTTTTGATAGTTTGGTTGAACAGCAAATTCGAAGTGTGTCTTCTAGGTCCGTGTCCGTTAATCTAGAACGATATTTGTTTTTAAAAAAAATCATTTTTGAGAAAGATGTTTCACATACATATGTCGAGCCAAACATAGTGGGCAAATTCATAGCTAGTTTTTTGCAATATTCATAATTTTCTGGGAAATGTTTGACCCAAAATTCTTCAGTGGATACAGTTTTATATATTTGCAAAGACACATCTTTTTGCATATCAATTATTTCCATTTAAAGTGATGGCTTTGACTGATTAAACAACTTGGCAGCCACATCTGTCCATTCTGCCGCTACATCAATTTCAAATGGCAATTTCAAAAACGGAGATAGCTTGCTTATCTCTGAAAACTCTTGTAATCTTGTAGCAAATTCGTTCCTATGATCGGCCAAAAATTTCACAAACACTGCAATTTCTTCTTCAGAGTTTTTTTATATTAGAGAATTGTCGGAAAATGAATAAATTCTTGTCTTGCAATATCTTTTTCAAAGATATCCAGCTTACGACAAAAAGCAGACACGCTTTGTATCAGATCACATATTAATTTTTCATTTCCTTGTAACTATGTGTTGAGCGCATTTAAATATTTCAAAATATTTTTTAGAGAACCCACAACCAGCATATTGCACTTATTTGTTATAAACTCAAAGTGCTTCCTGGCTCTCTGCGTATCTAAGTTTTGCAAGAAGGAGGTTACTTGTTCTTTTATTAACCAGAAACGTTCAATAACCTTTACTTAGCCAACGAACATTGTTGTGTTGCAGTAAGTGAGATACGCTGAATCACATTCAGAAAGTTTTCCACAAAGGGCTGCCTGGTAAATTATGCATTGATACGATATTAGACCTGAATTTTTATCCCTGTTTCTTGGCCAATTATTGCTGGGACCCCGTCAGTTGCAAGCGATCCCACTTTATCGTAACTGATGTTAGATTTAGTAATAAATTCAATAATGACTATGAATAAATCTTCTCCTCGAGTGTTACCTTTCAACGGCAATATTGCTAACAACTCTTCCCTAAAAATTTGACACTCAATGTCAAGAAATCTTACAAAAATAGACATTTGGTCTTCAACAACAATGTCACATGATTCATCAAGTGCTATGGCGTAGCAAAGTGCCTTTTGCAAAAGTTTGAGAAAAGTGTTTTTAATATCAACAGCTAAAATTCCAGTTCTTTGTGTATTACTTCTCGCTGACAATGGATTACTTTGAACTGCAGCGACATCTTTTTTTCTTCAAAAAGTGCCGTGACTACTGCCACCATTCCTTCACTATCTCAGAATCTGAAAATGGTTTCTGGTGTTTATTAAGCGTCCAGCACACACGTAACGCTGCTTCTGTAGATTTTTCTTGCTCGCTCATACAACGAACTAGTAATTTTGTGCTTTTATTGTACGAACTGAGATATCCCTGAAGTTTTTCTTTACGAGCTTCACTGCCAAGAGGAAAGTTTTTGTGGAATTGCTGATGAGTTGTTTCATAATGTCGCTTGAAAATTCTACTTTTAACAATAGAGACAGTTTTATTGCATATAAGGCACACTGGAACCGCTTGAGGCCTATCAGGCAGCGTAAAACAATATTGTTCAGTCTATTCTGCCAGAAACTTATTATTTCCACCGTCCACTTTTCGCTTATTAGGATCCATATTAACCTAGAAAAAAATTTTTTATTAAGCGAACGAAAACGCAACAAATCACAAAACAAATAAACGGGTGCTCCGCGGTTTGCGCTACGACTGACCGACTGGCAATCTGCTTTCCCCCGTCCACACGCCCGCAACCCCGATTTTGATACTAGCTCGCGCTTGTTTTAACAAAACCAAACAGTCGCAGTAAGGTAAATACGCGGGGCGCTGTGAAATGCTTCCACACATATTTCCATAAAAATAGTACTTAGTTCAATCTATGGATGTTTCGTGTACATAACAAAGATTTATAAATATTTAAATCACATCAGTGATAACTAATTCGCACAAACACACACACAGGCTAGATAGGAAACTAATCAAACCATACCAATTGTAATTACTTGTAAAACAGGTTAACTAGGCAACTTATAATGGAATAAGTACTAAGTTATATTCTATGTGGCTTAAAAATATTATTTCAATTAATAAATATTAAATACATTACAATATTTGGCGGTCCGCCTGTTGCTGATCGTTGGTGTAGACGATTCAGACGGCCTGTGCAGTTAAAAAACTCGTATTCTACCTCTGCTTGAAATTGACCTGCAAACACTTGTACGGTTGTGTGTATGCTTCTTTGGTCGCATGTACAGGACAAAACTGTGCAAGCCGCCGGACCGTTGCGACGGCCTGTTAATGTGTAGGGGTTTTAAGTCAATTCCAACGTAAGGTAAGATTTGTCCGCGGTAATGATCATCGCAAACTATGTTTTCACGAAAAATTGCAGCTGTTTAAAAACATACCGGTTTAGAATTCTCGAGATATTTGGCAGTTGACCTCCTGCGGTGCTGATGAGAATGGTCGCCACTATTAAGTTGTCTTTTAAGTCTTTAATTAGATCACAAAACGTTGTCATATAAATAGTATTAAATGGTTTACTTTGTCCCTATTAAACAAAGAATTAAAATTAGTTAGAGAAAGTAAGGGGTTGCTACTTCCCCATCAAGCACTTCCCCAAGCGGCGATCAAAACTAACACCATAGCGTCTGCGTCAGAGTGAGCGGCTACAAACAGCGGCTGAATGAAAACGCACTAACCCGCCTAACAACAGTAGCGCTAAATGTTAATTTAACCCTCTAAAATCATTTATGAAATGCCAAACACTAAAACAGAAAATGTATCCTAGGTGAGTAGATATTGTTACGAATTTATTACTTAAAAACTAATTTATTTAAACGATTAAAAACTACGTTTACTTATTCTAGAAAAATATGCACTTTTAAATTAACCGAGCTAATTAAATCTAATAATAATATTTAATAAAAACACTTACACTATAATTTATATCACTTAAGATAAGATAACGTTCTCGGATTTCACAGCTGATAGTCACGTTCACTCGATTCGGTGTACACTGTTATTTATTTAAAACGCCGCGCGTGCTAACTATACGTATTTATTTCAACTTGATAACCTTCTTAATACTGCATGCTTTCACATTCCAGCAATAACTGACCTACGATTTCCATCTTCGGCTTTTATAGACATCGGCGAATTCTTCTCGATCGTTCCTCACTTTTCGCTATATCTTCTAGAAACTAGATAACAGTTCTAGAAGGCTCTTGCATTTGCAAGTAATTTCTCGGACGTTTCACTGCCCCTTCTTAGGACTGTTCTGTCCCAGAACAGGAGACTGGATGCGACACCGGTAAAAGGGATCGTGGCGATAGCGGCAGCTTCCTCCATTTCGGCAACTTCCTTGACCATAAAAGTAACAGTCAATGGACTTTTCCTGACCCAATACTCTCCTCGGTTGGTAACTACAGACCAACACTTGAACGCCTGTTCCTCGGAAGACGACCTCCAACATGTTTCGAACTGTCCTCCAATTCAATTGGTCTAAGCCACAACCAAGCTTGGGTACTGCCAATTTCTTAACATGATGGAACTCCATTTGTCTCTTGAGACTCCATAATGTTCGCCACAGATCTTTGTATAACGGCTTGACACGTGAGTATTTCTTGGTGACCAGATAGAAAACGAAGCGTCCGTCACCACGTAGTCCTAAAACCTTTCCGACTGCCGGTTGCTGTCTTCGTAATTCATCTAGCTGTCCAAACTTCTTTTTAAACACGACTGCAACCCCTTTGGACATGTCAAGCTCCTCGCTCACGCAATGTGCGATGGCGTAATCTTTGTGTCTGGAACAGGTCTTGTTGTTCCTCGGTGGTAACTCCGAACCTAGCTTTTCCAGAACCTCCGTATAAGTTCATAAACTTTTCGAACTCCATTTCTTCGATTGGATTCCTGGTTCTGCTACTTATTACTCTGGTTCGGACCTGAACTTGCGGATTGTGGTTATCGCCAGCAAACGGGGCTAGACGATCGACGTGGACCACTTTTGGCTTGCCTCTGGGCGGTTTTCGGATGCGGTATATAACGTCGTTAATACGCTGCACGACTTCATAGGGGCCCTCCCATTGCCTTTGCAGCTTCGGCGACAAACCACGTCTCCTTTGAGGGTTATACAACCAAACCATATCGCCAGGTTGAAACCCACCATTTTGCGCCTTGACGTCATATCTTGTTTTCATCCTGTCGCTGGCAATTTGTGTGTTTTTACGAACCTCTTCATGTACTTCTGTCTAGCCTCTTTGCCAGCTTGCTGACGTAATCTTCTCCAGCGACTTCTTCTTCCGGTCTTCGTCCAAATTGAAGATCGCATGGTAATCTTATCTCACGACCGAGCATGACACAGGATGGTGTTTGGCCTGTGCTTTCGTGAACGGATGATCGGTACGCCATTAAGAAGAGGTGCAAGTACTGATCCCAGTCTCTTTGATGTTCGGACACTACCTTGGCTAAGTACTTGCCCATTGTTCGATTCATCCGTTCAACCATGCCATCAGACTGAGGATGGAGAGGCGTTGTCCTAGTCTTATTAATTCCTAACAGTCGGCAAACTTCTTGAAACAGCCCCGACTCAAAATTGCGGCCTTGATCGGAGTGTAATTCCAACGGAACTCCAAACCGGCAGAAAAACTCCTTTACTAATACGTCTGCGACTGTAGCTGCTTCCTGATTGGGTATGGCGTAAGCCTCCGTCCATTTCGTGAAATAATCCATCGCCACCAAGATGTATTTATTTCCCGAATCGGATTCTGGGAACGGCCCTGCGATGTCAATCGCTACTCTTTCCAAAGGGCTTCCTACGTTGTATTGTTTCATGGGTGCTTTGCGCTTTCTCGCTGGACCATTTCCTGAAGCGCAGACTATGCATTTACGGCACCATTTCATGACGTCCTCTTTGCAGTTCATCCAGTAGAATCGTTCTCGCACTTTACCCAACGTCTTCTTAATGCCAAAGTGTCCTCCAGATGTCCCATCGTGGAGATGCTTCAACACTTCGGTCACCCTGCTCTTTGGCACTACCAGCTGTAGTCTGTTTCCCGTGCCCTCGGCACTTTCTAGGGATCGCTTAAGAAGACCGTCTTCTACTATCAAAGAGTCCCACTGCGCCCAGTACGCTTTGATGTTTCTGTCCAAAGCACTCACTTCTTCCCAGGTTGGTCGTCGCCCGCTTTCTTTCCAGTCCAGGAGTAGTCTTATTTCAGGATCGTCTTCTTTGTTCGCGACGTAACTGCTCAGGTTCCCACTCATCATCAACCGTAGCAGTTCTCCGGAGGCATTCGACTTTTTCTTCCAGTCGCGAACAATGGCTGCAGTCCGCCGGACATGGTCTTCTGGACAAGGCATCAGCGTTCCGATGACTGCTTCCGGCACGGTGTTCTGTGTCGTAGTCATACTCTTGCAGTCTCTCGATCCATCTTGCTACTTGTCCTTCTGGGTTACGGAACTGCAGTAGCCATTTTAAAGCGGCGTGGTCTGTTCTCAGTAAGAATTTTCGTCCATACAAATACTTGTAGAAATGTTCGATGGACTTAACGACTGCTAACAGCTCCCTCCTAGTCACGCAATAATTCCTTTCTGGCCTAGACAAAACCTTGCTAAAGTACGCGATAACCTTTTCTTGTCCATCTTGAACCTGCGAAAGGACCGCGCCTATGGCCATATTGCTTGCGTCGGTATCCAAAACAAACTTTCCATCTTCTCGTGGATAACTCAAAATCGGCGAAGTGACTAGGGCCTGTTTTAGTTGATTAAAAGAATTTTCGCAGTCTTCATCCCATCTAAATTCTGCTTTTTCTTCGGTTAGTTTTGTCAATGGTTTGGCAATATTGGCAAATCCGGGAACAAATCTTCTATAATAAGTGCACAACCCAAGGAAACTTCGGACCTGATGTTTGTCGATCGGTCTTGGCCATGCTTGCACTGCTCGGATTTTGTCTGGGTCAGCCCTCACTCCATCTCTAGATACGACGTGGCCAAGGTATTGACTTCCTTTTAAATACGTGGCACTTCTTTGGGCTCAGTTTGAGGTTAGCCCCACGTAATCTCTGGAACACTTCCTTTAAGTTGTTCAAGTGCTCTTCAAACGACCTTCCAACCACGATCACGTCGTCCAGGTAAACCAAGCACGTCTTCCAAGACAATCCGCGCAAGATGGTCTCCATCAAACGCTCGAACGTTGCAGGAGCGTTACACAGGCCGAAGGGCATTACAGTGAACTGCCACAAACCAGTTCCGATCGTAAAAGCTGTTTTTCACGATCCTTGGGTTCTAATTCTACCTGCCAGTATCCACTCTTTAAATCTAACGTAGAAAACCACTGGGATCCTGACAGGGTGTCTAGCGTATCGTCAATTCTGGGTAAAGGGTAGCTGTCCTTTTTGGTCACGTCGTTTAGCTGCCTGTAGTCTACGCAAAACCTCGTTGATCCATCCTTCTTCTTCACGAGTACCACTGGGGATGCCCATGGACTACTTGAAGGTTCAATCACGCCTTCTCTCTCCATATCCGTAATTATTTGTTCGGCTTCTTCTCTTTTCGCCAAAGGAAGTCTGCGTGGATGTTGTCGTATCGGCCGAGCGTCACCGGTATTAATTTTATGTTTCACCACGTTAGTTCTTCCTTTGGAGCCACTCTCCAGCGCGAACACATCTTGGTACTCTTGGATCAACACTTTAACTTTAGCCAGCTGGTCTTGGCTGAGGTTTTCGCATTTGGTGGTAAGAATGTCCAATAGATGTTGTGGACACTTCTTCGGCGACGTATCTTCGTTCGACTTCACGCATCTCACAATTTGTGATACTGGCGTGCATTGGCCTACCACGGTCTTCTTTTTCAGCGTTACAGGATCTGGAGTTGATGTTTAAGATCCTTACTGGCATCGTCTTCTTTACTCGTACTAAAGTTCTGCCAACGAGTAGTCCCTTTTCAACTAAGCCGCCCTCCATTGGTTCAATCGCGCGTATGTAGCCTTCCCGGAGACTTCCATCCAGGCGTGCCATCACCACACTTTCAGTCCTTGCAGGCAGAGTCACGTCTTCACTCAATAAGACTCGCACGGCTGCCTTCTCTGACGAATGAAAAGGAATTTCTTCATTGTCGATCTTCAGGACATCGTTCTTCATATCCAAATGGAACCCATACTTCTTTATCACGTCCATTCCCAGGATAACTTCTTCCGTGATGTCGGCTACCAGTACTTGATGGTCGAGTACTCCATTTCCCAAACCAATGGTTACTTTGACTTGTCCGTGAGTAGGTATTTCGTCGCCCGTCGCCGTTCGAAGTCGTACTGTTACTGGTGATGTCTTCTCGTTTTCCAATAACATGTCAGGACGAATGATGGTCTTTGTCGCTCCCGTGTCAACCAGTAACTGAACGCTTCTTCCATTGATCTTGCCATCGAGATAAATGCTATGCAACTGCTCCCTAGGCGATGCCATTTGAATGGTAATCTCCGGGGCATGGCTCGTTGAGGTCGACTTTCGCCCCATTCGGTCGACCCGTTCTAGTTTTCCGGACGCTCTTCTGGCCTTCTTTTGGGCTTAGTACAACGGCGTTGTACGTGGCCCACTTCCCCGCAGTTCCAGCACGTCACTTCTCTTCCTCGAGCTACTTGTTCCCGAAATATACGTCGCACTATGTCTTCAATGCTTTCTTCTGTGTGCGAGGATACTTCTGCAGCACAACGGAGCTTATGGCTGCCTCGGTGCGACGCTTGTTTCGCCGCCTCGAACTCCAAAGCATGGGTTAATGCATCATCCAACGTCCTCGGTCGCGCTAACCGAAGAGTCTGCTGTGTTTCGCTGTCTCGGAGGCCATCTACGAAAGTTTGAATAGCTAACTGCTCCAGGAAGGTATCCGGTGCTGTAGGATACGCAAGCCGTGTTAATCTAGCGATGTCAGCCTCAAACTCTTGAAGACTTTCGGCAGCTTTTTGAACCCGACTTTTAATTTGAGCCTGGTATACTTGTTGAAGATGGGCATCTCCATACCTCATTTCTAATCGTGATATTAAAAGTTCATAATTTTCTTGCAGGTGGTCCGGAACAGTTTGTAAAATTCCAAGCGCTTCTCCACGTAAGGACACTATTAAAGACGTCGCTTTCTGCTTGTTGCTCCAACCATTAGCAGTAGCTGCGGTTTCAAACTGCTTGTAGTATGTTGACCATGGAACTTTACCATCAAAATTCGGTGGTACAACTTTGAACTTGTGAGTGTTTTCTTCTCGATGGTCCATTATTAAATCTTCACTCGTGACGCTTCCTTCACCGTGACAATTCATTTGGGTCATTCTTTCTTCAAGCAGTTGTATTCTTTCTCTCAATTTTTTCTCTAGCTTGTCTTCTATGGTTCTTGAATTTTCTTTTAACTTCTCTTCTATTATGTCATTCACAGAATCGCAAATTTCTTCTTTTAAGTTTAACATGTCTGCTTGGGTTTCCTCTTGAACAATTTTAATTTGATTTTCTATGCTCGTTCGTATTTCTTCTTTTAAACTTCTAGAATTTTCCATCAACTTTTCTTCTATTTTCTGGGTATTTTCAAATAATTTTTCTTCAATTTTCTGAGAGTTTTCGTGAAACTTTTCTTCCATGTTTCTAGAATTTTCGGACAGTTTTGCTTCGATTTTCTGAGAATTTTCGCCCATTTTCCTATTCATCGATTCGAGAATTTCAAGTATTTTTGAATCCATTTTAACTGCTTGCAAACGCGTCACCGGCATAAATTTAAATATAACACGAATATAAAGTTTTTAAATACACTACTTTTTAAAATGCAGTTTTTGTATAACACAAAATTTAATAACTATCCACTTATTAATATTAAACCACTAGTGTCCGGAAACGAATTTAATCGCGATCACGCTCTTGTTAAAAGAAAAAGTTTATTAAACACTATATTAACTTTATAAATAAACACGCTTATCGCGAATCTTAACAGATATTTACGCGATGAATGTTTTTATAACGGAAGCGATATTAGATTGCGAACTCCACACCTTACACCAAATGTTACGAATTTATTACTTAAAAACTAATTTATTTAAACGATTAAAAACTACGTTTACTTATTCTAGAAAAATATGCACTTTTAAATTAACCGAGCTAATTAAATCTAATAATAATATTTAATAAAAACACTTACACTATAATTTATATCACTTAAGATAAGATAACGTTCTCGGATTTCACAGCTGATAGTCACGTTCACTCGATTCGGTGTACACTGTTATTTATTTAAAACGCCGCGCGTGCTAACTATACGTATTTATTTCAACTTGATAACCTTCTTAATACTGCATGCTTTCACATTCCAGCAATAACTGACCTACGATTTCCATCTTCGGCTTTTATAGACATCGGCGAATTCTTCTCGATCGTTCCTCACTTTTCGCTATATCTTCTAGAAACTAGATAACAGTTCTAGAAGGCTCTTGCATTTGCAAGTAATTTCTCGGACGTTTCAATATAGTAACTCGGATTCTCATACTGACATAAGATCAGTCTGCCTCAAGGATTCTGGCTAAGACAAGAAATTGGCTAAAAAAAAGTAAGACAACTTTAAAATATAGCAACGTACAACTATAGATCCCTATTAAGCGAAGAACAGTTAGTAGATCTAGAAAATGAATCCAAAGGAATCAAATATGACATAATCGGTCTATTAAAAATAAGAAAAAAAGAAAGCGATATGTTTACTCTAAAAACGGGAAATACACTATTTTAAATGAAAAATGGCAATGAAAGCCAAAAAAGAGTCGGTTTTATTATTAAAAAATGTCTAATAGTTGCTAAATTGGAGACATTAAAAGATATATCGGACAGAATGGACTACATAACTATTAAAATTACCAATAAATATAAAGTAAAAGTAATTCAAATATAAGCTTCTACATCAACCCATCTTGACGAAGAAGTAAAAATTCTCTATGAAGAAATAAATACCGCTATAAAAGAAGATAAACACTACCAAAGTATAGTAATAGGACATTTTAATGCCATTCTAAGGCGACAATTACATGACTCTAAAACATATATCAGAAAATATGGATGGGGTAAAAGAAATGACAGGGGAAACATGTTAACACACTTTTTAGAAAATCAAAAAGGTTTTACAATAAACCGCAAATAAAATGGGCGTGGATTAGTCTCAACAGTAAAAAAAAATCAAGTATGTAGTGACATCCGAAGACATAACATCATTAAACGCATTCCATACTGGAAGCGACTACCGTATCATAAAAGCCAGGATCAAATTAAACGCAAAACTAAAATCTAATAAACATACAGGACAACAACAAAATACAGTAAAAAGAACGAAAAGAACAAGGAAAATGATACGTAATGGCAGAAGAAATAATAGAGAAAAACCATAATATAAAATGCCTAAAAAGAAACGAAGGATAATTTGAAATAATAAACAAGACAGAAATGAAAAAAAATAACAAACAGAACAAAAGTTAACTGAGAAATATTACGAACAACAAACAAAACTTAAAATTCTAGTAGATATAAGTAACAAATGCTGGTTCTGAAGGTTTGCGTAAAATAGAGGAAAAAAAATAACGCTTGCTCTATGAAAAATAATAACTCACCAAAAAAAGACAATATATTAATAGAAACAGTCAAAAAAGCTCGAGAATTAATCATACCATGGTTGAAGAAATTGTTTAATAAATGTATAAAAGAGGAGAGGATATCTGGTCAATAGAACATAGTAGAAGTAATTATGTTATGTTTGTATATGATATACAAACTTCTAACAAGAATTATTACCAACAGAATAACAATAAAATTAGGCTACTACAAACCTGTAGAACAAGCTGCTTTTTGAAAGGGATATAGCACAAATGATCATTGACTGAGAATGAATATATTAATCAAAAAACAACCTGCTGCTTCACCTACCCTTTATAGATTACAAAAAGGCATTTGACTCAATTGAACACTGGGCAATTATGACAGAATTAGATAACACACGCATTGACTCCAGGTATAAAAACATAATTAAATATATATAAAAAGAAGTGTCAGTGATTAAAATACATTAAAACACCAACAAAAATGCTAATAAAAAGAGAAATCAGACACGGTGTCACGATGTCACCAAAACTGTTTAATCTAGTCTTGGAAAGCATGTTCAAAAAACTAGAATGAAGCAATTTTGAAATTAATATAAATGGAGAAAGATTAAACCATCTCAGATACGCTGACTATATTGTACTAATTGCCGACAAACACTTACAATAAATGATAATTGACTGGAAATAGAATGCAGAAGGTTAGTTTGAAGATGAATTTAAATAAAACAAAAACTATGAGTCTGCAGAGCATCCAAGTAAAAATAACAGAAGCACAAATAAAAAACCTTACTAAGTGTATGTATATATATGTAGGCCAAATGATACAAATTGGCAAAAAAATAAAGATAAAAAAATAGAAAGAGAAAGGAGATTGGGGTGGACAGCTTTAAAAAAATTATTGGAACTGATAAAAACAACAACATATCAAATCTATAATATTTGACAAATGTGTATTACCGGTCTTGACGTACGAAGCTTTGACATGAACAGTTACAAAACAAACGATATACAAACTGGAAACTACACAAAGAAAGATAGAAAGATTAATGCTAGGTATTACACTAAGGCATAAAAAGATGAACTAGTGGATCAGGCAAAGAACGCAAATAACAGATATAACCAAAAGAGTCACTCAAATAAAATGGGACTTTGCAAAAGATGTAGCAAGACTAAAAACGGCAGATGTGAGCTAAAAATAATACAATAGAGACCTTGGGATAGAAAGAGAAATAAATAAAGACCGATTACAAAATGGGTCAATGACTTAAAAAAAATTGCTGGATTAAAATGGGCCTACGTCCAACACTGGACGCACTAAGGGTTTAAGAAGCAAAAGAGTAGTCAGTTATATTCTAACATTTTATTCATTTTTATTTGTTTTTTGTTCAGTTTTTAACTTTTACTTAAATGCATACATTTTTATCAGTAATTCTTACTTTTTTATCTAACTCTTTAACACTTCGGCGAGCGAGCTAATCGCAAAATGCCGCATTTCTATTTTTGTTTTTAACAGTGTTAGCGTTGCACTAGAGCCCTAGTGCTTCTACTCTTATAGGCAGGTCTTTATTGATCAGTTTCTGTTAGTGCTTAATACAATCAGGTTATTTTGCGACGTGTCTGCCGCTACACGTCATGTAAGTACGCCTTTTTTGCCAGAATTTTAATTTTGTGGCATTCACAGCACAAAATTCAATTTAAAGAATTGTGTACGTTTGAATGCAAGTGTGTGAGTGTATATGTTCACTTACATGGAGTGTATTTGTCGAGTCCTTTGTATTTTTTTAAAACTCATTTTTATCTTTTTCTACTAGGTCACAAAAAGTTTTAAGTTAGGCGTAGTTAGAAAACGTTCTAGATAAAATTGTAAATAAGCTAGAGAAAAAGCGAAGATTTGGTAATGAAAATTGAAGTAGATCAGAATAGGAACCGGTTCAAGATGCTTATTGGTTTTATATAAAAAAAAGACCAATACACTCTATATATAAGCAAACGTTTTTTGAATAATAAAACAAAAAAAGAACATTGTCAAGACTCTTCCAAGTTCAAGAGCAAGTGACAGAAACACGCCTAAAGAAATAGACGCATTCAAATTGTTTATTTCTGATCAAATGATTTACGACATAGTAATTAACATGAACATTTACATACAAAAGAAAAAACAGATGTTCAATTTTCAAGACACTAAGATTGCAGAAATATGTCACAGACAGAAATAAACGCACTATTTAGTGTACTGTTATTAATTAGTATAAAAAAAGCAAATCACACAAACAAAAAAAGAAATACTTTCTGAATTCCTGCCCAATAAATCCAGACAAATAAAATTTTGTGTTTTTAGTTTTTAGCATGGTTTTTCTTTAGTTTTGGCCGTTTCTAAAAAAAATAAAATTGTGGTATTTTTTTCAACAATCCATAGCACACGATACGTTAAACAACAAGCAAACTTCTTATAAATTTAGATTACGATTCCACCAAGGGATGTGTCGATACAGTTCACTAGATGTGTTTATTATATGCCATTTCCAAAATCACACATCGATGACCCCTTTTCTATTTTATCGACACCTGGATATTGTTGAGATAAATGCAAATATGATTTTTAAGTTTAACATTGAAAATCAAAACAGGAGAAGACACTTTTTGAAAAATCTTTCATTAGACTATAGACTATAGAGAACACCTGGAGTCTCCCAAAAGACATCCAAAGTAGTGATCGCCAAAATAAAGATACTTTAATTTGCTGTGTAAGTGTCGCGGCGCTCACCGGAAGGTTAACGCTTAGTGGCTTAATATGAAGTCACCCAAAAAAACTTTGAATGAACAAATTTATGTCCATCTGGTTTGAAAATATACGTGTAAAATAGGTTTTATTGAAAGACTGCTCTCTTATTTAGATAATCAAAAATGTTCATCTACCATCTAGGAAATTAAAAAAAGTTTATTATTATTTATAAATTTGAGGTAACGAATACTTTCACAGTAGTTTGTTGATTGGAATTAAGCAAGTTGGAAGCTACAATAACTCCTTAGTCTTTTCATTTTGTTACAGCAATATCTCCAGTCGTAGTAAAATCCTTTTCACCAAATTTCAAACGTTTATCTTCAGTAAGCTTAAAAAATATTTTTTCTTTGACTGCAAACTACCTTAGCCAAAAGTCCAATATACAAACATTTCTTTAACAATGAAATGGTAATAAAAATCGGTTGAAAAATATGCAATAACTCTATGACCAAAACACAGTCGAAAGGTCTAAAACTACAATTTCGCTTAAAAACAACACTTGTTCTTTGTCTGGTTTCATCTATTTTAGCATGAGCATTTATGTGAACAATTTGAGAACCAGTATAAGCAAGTTGATCAACAATGAAAACCCATTAAAATAAATAGTTCTAAAAAACCTTTAGTTCTACAACAAATAAGTTCAGCTGAACATCATTTTGTTTACCATATAAGTTAGAGTGCTCTGCTATTGGCTCTAACATTGCTCTAAAAAAATTAGGTGAAGCAGTGTCTGTTTTGGTTTTAGAGCTAAATGGCTTGCTGAAATTAGCAATTGTGATAATAAAACCAAATCTTTTACTAAAATCAAAGTTCTCTTCATCTTGCTCACTCTAGGACAAAGATTTTTCTTCACTCAGATCAGTTTGGGAATCATCAAATACTTCTTTTACGAATGTTAAAAAGTTAAAGATTTACAATTAAGTTTAGATTGCATTATTTTTTGGCAATCAAGTTTTTGTTTACATAAATAATAATCGCCATTTTAAAGTATTGAAATTTACTTTAATCTAATATTTCCATACGTTACGAATTTTTATTCCAATAAAACGCTAAGAATTCGCGGGTATAATACAGATTAGTTTGACCTTAGTTTTAAATTTTAGTAAAGCTATTGGATGCCACATTAAGGCCCGGTTGCATAAAACAAAGTTAACTATGTTGTTAGCTGACGCCGTTGTTAACTAAATCATAGCTATTGATTTAAGAATGTCGGAACAATTGATTTTGTACTCATGACGACGTTTAATAACATGACCACATAGTGAACTAACATTATCCATCATGGTACAATTCTTAATTTTCTTTTATATCTATTGCACAATATTTACTTATTCTTCCTTAGGAGGAGCAAGAAAACCACTTAATACTATTTCTAAGACTACGTTTCGTGCTACACGTGAGCACTTCATCAGGCCACTAAAAATTTTATTAAAATTTGTAAGTCTAAGATATAAATCAAACCAATTCTTTCTGTTAGGAACAGTCGGTAAATACAAAATATTTAGAAAATGATTGACTAGCTTACACTGATTTGTTTTAAATCAGTTTTTATGCCAAATATAACAAAAGTAATTCAACAAAAAAGCTAAAAATTGTTATTTTAATAAGTAGTATGTACACACAAATAAATTTTGTTTTTAAAAAACCTTGCTTGTTATCTATTTTTAAATTTAACCAATACAATTATTACCTATATTAATCGAAAATTAATTATATTGGAATTTACCAATTACTTGATGAAATAACGAGTTTTTGGTGATTTACGTATAAAATCGTCTTCAATGTTTTTTAACCGTTTTAGAAACGAAACCAACTTGAATATTTAAGGTAATGCAATTTTTGACAAATTGTTTATCATGCGTACTTTTAGATCATTTTCACAACAAATATATTTTTTTTATAATAAAATCTTTTATAAAATAAACTAAACTGTTTAAATGTATACAATCGTTGTTTTGAATGAATGACGTTGAACCCGTATAACAATTAGATTTGGGAAAATCCGGTTAAACAACAATTACTAAATGTATCATAACACGTAAAGCATTTATTAAAAGTTTTGTTTTTGCAATTTCACAGATTATATTATTGCTACTGTCTTTAGTTTTATCACATGCATTTTTAGTGTTAAGTTTTTATCAAAACATATTTCTTTGTCAAGTAAAGCGATTTCTCTAAAATATTCATTTATGAAGTTATGTAAGTGTTTGATACGAATTCGAAAGTGTTAAATATTTTATGTACTTTTACCTGTAGGTGCTTCGCTAATTTGTTTTACCTAAATGTCTATATATAATAAAATTCTTATTATTTCTGTCACTTATTATTATTTCTAAAGTGAAACTAGTATGACAGTGCTTAAGGTAAGTACATTTTTTGTATTAAAAAATAATGCCTGCTAATAAATTGTTTTATAGATTTGCATAATCGCTGTAGCGATTATAGCAAAACAAGTATATTGCGATGCTCCGCTTCAATTTAGAGAACTATCTTTAAATTCTGATATTCACGTACCGCAAACTTCGTTTGAACTACCTAATTTAGAAAACCCGTACATTTCTGATCAATCTGGATCACCGTATTCTTTTACACAATCTTTTCAAGGATACTCTCTTCCTCCGGAACCGGCTGTAGAGTATAAAGTACCAGAAATACCAGCTCAAGAATACGGGGCACCTTACCCTTCAAATCCGGTACCTGAGCCACAGCAAGAATATGGAGTGCCTGAACAACCAATTCAAGAGTATCGTGCGCCGCAACCATCTTTACCTTATACTGCTAATTCTGCACCTGCACCGCATCAAGATTACGAATTTCCATCTAAGCCTTTAGAACCATCTTCAGAATATGGAGTACCCAAACAACCACTTCAAGAATATGGTGCGCCTCAACCATCTTTGCCTTACCAATCTCAGCCTGCGCCTGAGCCACAACAAGAATATGGACTACCAACTAAACTTACAGCGCTATCTCAAGAATATGGAACACCTGAACAACCACTTCAAGAATATGGTGCGCCTCAACCATCTTTGCCTTACCCATCTCAGCCTGCGCCTGAGCCACAACAAGAATATGGACTACCAACTAAACCTACAGCGCCATCTCAAGAATATGAAACACCTGAACAACCACTTCAAGAATATGGTGCGCCTCAATCATCTTTGCCTTACCCTGCTAAACCTGCACCTGAGCCACAACAAGAACATGGACTACCATCTAATCCTACAGTGCCATCTCAAGAATATGGAGTACCTGAACAACCACTTCAACAATATGGTGCGCCACAACCATCTTTGCCTTACCCTACTAAGTCTGTGCCTGAGCCACAACAAGAATATGGATTACCATCTAAACCTATAACGCCATCTCAAGAATATGGAGTACCTGAACAGCCACTTCATGAATATGGTACCCCTTTACCATCTTTGCCTTATCCTTCTGAACCGGCGCCTGAGCCACAACAAGAATATGGACTAGCATCTAAACCTACAGCGCCATCTCAAGAATATGGAGTGCCTAAACAACCACCTCAAGAATATGGTACGCCCCAGCCATCGTTGCCTTACCCTTCCAAACCTGCGCCTGAACCACAACAAGAATATGGACTACCATCTAAGCCTACAGCGCCATCTCAAATATATGGAGAACCTGAACAACCACTTCAAGAATATGGTACACCCCAGCCATCGTTACCTTACCCTTCTAAACCTGCGCCTGAACCACAACAAGAATATGGACTACCATCTAAACCTACAGCGCCATCTCAAGAATATGGAGTGCCCAAACAACCACTTCAAGAATATGGTACGCCCCAGCCATCGTTGCCTTACCCTTCTAAACCTGCGCCTGAACCACAACAAGAATATGGACTACCATCTAAGCCTACAGCGCCATCTCAAATGTATGGAGAACCTGAACAACCACTTCAAGAATATGGTACACCCCAGCCATCGTTACCTTACCCTTCTAAACCTGCACCTGAACCACAACAAGAATATGGACTACTATCTAAGCCTACAGCGCCATCTCAAATATATGGAGAACCTGAACAACCACTTCAAGATTATGGTGCGCCTCAGCCAGCTTTGCCTTACCCATCTAATACTGCGACACCAACAAGCGGTCTATACCCTGCACCTTATCCAGCACCACAACTGACAATAACAACGCCTCAAACACCAAAATTTGAAGAACCATTATATGGACTTCCAAAAGAATTACCGTCGTATCCAACATCTTTTTTTGCACCACAACGTTTAACTACAACTCAGAAATTGTCTACGTATTTATCCCCAGTTAATGAAATTTCTAAAGAATTAAGTTTATATCCTGCACCCTACTCTGCTTCACAACCAAAAACTACAACTCATCAACCGCTTCCGTATCCAGCAAAATATGAAGAGCCATTACCAACATACGGTTTACCTAAAGAAACAAGTGTATACACTGGTTTTTACCCAGCTCCACAACCTTCGACTACTACCGTAAAACCATATCCGCCCAAAATAGAAAAACCAGCACCAACATATGGATTGCCTAAAAAATCTGCTCCATATCCTGCTCCTTATCCAGCACCACTTCCAACAACTACAACTCCACGACCGCTTCCGTATCCAGCTAAATATGAAGTACCATTACTAACATACGGTTTACCTAAAGAAACAGGTATATATACTGGTTTTTATCAAGCTTCACAGCATTCGACTACTACCATAAAACCATATCCGCCAAAAATCGAAAAACCAGCACCAACATATGGATTGCCTAAAAAATCTGCTCCATATCCTGCTCCTTATCCAGCACCACTTCCAACAACTACAACCCCGCAACCGCTTCCGTATCCAGCCAAATATGAAACACCATTACCAACCTACGGTTTACCTTTAAAAACTTATCCTTACTCTGCACCGTACTCATCACCCCAACTAATAACAACGCAAAAACCTTTTCCTTATCCGGCACCTCCCGCGGATCCTCCGGTGTATACACAAAGACCTCTTACGTATCCATTAAAGTACGAAACACCAACCCAAACATATGAACCAACAAAATCTTTACAATTAGCACCTTTTTCAACGTATCGATTACCACAAAAAGAAGTATATCAATTACCGATTAAAAATTATAAATTTCCTATCACAAATTTACGACCACCAGCCACGAACTATGGAGTTCCAATTTTCAAATAATTTTGTTTTCTAATTATTGACAAGACTGTTAAAAAAGTTAATGATAATTTAATTGAAACTAGCCATCGATTGAATAGTGATTAAATTGTCACGAAGACGCTTGAAATTATATACGAAAATACTGCTATTGGAGGTATATTATCTCTTTTATACACTTTTGTTGTACCTATTGCTATTTGTGTAGATTATATAAATATATTTATTTTTTACATATTATAAAAGATGTTTACAATAAAGACATTAATTTGCTTATATCATTGTCACAGTCATTGTTTTAAAATTTGTATTTTTTAACGTGTTATATTTTTTAAATCTTATTCTGACATTGACATTTCAATAAGTGTTTGTTATAACATACGCTTCATTGTGGTTTATGTTTTTGCTTGTGAATCTACATAGTTATTTTACTTCATAATTTACCTTACGTCATGTATTTAAAATAGTTTTTTGAAACATATTCTAATATTACATTAAAATTATTTGGCGATACATATACAAATAAATGCTTAATTATAATTGGTTATTTATTTCAATTGCATATGGTTTAATTCTACTTATTATTGATGATAAAATTATTACTCGACAGGTACGGCAAAGAAATGGAAAATAAAGATTATAACAACAATTAAAATCACCGCCATTGTTAAGAAATGAAAACTATTATTTTTATTTAAAGAGAAAAATTAATGTAGATCTGTTATTCTATTGATAAATCTTAATTTGATATTATTCAATTTAATTTATGATTACCTAGAAGAACAGTTATGATGGTTTTAAAAAATGTAGTGAGAATTAAGTTTCAATTAAAAAATACAAAAAAAGTTAAATATAAACTAAAGTTACGGTAATTGCTAAAGAAATTATTTAATAAAAAAAAATGTTAGTTCTAACATACGTTACAAACTAAATTGTTTATAAATACAAATAATTAGGCCTATTATGTATCACAAACTTTATTTTAAAGGTGGCCGTTATGAGATAACATAAGGGTTTTCGGCAAACCGGTATTACGTATCGTTTTTACAAATCGTTATTTTAACATGAACTTTAAAATAATGGTTTTCATAACCATTAAAGTTTAAAATATAACAAGAGCTTTGATAGGTGACGTTAAAATAGTGGTTAGAAGAAAAAATCGCTTACAACAGATTAATTAATGTTTTTATTCTAAATCAATTAGAAAATGCGCATTGTAAGTATTTGTTTATGTATAATTTATTATAAAAATGTTTATACAATTACTTTTATTTTTATTGAAATAAACTTGTACAGGCGATAGTGGCTATCCATTACACATTAAAGCAAGAAACTGCATTGAAAGGTATGCTTTGGTGTAATAAAAAGTAGATTTAGATGCATTTTAAAATATAGAGCACTCAATTACAACCCTGTAAAAGCTGCAAAAATTGTTTATTCTTGTGTGATTTTGCACAACATGGGCAGTAGAAAGTAAGATACCACAAGAAATACTGCAAGAATTTGAAGAAGAAGCAACACCGCAAAGAGATCGGATTGTAGAACATCAGAACAGAGATGTTATAGGAGGTAACTGTTGCAGTGTGTTACAATGATCAATTATTAGTTTTTATTTACAGATGAGAACTAGTTAGCTGAAGAAAAGAGAATTCGCAAATTGTAATTCAAAGTTTTCGTTAATTTTATTGTAAGTTAGCTAGTAGATCTTTGTAAATATTTATTTTGAAATTATCAAGTTATTTTTTTTTTTTAATAAAAATATCATAATAGATTATTTATATTTGATATGTTTAATTTATAAAATTACTAATTACAAAAAACAAAAAAACTAAAAATCATCTAAATTGCCAAATGTTTGAAAGTGCACTGCTTTTGATATTTGCGTCGTTTACATTTTTAAACGAGCTGCACGCTTGGTATTTTTGCTTTTGACATTTTTGACGTTTTGTTGAAGTAAAACTAAAATCACGGAAAGTATAAACAACATAAATCATGTTTTTGTTTTGAAATATTGCTATCTTTTTCCGACAAACATGAGTTGCATAACATTTTTCTTGCTTTAAAACTGCTCAAAACTTACTATCCTGTTAAGCATTAAAAATAACGTTCACTTTCGAGCGTTGTTTTAAAGGTTGCTACGTAATACTATTTCAGTAATAGACGCTAGGAAATCAGTTATTTTAAAACTTTATTTTAACATAAAGGTTGACCCTTATTTTTAAAGGTTGTGATACATAATAGACCTGAATGCCTATTAGCTAAACGCATTGTTTGAATTGTATAATATTTCTAATTTGCAATACTGCAAAATTGCATTACTTAACTTAAAAATTGTTTATACAATAATTACTGTTAACATATTGTTGAAATTGTTATTCTTTCACAGACAAATTGTTTTAACAATATTATCATCACAGTATTCTTATGACTTCAAATTATTTTTTACTTGTTTTTCTATATGTACTCGCAAACATTAAAAATCAAATAACTTTGATTGATCTTTAAATTTTCAGTTAACCCTTGAGTTTAGAATTGTTTAAGTGTTTTTAAGGCAAACTTCGATAAGCAGAACTTCTTCTGCAGTAATTCTCTCCTTGAGCAAAGACAACACTTCGTCGACCGGGACTTTAGTGAAAAGAGATACCACGTCAAAACTGACTACGATATCTTCTTTTGTTATACGCAAGTTTTTAATTTTCTCTACAGTGTTTGTAGAATCTTTATTGTGAGTTTCTGTATTTCCTGTCAACAGCAAGAGTTTTGTAGCTAGATAACGTGCTAACGATTGGGTTAGTTAATTGATGGTGCTCACTATCGGTCGAAACGGGAATTCTTCTTTGTGTATCTTGGGAAGACCGTAGATTCGTGGCATAACTAGATTTTTGACAATCAAAGTTTGTTTCTTGTTAATATCTATAGTAGTGGAGTTTTTAATGGCGGAGTTTACCTTAGTGCATAAGGAGTTTAAAGGGTTTCTCTGTAGACTTATGTAGCAATCTTCTGAGAGTAAGTTTGTCATTTTGTCGTTGTAATCTTGTATGTTCATAACGCTACAGTCGAGGAATATTTTGAAACTGAAATTATGAAAAATGTTGAGTTAAAACCAAAAACTTGTTCAGATATGTTGATGATACGTTTATTGTATGGCCTTTACTATGAATTTAGAACATAACAGCAGTCTAGCCTTTTTTGATGCGCTAAGAATAAAGAAGAATAACGGAAAATTGGGGCATTCCGTTTATAGAAAAAAAAACGCACACCAACAGATACTTAAACGCCGAATCTCACCACCATCCAGTACAAAAGATTACTGTTTTGCATACTTTAGCCAAAAGAGCTATACGTGTGTCAGATAATAAAAATCTACAAAAGAAAAAGGAAACACTGTTGGAGTCACTACAACAAAATGGAAACGGGTTCAAAGAGATCCAAAACGCATGGAAAAGAGCATTAAATCCAAAAGTCAAAGAAGACACCTCCTACTAGCACCGCTTATTTACCATACTGTATGGGTTCGACAGACAAAATAAGCAGGGTACTAAAGAAACACAATATTAAAACTGTCTTTACGACTAAGGATATCCTGAACACCTGGTTTACATCTGCTAAAGACAAACAAGGCGCTCTAAAACATGCCGGAGTTTACAAAATTCCTTGTTTCTGTGGATTAAGTTATATAGGACGCTCTATTCAAGTTAGAGTAAAATTACATATGGCTGACTGCAAACACCGCAGAGTTACTAAATCAGCAGTGGGTGAACACGTGTGGAACCAAGGACACACGCTGAACTTTGACCAAACTAAAGTGTTGGCTAGAACTCCTTTCTACTTTCCCAGACTAATCCGCGAAGCTGTGGAAACAGAAAAGCATCTTTGTAATATGAACCGAGAAAACGGTTTAAGACTCAGCAAATCTTGGCTACCAGTATTATATCCTCTAAGACAAAGATCAACCTTCTCAGAAGAGACACAAACACTTACTTCGAGTAATAACGAAGTCAGTCAAGCGGTAACGGAAAGATAAGGTCCGTTAATCACGCTAATCGCTATTAGTATAAATATCGTCATTTACACTTTTTCTTTCAGTGACATTTATCACTCTGAAGATGCAAGCTGCAATGTTTTGCAAAACGTCAGTTTGTTTGGGCTCACGAACGACAATACGGCAAAGACCAAGTTCTACTTCTTGTCTTGGCTCTCCAGAAGAGACTAGGACCAAACCTAAGTCTGGGTGTTTATTTACGACACGGTCTAAGCCGAAAGTCGTTTATAATCATAAACATAACAACCGCGAAAGCTTAAGATTTTATAATAGCTATACTGTTTCGAGGATAATCTTTACTAAGTGCAACATCAGCAAAAAAAGGAAGAATAACCTCCTTGCTGACTCAACAACATGGTTACTATTTTAAAACCGTAGCCAAGTCTTTAGAATTTTATAATTTCAAAACATTTCATGAACTTATAAACATCACTATAATCAATCAAGTTTTACTCTCTGCAAAAAAGTTAAGTTAACTTTCTCTATCTCTCTCTCACAAAAATAAGATTCCGGTTGATAGCAGATTTTTGTTTTTTTAGCTTTGATCTTAGTCATTAGACTTAGCCAATTGATCTTAGTCATTAGACTAAGCCAATTAGTTTAGCTTGAAACGTAAAAATTTGACTTGGGCTTGAAACTGAAACTTTTTTAAATTTAAAGTTTGACACTTTTTCTTCGTATTGACACTGACCTAACTTAAATAAATGTACTATGTGTAGAGGAATTTTGAGTAAGTTGGGCATGTTAAGTTTTGGGGAGATTTATTTTCAAATTGCATGGCCCAATAGACTTAAACAAATAAAAGACCGACTATTGGACATTTGTTGAAGAAATGATTATACAAATTTTTTGAAATATTTTTGTTATCAATAAAATTACAAAAAATACTGCTGGACTTGCCCTACTATATTAAGCAAGTTTGCCTGTTATAAAAAAAGTTTTAAAATCTACACATGTCGCTAATAAAAATTCTTACATTGTTTTTATAGTCGATACAGTTCTCGTGTGCCTATTGCTCACAAAATTTACATTGGATTCAATGTTCTTGTGTAAATCCATATAGTTTCTGACAATACAAACATATTGTAGTGTCATCATTTTAACGTCTACACGTGTCAATTTTTTTTACTCTTTGTGTTTTCGCTTTTTTCTTGTCAGCCGTATCTATAATTTCATTTTTTACGGAGCGCTGGTTATGACTTCCGTTCTTTCTTGTTTTTTGACTTTGCTTCTAAATAGTTGTGGGTTTTGAAGTTGTAAGGGGCGATATTTGAATGAGTTCAACCGTTAATGTTGAGGGTGTATCAAAAGAAGTAGGTGCCTTGGAGCTGGAAGTTGATGGTGTAGCAACTGTGGAATTGGTATTTTTGGATGCTGAGTCTTGTGAAATAGAATTGTTAGGAGCTGAAGATGTTGAAATGTCATGCTCAAGATCACCTGTTACAAGCTATTCTATAACAGCTAAAGTTCTTATGAAGTTCTGATCAACAAAAATATTTGGATGGTAGGGATCAATTCCGGCCATTTCAAAGTCAAAGTTTTCAGAAAAGTTTCTTTGATCATGGGCCCCAAATTATATTCTGTTACTTGTTTTTCATGATTATCTGTCATATATTTGTCTATCCTAAGCTATATACGACTTAAATGACCAAAAACGTTACATATTGTGAGTGAAACTTGTTACATGTATGAGAAGGAAGAATCAGCATGGTTATGCCACTATCCCAACATAAATTAATAGCTTTCAAAAATTTATGACTTCTATGACCATCGAGTATAACCAAAACAGGATTCTGTTTGTTTGGTTTAGTATATATTATAAAATGTTTTAGAAATTTTATAAATAAAGTTTGGACATGCAATGCAATGCAATGGTTTTTGGGAGCGATCCTGAGAGTAACTGCTTGTTTATTCTACTTCTTGGATAAACCAAGAGAGGAGGAATAAAGCCACCAGCTCCAATAATTTCAGCAATAAAAGTAATATTTCTACTACGTTCAGCAAACTTATGCTTCCTAACTAACTTCTTTTGCGGCCACAACTTTTTTTGGTTTTTAAACTTATGACATTCTCGTCTCATCGATTCTGTCTACAGGAAAAAGAAACTTATTTTTCGTTTTCTTTAATTATAAAAAAATCGAGCCATTTAACCTCTAGCAAAGTCAGTTACTCTTACCGTACTGGTAGTTTCTCGAGTTCTGAAAGATAAATTGCCCTTTTTTTAAACCTTACCAACCAATTTTTACCGGAAATTTATTTATCCAATTAAATGGATGAGGTATCTAATTTGCTTTGGCATATTCAAATGCCAATCGCCTCAAGTCAATGGCCGACAATCCATTTTCTATAATTTAATGACATGACTTACAAACTCTTCCTCGATTTTTTCACTAAATAGAGGTTTACAACGGCCTTTATTCTAATCAGTTAGAAAATCTTTGTCTTGTCAATCTTGTAGTGTAGTTCTTGGCACTAAATATTGTTTTACTGTTAAACTAATACTTTGTTCTTTTTTTTGCATTCAGCAATTACTCTTTTTTAATTTTCTTTACTGTACGAATCTTCAGTTTTTCTTCGATATTTGTTGTTCATTTTTGTTTTTTTTTCTGAAGCGAAGAACAAAACACTGTAAAAAAAGTGTATTTATATTGAGCAGATTTGGCAATGCTGACCAACTTGCCTATGGACGTATAGACAAACTTGCCCGCTATGTACGCATGAAGAAAATTTGTAATCTTTATATTCTGAAAAACATAACCTAAAATTGTGAGGAATAAAAGCAATTTAGAAAGGTTGCTTTACGGCATCATGCAAAAAGATTTTGAACTAAAAGTAATTTACTATAGAAACAAAATGACATATTACTCACCTCGATAGAAAACAATTTCTGAAAACAGAATTATCAATACTATACATTAAAACGCTTTTAACACGTTGGGTGGTAGCACTAAACAAAGCGTTTACAAAAATATTAATATTATAGATATAAAAGTTAGCTTATTATTATAAGCGATAAATTTGTCCGCTATACCAAACTTACCCGACTTTCCTCTACTCGATTACGTTTATCTGCGGTTGTAACCAAAACAATACTTTAGCTAAATATCCAAAACATGTTGCAATGTAAGAAGTATAAATTAAGTTTTTTTGTGAACCAATGAATACATGTGTAAATATTTTCACTTAAGTTCGTTATGTTTATTACCAATTATTATATATCTTGTACTAAAAGATGTGTAAAATTGTCATAAAAATCAAACGATTCAATTAACAAAAAAAATTGTAATTCAATCAAAAACATTAGAAGCATTGCTTGTTTTCATATTTGTGCATTGTTTTTGCTTAGCACTTCTATAATTACCGGTTCTTTTTTACACGTGTTTTTACCTGTACCTTTTGTAATTGTGCTGTACGTTTTGGTAAACTAACTTAGTTTCTATATACCCTTCAATCTGACGTTTTGTAGTTGTCACTGTCATACCGTTAATCTGTATTCTTTGTAATTCTTACTTTTTTTCACTATTTTGTTAGTTATCAAAACAAAAAAAAAATTTTCTGGTTTTTCTTTTATTAACTTATTTAAACGCGTTCTACGCTTACATTTCGTGTTTTGCGATTTACTAATTAATTGCTTCGTGTTTTTTTAGAATATCTGTTAAAAGTACATATACCAAAGTCGCTGATAAGTCTGGAAACGGTTCATTATTGGGAAAAATAAACCAGCTATTATATACAAAAGTTTCAGGGACCTTCAATGTCTACTAGAAAATAATAATTTTAATTATACATAGTTAGTCATACGGGCGTGGCACTACAGAATTGCATATCTTAAAATGGAACACTGTATATTATATTCGATACTTCGCTATTGTTTTAAAATATATTAAACGAAAAACAATAATTAATAACATCACTCCATTAATTTGAATACATCCTGTAGTTCTGAAATGAACTGATTGCAATGTGTGTTATGATTGTTTGGAATCCTATTTTATAAGATAGTATAAATAAGTGTTTACTTTTGACCTGCTGACAATAATAAATTTGGTGAACAAAATTTTGCACTGTATTTAGAAGTGCGTTTTGAAGAATATTATTAATTTTATGCACTATTTTTGCTTGCAGTTCTTCGATATTTTGTGGTGTATTTTTGTAAATTAAATTTTTGACATGACCCACAAAGAAAAGTCAAGCGGCATAAATTCTCGTACCTCAACTCCAAAATCAGGAAGTGCCCCATCTTGCTGAAACCATATTTCTTCCGCTGGTAGATTTGAATTGTTATTGTTCGAAAATAATCGACTAACGACTGGAAGAATTGATTAGAAAAGTGCCAAATACCGAGCAGAGTTTAAGGTAGTAGTCTGGTAACTTGGGTTCAAAAAATCGAAAAATTTTTTTTGCTTAATTTGAAAGTACAATGTCTTGAGAATATACTGTGAAAATTTCAGACAGAAATTCGAAATATTTCGGGACTTATAACGAGTTTCCTAGAGAGCCTCGGAGTCCAACCAAAACATTGTTTTTTTGGTCGGCCCGGGTCGTAACTTTTTTTCTACTGAACCGATTGTTTTCAAATTTTAACAGGCTGTTCTACACACTTATAGTTCTCATCGGTACTAACGAGAATTTTTTTCACCCCTAACTTTTTATTTTACAACCCTTTCTTTGCTAAAATAAAAGGACTTTTTCTTTCAAAGTCCGCCATTTTGTTATTTACCCTTGAAATTTAACTTCAGTAGTTCCGACCAGAATGACATGTCTATAGATTAAGAATAATCAAGAATATTTGATTTCAAATAACATCAAGAGCCAAAATCACCCGGGCCACCCACGTGCATTTTTTTGAGGTTCCAACTTCGAGTGACAATAATAATAGTAATAAACTATTAAATTTTTTCAAATAAATTTTTTTTTATATTTTCAATATGTAAATAAAAACACTCTAAATATTCAAGATAATTCATTTTTATTTTCCTATAAAAAACCACTCTCCAAAGAAGTCATGAAAATAGGCATAAGTTACCAGACTACTACCTTAAATTTCTGTTTATGAAATATGGGCCTACGATATGTACCATACCACACTAAACATTTACTTTTTGCGGTCTTTGGGTGTGAACTTATTCTATCCAATGTGGGTTTTTGTCTGACCAGTACCTACAGTTGTGTCGATTCGCTTACCTATTCAAACAAAATGTATATTCGTCGGAAACAAAATGTGGTTGGCAAATTTTGGCGCAACTTCTTCATAATAAATTTACAGATCAAAATCGTCTTCATTCGGTTCTTGGAATAGATGAATTTTATATGGACGAAATTTTTTCCGCTTCGCAATCTTTTGAATGGAGTATCGACGCATATTGTGATTTAAAGCCAATTGTATGGAATTTTTTGGATTTTCCACTACATCTAATACTACAGTCAAAAATTTTTTTTCATTTGTAACAGTTACTGGTCTTCCAGATCTAGATCTATCCTTGACACCGGCAGTTTTGTAAAAACGATGCAAAGCTTTTTACACTGTAAATTAACGTAAACCTTTAAATGATTCTGTTTGCTCTGATTTACAGAGATCAAAATAAACACGTTGTAAATTGTTTGTCGTTTTATGGTTTCTGATTTCAATAGTATATGGTGTTATTTGTTTTTCGTATAAAAAATACGCGTCGTTTGTTCCATTTAATTTAATTTTATTTTCTCTTAATCTTCGGTGCCATATATTAAAATAACTTTTTCTGCATTTATTCTTATTAAAAATACAATGCACGCCACTTATTAGAATCACGGATAATAAACACCGTTTATAGTAATCATAATTTCGGTTCATGTCATCAATTTTCTTCTCAGATTTGTTTTTATACATGAACAATAACAGTAAGTAAATAGCTATAGAAATGGAAAATTGATTTTTTCCCATCTCTATAGCCATTTAATTACTATTGTTCATGTAGTAAATGTATACTATGAAATGACTCTGCCATCGTATTTCACTCATGAACAATAACCTATTTTGCATAAATTTAGCTGAATTATCACAATACGCTTGTTTAGCGTGAACTTTGTTTTTGCAGTGTTATTTATTTATTCAAGTATTTTGACTAACTTTTAAATATCTGTAAATACGTTGTCTTTGAGAATTAACGTGGAAGTCATATGCGTTCTTAGTATAACAACTATATTTAACTACGTTTTATGTGATAACGTTATTTTGTATTTATTTTTAGTGTCAGAAAATTACTGAGAAGAAATGTGTAGTTCTTACAACAGTGAAATGAACAGCATAACGTTGTTTTTGATTTCTTTTTATTAACGGTGTCAACAAACTAATTCAGGTCCATAATTTATTTAAGTCATAATTTAAATTTTTTTAAACGTATTATCAAAATTTTTATTTTGACATTTTTTGCTTGTATTGCTGCAATGATTTCATCTTCTAAATTAACAATCTAATAATCAGATACACGTTGTATGTATTTATACCTTTTTTGTAACACCATTGGCCAAAGTTTTACAAAAATGAATTCCGGTAAAAAATTCCATGACAACTATAGTGTGTTTATATTTGGGTTGCGTCAACTGTACATTATATAGTAGTTTATTTTTAAGTTTTAAACATTGTTTCGGACATCTTGGTAAATTAATTTCGTTTCTACATGCGCTTCTTGTGATAGTGGGTAGATGTCATTGTTAGACGAGTATTTTTTCATAAGTCGTTTTTCGACTACTGGCCATTTGCTGCTTGTATCTTTACCATTTTTATCTTCATTTACTGTCTCGTGAGTAATCGAAAAAAAAATGATTTTTTGTTTTTTTAATATTTTGTTTGTAGAAAAGTCGTATTCTTTTATCACATTGTGTGTTTTGCTATTTAACAACTAATCGCTTTTGATTCTGAATTTCATTTGCAACGGCTTTCTTTTGCAATTGTGACATGGCTGTACCAACAAAGATCTTCAAATACTATGTTGCTCAGAAGTACAAGACGATAGTTGTTTTGTCTTTGATTCTATGCAATAGATCCTAATTTAGTATTAATAGACGATAAATTAGCCTTTCTAATCAATACATTTTCAGGTAACCTAATTTTGTTTGATATAGAATTTTTTGTATACTGTTTTGCAACAAACGTTGATTTCCAGCCTCCTAGTTGTTTTATACTAATCATTCCTTCTCCAACGTTTGCCAACAACGTCGCCAATGGGCAACAAAATGAGTGCCCAGGATATAATTCAAGCTTTTGCAGCTATGTTTTAGGAATTCTACCAAAAACACTTTTTCTGACAACTTGCCCGATACATTTCCCATTTCGGAAAACCAAAAAAAAAAACGCCAGGTATCCATATTTATCGGACGTAGAGCAGCATACTTTTTAAAAATTTCGAAAAAACTTGGTAATCTAAGTTTGTGAACTACACTAAACATTTGATTTTACCATGTTCATTAAATATATTCCATCTGGACTTGATATTTTAAAGCTACTATCTCGTCCATGGTCCAAACTTTTGATTTTTTGGGCGTGAATCTATCTGATTTTCTCTTTAAAAATCCGAATAAGCTTAAGTTATTGCTTATATTTATGTTGTAGTTAGTTTTGATAGTGGTCTTAAGCATCAAATAATAAGATCTCATTGAAAAGGATTTTCTTTCTTTTGATAAGTACCAAAAATAATTCAAAAGACTTTTTTAACAATAACAGTTTTCGATGGAATCCTTTCGTATGAGGCACCATTTAAGATATTCATTATCGGTTTTTCTATACACTTCTTTAAATTTTTTAGGAACTAAGCTACTGTTTTTGCTTTTGCTGCAGCATCATGAACATGGTATTCATTTTCTACCTTTTAAAGACTGCACAATAACCGAGCACCAAATGAAACTATGACTTTAATCAATATCTCACTGTTTACTTGCTACCATAGTTACGTTTCAAAACTCAAATGTAATCAAAGCACAATGCAAGACTAGATTTGTGTCAAAAATTCAATTTATTTAAGAAATATTTTTAAACGAAAGAATTTTGTAAAGTTGTGTATGTCCTACGGGCGTAACTTGCTTTTATGGTCTACTTAGGTTAAAAACTACGTCTTACGCCATAACAGCCTTTTTACCATCTAAATACGTAAATAACTATTATAGTTATTTTTTCGTAACGTTTTATCCTGTTTTTGACGTTTCCAGAACTTTAAAAAATATTTTTTAATTTTCTTTAGTATTATTTTCTGCTGTTTTTATGTATTATACAGTGCTTTTTTTTAAAAACTGGCCATAAGGTTTTACATGTTAATTTTTCGACCTCGTGTTAGATACCCTTTTAATGAAAATTTTAAAAGAATTTCTGCGCTAATATCAAGGGATATTTTTTGTTGTAATTTAGAATAAGTTATTTTTTAATTAACTATAGAAATATCTCTGAAAAC
This sequence comes from Aquatica leii, assembly GCA_035610365.1. NCBI lineage: Eukaryota > Metazoa > Arthropoda > Insecta > Coleoptera > Lampyridae > Aquatica > Aquatica leii. Next base: position 31,931,001 of record CM069434.1, read on the forward strand.
GTAATATCTTTGCGACTCAACTTGGGTGATATTTTATAATGATGCTCGAAATAGTAGGCTGAAAAAACAATTTTGTTGTGTCAGTCATAACGTGAATAAGTCAGTTTTGATTTACAAAATTAATTTTTTGTCCTTAAATATGCCTGTGTATACGCTTAACAAACGTATTGAATTGGTTCTTGCTTATATGAAGACGAACTCTGCCCGTGAAGTTGTAGCAACATTTGCAGCAACGCATCCAGATCGCCCCGTGCCAAGTAAAAGTACCATACTTAATTTGTACAAAATATTTTGCACAACGGGCTGTGTTAATGATATGCACATAAAACGGAGAAGAAATCCTTAGGTACTCACAGAAGAAGTAAAAACAAATATTTGCTTGACCGTTGAGGAGGTTCCGTTTTCAACTTTACATGGTTGAGCTGAAGAATTTGATGTGTCCGTGAGTACCTGTGATAAGGCCTTACGGAAAGAGAAGTACAAAAGTTATAAAATAAGAAACGTCCACACCTTGCTGCCACGAGATTACCTACCCAGAATGGAATTTTGTCAATACTGGATGGAGCAAATTAATGAAAGGCCCAATTTAACAAATACAGTTCTGTTTACGGACGAAAGCACTTTTTTGTTGAGTGGTTCTGTTCATAAACAAAATAAACGGATTTAGTCCCGACAAAAACCTCTAATTCATCAAGAAACTCACACGCAGTGGCCAGAAAAAATTAATTTATGGGCAGGTATTATAGAAAACCGAGTGATAGGCCCATTTTTCATAGAAGGAAATCTTAACTCTGAAGGTTACCTGGAATTGTTATCTACTCAAGTAGCTGCATTTTTTCCGAACGATGATATTATATTGCAGCATGATGGTGCTCCTGCACACAGTGCTAGGGAAGTGACCGAGTATTTAAATTTAACATTTCCAAATAGAAGGATTGGACGTTATGGTCCACTTAAATGGCTTGCAAGAAGCCCTGATTTATCGATGCTGAACTATTTTTTATGGGGATATTTAGGACAAAAAGTATTTGAACTAGAGGAGAGACCAGCAAACATCAATGAATTGAAAAACAAAATAATTGAAGCCTGTAGAAGTGTCCTTTCTAGACAATTAAGTCATGTTAGAAAAGATTTTTGTGAAAGACTTGGTCATTGTTTAGCCGCATATGGAGGACACTTTGAACATTTAACTTAATTTTCGTTCAATAATTGTTACTTTTATTTGTTTGCATTCGATATATTCTTTATAATTTATTAAATTCTGTTACTTTCCTAAATGCTTTTATTATTTTTTTCAACTAGTGGAATAATCTCGACAATATTGTCAACAATATTGTTTGTTAGGTATTTTTTAAGTTATCACGGTTATAAAATTAGATAAACAGTAAAAAAAAAATTAAATAAACTACACCGTAGCCAATTTTAAACACATTGCTCTAAACTTTTAGCTACATGTATCTTACAGAGAGTACAAAACTTAACATGTGAAACTTATGACCAGTTATGTAAGTCAGAACAGACTTCTCCACGTTATGACTGACACAACAAAATTGTTTTCAGCCTACTATTTCGAGCATCATTATAAAATATCACCCAAAGTGAGTCGTAAAAATATTATAATTTCATAGATATTTCTAAAGTTATTTAAAAACTAACTTATTCTAAATTACAACAAAAAATATCCCTTGATAATAGTGTAGAAATTCTTCTAAAATTCTCATTAAAAGGGTATCTAACACGAGGTCGAAAAATTAACATGTAAAACCCTATGGCCAATTTTAAAAGAAAAGCACCGTATATGTATGTATCCCTCGTTTCCTATACGAAATAATTCAAACTTTGTTTTGTTATAAGATAAAATATAAACAATTTAAAAAAATTATATATAAAGTTTATAAATAATTATTTACGAAAAATACAATTAATAGCGTATACTAAATTAAACAAATATTTACATTTAAGAATTTTTAATTGAAACAGATTTTCTTGTTATCTCGGTTTCTCACGGTGTAAAGCACTGTAATTCTAAATAAAAAAGGTTGTTTTTCTCAGTTTCAAAATTTTTATTTTATGGTTACATTTAATGTAAGGACTAGACATAATCTATACTACATTAATGTTAAAATAAAAAATAGTACATAACATTCTCTTCCAAATTTCAAGTTTTATAATTTGATTTATACGCAAGTGTTAATAATTTGTTTTATTTAATTAATTACTTAAGTTTTTAATAATTAGTTATTTTTAAATACCACAAACTGTATTGCAATTGCGATATATTGTTTATTTTGTATTTAGGGTTGATTTCGCAACTGTTACGTACTAAATATTTTAATATTACATAATACTATAGTAGTACATTATTATATACGTATATTAAAGTTTTATTATTGAAATGATACGCATATTAATTGCATAATTAAACAACATAAACATGTAATCAATAAATAAAAATCAATATATGCATAAAACACAATAACATTAAGGTTAATTATATCCAGAAACTTTTGTATTGTGTAATAATTAAATAAATCTAGTAAAAATAGTATAACTTCGTTATTCGCTAATAGTACCTAGAGCATAAATTTTAAAATAAGAAAAATATTAATCAGTAATCATTTTATTAAAATTTCACAAGGCACTGTTTACATTTTTAATTTTATGTTCAATGGTGTCAAGCTACTTATTAAAGAATAAGTACAATTTACTGAAAAGCTGTAAAATTTAATTTCATGGAAAAAATTTAAATGCAATTAAACTTGACTTAGGGCATGCAAATTGCTGCTTATTTTTGTTTTGACTGTTAAAATTTTGCTAAAGGTAATTAATATATGTGCGTTAAAACCTAATTAGTAAATATTTGTATTGTATATAAACCGACTTGTGTTTATACGAAAGTGTAGTCAAACCAAATCTAAACAAATAACATGAGCTTAACGAAAAATGTAAGTATTTTTTAAATTTTGTAAAGAATACTATTGTTACTATTAAATTTTATAGATTTTCCCTCTCGTTTTGGGAGCTTTGTTCGCTATTGTAGCTAGCGAAGCACCATATCCTTTATTTGCGCCTACGCAAATTTATGGTCCACCAAAAATTCATGTACCTCCACCTGTTTACGAAGCGCCTGTACCAGTTTTACCAGAACCTGTTTATTCACCACCAACTACAGTATACGCGACACCAGTTCCAGAGCCTGTATACGCAGCACCATCGCCTGTATATGGGCCCCCAAAAATTGAAATTCCACCTCCATTGCCTATACCTGCTCCAGCACCATACCCACAACCCCTTGTAATTCCAACTCCAGTCTACGGACCACCAAAAATCGAAGTACCAACACCCGTTTACCCCGCTCCACTTCCACCTACACCTGTTTATGGACCGCCAGAACCTTTGGTAGCACCTGCACCTATTTATGGACCACCAGAGCCTTTAGTAGTCCCGGCACCAGTTTACGGCCTACCTCCAGCTCCTGTATACAGCATTCCACAAATTGCTTCAACATACAATTATGAAGTACATACCCCAGTTTATTCTGCTCCAGTTGTGCCACATCCAGTATATGGAGCACCACAATTTTAAGTTATATAGTTTTTAGTTAAAAATATTTATTATTTAAATTTTAATGAAAATAAAAAAATGGTTCTAAAAAATTTTAGTATATAATGTTTTTGTTTGACATCACTAGAAAGGGTTTTCAACCCAACTTCAACATAAATAGTTATACCTTTATTTGTGTTTTCCTTTGCGCGTGGTATTTGCTTTTTGTGTTTTTACTATCTATTTTTGAGTTATTATTGTTGTAAATTGTGTGAATATTTATAAAAGTAGAATATCGTTTATGACCGACGATAAAAAGCGTACATCTGCTACTACTACAAACAAGAAAAAATTAAAACAAAAACTCAAATTTAAAAAAAAATTATTATAATTCAATTATAGTTTTTAATTTCAAAACGCTTTGTAATAAAGTCAATTAGAAAACCATAGTCTAGCAGTTGGATGAAAGCAAGCGAGTTAGGTACAACATTGTCTTGAGCAAACTGTTCCTCAATAAATATTTCTTGATAGTTTGCAGCTACAGTTTCTATGATGTATCATCTCATCTCACGTTACGCACAACGTGTATGTTATAAGAATTTTCCGTTATGTATCCACTATTCCTAAGATGTATCAAATTTCAGCACCACGTTAGTTTATTGTGTCCCCGTTATCTTTTCAACGTAACGTGAAATAAATAGCACAACCATTGAAGGTGATGTTAATCTTACTTCAAGTCATTCCATTTCCAATATTGTACGTACTTATTAAACTGTTTTTTATTTTTTACTCAGATTATTAGTAGTTTGAAATAATAAATATGTTTGTTTTTTTCAATTTTTTGTGTTCAAACAATTTTGTTCAGTAAACAGAATAAAAATAATAGTAATTTTTCGTATTGCTGTCAGCGGGTAGTTTTTTGCAATTTTTTTACTTAAAGAAACAAAAGTACAACACGACAATACACTATTGTATTTCAGACATATAATAAAAATTACAAAATTTGTTTGCGTACATATTTTACAGGTAGATACGATTAATTATCAGCATCATCTGCCCTTGGCACCGTTAACCTAATTTCATTTGTAATCTTAAGTCGGGGATCTTACTGGGTGCTATCAACCGGAGTTAGTTGAACCCAGGTTTTTTAACGAGGTTATTACTCCTCCCCTTTCTCCTTTCTCAATTTGGCTTGAGACCAACTATAACAGAAAAGGCTGGATAAAAAGCTTAGAAAAAACACAGAAGTACCAATTGAAAAAAAAAGAATGAAGTAAGCAGAACCGTAAATGCTGAAAAAAATAAGATATAGAACAGAAAATGTCAGGAAGTAAATACGTATATTGAGAGAAAACGAAGTACAGAAGTATGGAGATCTAGTAGACCTAACAGAACCGAAAAACGAGAAACAGTGCCCATTCAGTTATTATTTCAAAATAAATGGATAACATATGCTGACCGCAAAGCATAAATCCCGAATTCATTAAATGTGGAATAAAACAACTTTATAGATTGTTGCAAAATATAATAAACCAGTGCTTAAATGGTCACTTTGTACCTCAAGAATAAAAACTGGCGCATATCTCATCGTTATACAAAAAAAGATCCAAGAAAAACCCTAATAACAACCGGGGAATTTCTGTAACTAGCACACCATTAGTAGGATATAAGAAAGGATACTAAGAGACTTTATTGAGGAAGATTGCAGTAACCAAGAGAAGGAAGAACAAAGCGGATTCTGAGCCGGAAAGTCATGTACTGATAATGTGTTCTGTCTAAAACAGATAATTGAGAAGAAGACCGCCATTAATCCAGAAGTACATATAACGTTTATTATAAAGTTGCAACTTTGCAAGACTTAAACATCAATCACAGAGTAATAAAGTCTTTACAAAATCTTCACAATAGTTCAAAAGCTAGAATTAAAATGTATAATAAACTGTTAAATAAATTTGAAATTTCAAAGAGATTTTTATAGCTGAAGTATTACGAACATGCAAAAGAAGATGTCAGCGAATGGGTATCGAACTAAATGAGCCTATATAATCTACCATAATATCAAACGATAAAGACGATATGGAGTACATGGTAAAAAAACTAGGCGAAGAATACGGGAAGTGTAGCTTGACAGTCTATATCAAGAAAACAAAATATCTGTGGAAGAATTTTAGAAATTAGATAATTTGTAAACATATTTGTTTAAAACATCTTTTTACCTAAATCGCCACATGTATCTTTTTCAAACATATTGCATATTTAGTAGATAAGATAAGGACGTGCATCATCATAAATTTGTTCCGACAAACAACATGTTTATGTTACAAAAAAGCTTGTCATTGAAAATCATAATAACCGAATTATTCATATGTGTGTATTTTAGTTTTTAAATGTCTTGCAATTTTAATACATGCTTCTAAATTGCAACATATTCATAAGTAATCTTCTTTGTAGATAACAGTTAACCTATGCAATTTTAATTTCATATCATTTAACACTCCTTTTACAATGCGGTTCACTGTGATTATCAAACGAGTGGTTTTCAATACATATTATTTCGATGAGTATGTAACATACATCGCTAACAAAAATGTTAGTACTACATTACATTAGTAAAATAATTATTAATTTTTGTAGTATTTATGCTATTTAACAAAGTTTTTTAAACTAAAAAAATGTTTAATTGTTTTATACATACAACACTTCATTATCGACAAAGTAAAGAATATGTAATTTATTATTTATTATGTATTAGAATTCTCAGTTCTTACAAATTTTTAAAAAAATTAATTTGACAACATTAAAACATTATTACTTAAAATATTTCTTTGTAAATTCTGCATCACAAATCACTTTTTAATGTTGTTGTAAGATTGAATTCCAATTTTTCATTTAAATTTAAGTTTCTAGACATGTTATGCTAACGTTATTCAAATTTGCCTCTACAATGTTTACACAATTCACAATTGTTTTTTCAATATGTACTCAGTGACATTATAAGAGTTACACTCAGAAGAAATAATTTCTTCAACTATATTTTTTGGCAATGTGGTAGTCTAATATCAAGAATAAAACAACAATACTTGCAAACATTTTTATTAATATGTAATCTAAAAAAAATAATAATGTGTATAGTGACACCGTAGCTGAGTACATTCCTGTACTGGTCTAGGCGTCGACAAAATGAGATGGTCAATGTCTGCTTGTGGTACCTTGTTCCTGTTCATTACATTTCACACATGTTTGATGAGATTTAAATCCGGTGAACAGAGTGCCTACGCCAAAAAAGTAACGACTGCTTCTTGAAGGAAGTCCATAGTACGGGGAGCAATATGGAGACGTGCGTTGTTTTGCTGAAACAGGACTTATAGACGGTCATCTAGATAAGACAGTAAAGTGATTTGTAGGATATCATCAATATAACGCGCAGCTGTTATACTGCTTTGAATAAAGACAAGTGGTGATTAGCTACTATAAGCAAAAGTCCCCTAAAGGATTATTCCAACAGTCTTGTCTACATGCTTCTCAACAGCAAATCCAATATCACGTCGCTCTCTATTGTGGTGTCTTACCCTTCTACGATCATCGTGGGTATCTAAACAAAATTGCAATTCGTCGCTGAAGACGACAATATGCCATTCGCTTCCCAATGCTGCCGTTTTTTGCACCAGTTCAAACGTTAAAAAGGTAAACTGTGGCGATATAGTGTAGCATAGTAACACGTCTACTTTCTTCTCCAAATCAATGATCAGCGATTTGACGCGTTGTAGCAAAACGTTCTTGTAAAGCCATTTATCTGAAGCGCCTACTTTGATGCTCTGCGGTACGCCTCGGTAGACCAGTTTGTTTTCATCGTGTTCTTTCTTCTATTCACACACGCCACACACGCATTACCGTCATTGCAGTACAATTAACACGGCGACCAACTTTGCAATAGGATAAACCTACGTCTTGATAAGCAACGATTCTACCTCTGTCAAAATCTTCATAATCGAAGCTTTTTATTACGCTTAATACTAGTAGACAGAAATAGAACAACTAAAAGTATCTATAGTAATGAATTCTCATAAACCGATTTCTTCAAAATAAAAAAGATAAACAGTTGACCGTAGCATACTTTAAATATAGTCATTCTGTTGCCAAAAAATCTAAGTGAAGAAATGATTCCTTCTGAGTGTAACGTTTCTAATGGCATTAAGTGTATTTGTAATATAAATTTTTGTTTATTATATCCCGTTTATTCCTATTTCAACATTTAAATCAGCGTTTGTGGCTGATATTCTTGCCGTTTGAAGAGAATTTCTATAAATTTATGACATTATTTTTATATTGCATGTGATACTGTTTGTTGACTTTTTGTCATTGCCTCATTTTTGTATACTAATTATTTTTGTTTTGATTTTATAAATTTAAGAATATATTATAGGCTTCTGCATAATCAAAAATATACGCATCTGCTATTATTTGAACATCTTAATTTAAACAGATAAAATCTGTTAGTTATTAACTTTACTTTTAGGAAAAAATTAGATATATATATTATATACATAAATTTTTATCTTTGTGTCTTTAAATGTTCTATTCATATTCAAAATCTTAATTTTTTTAATTTTTTTGTTTTTCATAATATATGTTTTAATCAATTGTTTATTCGTAACTATAATTATTGTTTTTTGTTCTTTATCAATTTTGCTTCAGAATCAACAATGATTGTATTGTGCCTTGTATTGCATTTTTTCTTTCTTTTACTAATTATTAGTACGTTTATGTTGTGTTTTCATTAAATTTTAGATTCCTTTTTTTTTTAATTTTGTATATGTTCTAATTCTTTTTTTTTTCTTCTTGTTTTTGATAGAGATTGAATCTGACACTAAATGTACTAAATTAAATTTTATTTGTCCCAAAGGATTTTCACACTTATGACAGGATACATAAGTAAAATGATATGTACGTAGCATATTAAAAACTCATTTTTTTTGTGTTTGTTTTAATCTTTGATTCACACAAATTAGTTATAACCTAAAGCTAAATATAAAATTCATTTAACGGATTATGTAAACACTTTCGCCGCACTAATTAAACAATTATTAGACACAAGTAAACAAAATGTGGTTTTTACAATACATTAATAAATATTTTTGTATAGCTGGCAGCGTACAGATTGCATCTTGTTATCAACAAAACAAATTTTGAATTTCTAGTTCTTTTTTGTAAAAGTTGTGATCACGTGGTTTTTTATTTTTGTATATAATGACTATCAATGTTTTTTAAAAGTACAGTTGCAATACAACTTTAAAGCAAACATGAGTTTAATCAAAAACGTAAGTATTAAAGTGCACAAAATAACCGCCAAGTATACAACGTATCTTTTTACAGGTTAATATTTTGGTTTTGGGAGCTTTGCTCACAGTGGTATTAGGCGAAGCGCCATATCCATTAACTGCACCTACTAATGTATATGGGCCACCAGCACCTGTTTATGCAGCACCAGCACCTCTTCCACAACCGTTGGTAGTACCACCACCAGTCTACGAAGCACCATTACCGGTTTATGGACCACCAGCACCTGTATACGCAGCGCCATCGCCTGTTTATGGACCGCCAAAAATTGAAATCCCACCACCATTACCCATACCTGCTCCAGCACCATATCCACAACCTCTTGTAATCCCAACTCCAGTCTACGGACCACCAAAGATTGAAGTACCAACACCTGTGTACCCAGCGCCTGTTTACCCAGCACCCGTTCCTCTTCCACCTACACCTGTTTACGGACCACCAGAACCTTTAGTAGCACCAGCACCTGTTTACGGACCACCAGAACCTTTAGTAGCACCAGCACCAGTTTATGGACCACCAGAACCTTTAGTAGCACCAGCACCAGTTTATGGACCACCAGAACCTTTAGTAGCACCAGCTCCTGTGTATGGCGTTCCACAAATTGGTTCATCATACAATTATGAAGTACACACACCAGTATATCCAGCTCCAGTTGTGCCACATCCAGTATACGGAGCACCCCAATTTTAAAATAAAAAATAATTATAAATTAGTATTAGATTGTACAAATATTTATTTAATAAATATGAAAAACTTAATTTTTTTTGTTATTTCTACAAGATAGGTTTTTTGCGGGTTAATTTTTACTTTACGTAATTTTGTTAATGCAGATAAACACAATTAGTAAATAATGACCTCGTTTCAAATTAACACCTAGTTTCATTTAAATTATTTGATTGCCATGCGTATGTGACCTCTAACGTTGATAAACAAAAACTATTTGGCCATTTCTTATAATTATAAATTAAACTTTGTATTATTTGCGCGTATGCACTCTTTGAAGGAGTTTTTCAAAAGTTTAAGATCTATTTTTTTACGATTATTACCATACTCTTATTTTAGAGAAAATGCTTTTATTACTAGTTTTTGTAAACAAATAGTTTTTATGGTTAGTCGCAATTTTATTATTAAAACTCGATAAATTGCTTTTTAGGTTAATAGTTTTTTAGCTTTCAACTGCATTTTATATTATTTTTGAAATCCTAATAATAGAAAACTTTATAAAGTTTGCTATATTGCAGATTTTTTTTACAAAATGTTTCACTACAAGCTACAAACACACATATTGCTTTTTTATAGTTTGATGTTATTACTGTGAGATAAATACTTCTCACTATGTTATGAAAATATTATGTCAATGGATAGTTACATTTTTATCTCTTATAGTAATTATGGAAAACGTTGAAAATAGAAACGTAGTAGTTTCAGATAAAAAATTAAAAAAAAATTATTTTTACAAACATCAGAGCAATGAAAACGGTTTTCGCAACATCCAAATTAACAACTGCAATAACGTGCTACTTTAGTAAAAACGATTATCCTATATATGCATGCGATAAATTAAAAACGCTACCAGTAGCGTCGCATTTAAATGAAATAAGCAATTTGAAACTATTCACAAATTGCTTACGCAACAGTTATTCGATACATAATTGTACGTCCAAAAACTGCAAAAAGTGTAATCTAAGACTTTACTGCACTGAAATGATCAAATAAATGAATCTGAAGGTAACCTAGAACAAATGGCTGCGATTGTGTCTAGTTTTTGCACGAGGAACCAACAAATTTTATTAGCAACTGCATCTACTCAAATATCTTGTCGGACACTTGTTTACGATTTCGAGTTTTCTGTGACGTAGCCAGGATTTCAGTTAGAGAGGGTCTAGTTAGAATATTTGTTTTCCTTTATAAATACGATAGGAGAGTCAGCTCATAGTATAAAAATACTATGCATGAATAAAAGTAAGTAAATGGCTATAGAGATGGAAACGTTGAAAGCTGATTTTATATTCGCGTGATTCAAATAGTTTTGAATAAGTCGCGGACTAAAAACACAACGTATAAACACTGTAAGGTAACAATGTCAATGTCTGGTAGCATAACCATATTTGCGTTAACATTGGTACTTTACAGTGTCTATACGTTGTGTTTTTAGCCCGCAGTTTATTCAAAACATGTTTGAATTACGCGGGTATAAAATTAGTTTTTAATGTTTCCTTCTTTACAGCCATTACTTACTCATAAATCGGCTAAAAGGTTTTGACTTCCGCCTGGTTTTTTTGCAAACATCCCTTTATTTGGGATTTTTAATAAACATTTTAAGTTCAAACGCAATTTAACAGATGAACGAATACGAATCGCTAAATCACATGACAATAATTAACAAAAACGAAAATTTTATTAATTTAAAACCCAGATTTTATTTGCCTTGTCACGGAGTCTTGAAAGAGACAAGTACGCCTACCAAATTACTGGTCGTATTTAATGCTTCATGTAAGTCATTTATATGGCGATCAAATACCACATTCAGCATTGACATGTTAATACTTATAATACTTCATCTGCAGTATACTTAGTAACCCGTAGTTTACAGCAAACTGCAACGAAGCAATAAGAAAATTCTTATTTATGTTGATCTGCTTGCCAGATCACAAACTATCAAATTTGCACTTAATTGTCTGGATGGGCCCGGCACCCTCCAGGCCCGCCAAAAAAATGTAATTGACACATAATAATATGTTTTTATGAACAATGGAACCTAGGCGCGGATACCTAGTTACGCGCATGTTCATACGTCAAAAATTGTGTTATTGGCACTTAAAGAAGACAGAATTTGGAGCACGTCTGCAAACTTTTTGTTGTTTTAAATCTTGCAAATATAATTATTTGATAGTAATGGCATTGCAGAATTTATCCTATGTCTCTTGTTTAATTTGCGTGCAATCGTATGAACACATTTTATATAAGAACTATAAAAAACGATTTAGAAAAACAGTAGTCAAAACGTGGCATCAATCTAAAAATAAACACTTGTTTTTTTAAGAACGTGAAAAATAATTTAAAAACATTGCATTTCTTAGTACAAATTTTATTTTGATTTATTAGTATTAAACTTTTCTTTACTATTGAGAAGAATCTTTGACGATTAATCTACTAATACTAAGCACATTTTAATGTTCATTGTTACGACCACACCGGGAAGTTTTGAAATGGTAGAGTTTCTCATTTTGCGATCGCTCGTAAGTACTAAAATGCAAGAAAAGCGCACAACACAGTGTCCTTTAGAAAATTGAAAATTCTTGACGAACACGGATAGTTTCTTCTTCTGAAATTTTGATTTACGATGTTACTTGACTCGTACACACCCCGACAACTCATTCTTGTACTTGGATGTAGCAGGATAGCAAAGCACGCAAACAACACTTAACTTATGCCGACTCTAGTCCTATAGTGCCCCTAGAGTCGGACACTCATAGATAGGGCACCAGATAGCAACAATCCACAATGGAGCAGCTACCACCTTTAGATACTTGTGTTACTGCTAAACTAAGTTTAGGTCAATGTCACAGTTTTCTCCAAATGTATAAATTTTGCCGCTGCCTTATTGGTGTTTACCATTTGTTGCTTTTTACCAAAACAAATTACTTTACTTGGAATCAGATGGATTGTTGCCCGTTTTATAAGCTAGAGTCGCATGGCACTCTATTCACCCCAAGCGTTTTGAACCACGTACAGTTATCACCAGACGCCGCTGTTAGCAAGTCGTCACCACTACGCTTTGAGCTAACAGGACTCGGCCGTTGACACAATTAAATGAACAAATTTAAGTGCCAAAATTGGTTTCTTACGGTGCCGGTCTCATGAACAACTCACACAATTACGTCTGAAAGCTGCAGATGATAGACTAAAACAAAACTTCATTGCACTGCCATATTAAGAAACGATAAGCCTCGCTCATGGCCAAACAAGAAGTTAATCCTAACATTGGGTAAAACTTGTCCGTCTTAAGTACAGCAAACCGGCTAACATTACATTCCACATTTTTCCAAAAACTCTTTGTATATCTATAAAACAGTAGCATGTCAAAAGTTTAAAAAAGTAAAGTTGCAGAGAATGTTAAATTTTACAAGTTGTTTTAGGCGTTCTAATGTATTATCTGAATACCAGCAGTTATTTGGTCAATTTCTTGTTAATCTTACTATAGCATTGGTCAAAAACTCTAATCTTTAAAATCAATAATTTTGCTTTTAAATGAACACCATATACACAAAGCAGTTTGAGAAACGATTTTTTAAGGCTGTAACGCTCACTTTCAAGAACGTTATTAGGTGCGATTGCTATAATTTTTTTTCTTAACAGAATTTGTCAGCTTTGCCGCTTTATCTTTGACGCATAATCAGATAAAACCAAACACATGGTACTTGCTCAAAACATCATTTGGTGTCGTCTTTTGTAAAATCGTGTTCGATGCAAGCGAGAATGGTCGTATAACTAAAAACGAGCTAATTTACCAGAAACTGCTTCTGTGTGTTGACACAAAACATCTGCAAAGTGATTATTGTAATTTCTATGTTTTCGTTGTCTAGAACCACCTTCATATTTTAACTAACTGGTCCGGTCAATCGTAATTTACGACCAGAACTAAGAAACGCAAGATCGAGTTTAATAAACAAATAAACGATATTGTTCATCGCAAAAAAAATTCCATTTTATGTGATTTTTAACACAAATTTTTAACTAATCTTTGACATCTCTGTTGCAACGTCTTTTATGATTTGACGCCGGATGTCAACGCTTAGACAATTACACTAAATATCACTAATAATTTTTTAAGGTTTCATATAGTATAATTTTATCAACCAGACACAGTTTTCAATAGTAAAAAACTTTGCACAAAAACGCTAAAACTTGTACTTATGTTTATTATTTTTACAAACAAATCAAGCTATTTTAAAAGCTTTTCTATTGCCTCAATTGCTTCTTGTCATGTGGTAAATGTACTACGTGCAATTCAAGAACTAATCCATAAAGTAACAAGGTTAAGTATTTTTGTATTATTACGTTAGGCAAAACAACAACTATAATTTGCAAAATTACTATAATTTTTAGAAGCTACACTTGATTAGGTTGCTGCCAACTCAATTACTAACTCCAATAGTTTTTTAAGCTACTGCCATTGTTGCAACTTTCCATTGTTTTTTTTTTAATTTTGTTAGAATTTTACTATCGATCTGGTGCAAAAGTTATAAAATTCTTCCGTATACAAAATTTTAAAATGTTTATTACTAATGTTCACTTTCTTAATAATAACAATAAAGTAAATTTTAACGCTTTCGTTCATTTTAAAGTTAATATTGCTCTTAACAATATAATGTAATATACGCTTTTTGTTTAATTAACTGAGCTTAAAGTTACGTATTTTGATTTATAAAACTGTCAGACATTAACGACGCGTTGCGTCATTCAAAATTGTAATTACTTTATTGGCAATGAAGTAAACAACAGAGTTTGAACAATTTAATATAAAGCATCTCATCTTTTGACGGACTAAATTGCATTCTTTATTGTTTAGAATCTGCGTTCGACACAAAATGTGTAACGCAAATCTACATACATAAATAAAATAATGATTTTTATCAAAAAATACGTAAAATAACCAAATTTATACATCACTCAAAAATCGAATATAATTATAATTTACAAGTTGCGTGTTATTGCAATTTATTACAACACAAGTAGGTACAGTAAAATAAATGCATTTATTGTTATTAAAAAGATTTTTAAAAATTTTAACTAACGTAACTACGGAGGAGCCTAAATGTACCGGGCACCACTTTAGTACTTAACACAGAAGTACCTTGGTTATCTAAAAGTACATGTTTGGATCGGATCTATTCGCGTTTTGATTCAGTGCTGGAATTCCTAGAGAGTAAAGACAATGATTTGGTGGACAATTTAATTATCTCATTGACATCGCTTATATGACTGACTTATTCGCCAGATTTAACAAGACTAATTTGAAACTACAAAGTGACACATTAAATTGAATCAAAGCTAAAAGTGTAATATCTGAGTTTATTGCAAAACTTTTGCGTTACGAACAAAACTTGGTAAGAAGACAATGTTCTCAGTTTCCACATTTTTCAAAATTGCAAAATAGAGATAAAGATTTGTTAGCTTATTGTTAACACTGAACGGCGCTTTATTCGGACCTTAACCAAAGATTTAAAGACATTCTTCACGTGGATATTCCCGACTGGGTGTTGAACCCTTTTGCAAGTAATCAAACCCAGATCACAAATACATATAAATACATACTAATACAGGAAAACCAATGTTTAAACAAGGATACGACAACTTCTGAGTACAACAACAGATCTCAATTTTTATCTAGCGTTATGGCTTATTGTACAGAAGCTGTTGATAGTTTTTCCGCTTTCCTAATTGGTAGAACGTGGATTCGGTGCCATTAGTTTCATCAGAAATAAAAATAATGCAATTAGAAGTTTGTACTCATGTGGATTTACGGTTGCTACTCACAAACATGGAGCTCGTAGCGTCCCATCAAGTTCATCGTCATTAAATTTTTTTTGTATTTAAAAAAAAGTTATAATTTCAATAAATACTTCTTTAAAAAAATGTTTTATTTATATTTTATTTTTACGTCACCATTTACCATTCAAGACATCAAAGTTAAATTTGTAATTTTTCTATTATGCATTTATGTAGATTTTTCACTCAGGGGTCCGCGGGCAAGTTTTGTTTATGGAAAGAGATCCGTGAGTCAAAAAGGTTTATGAACCACTGGCCTAACTCTTGGAAAATTTTTGTAGCCAATTCAGTATAATAAATAAACAGAATAATACCAAAATCGAATATTGGAGACACGTTTCTACTTAAGATAACCCAGCGGATATCTTTCAATTTGAATAATGGTATCTTTAAAACATCATTGGATTAAGTTGGCAAGAATATGTTATGTTGACTGATTATAAAAAATGCCATTATAAATTAAAAATTGTTTTTGTATGTAATTAAATGAAAATCGTTTTTAAACAAAAATATTTTATTTACACCAAACATTTGAAACGTCATCAAGAACAAAAAATAAATGTGTGCAACGATACGAATTTCTTTTTATTCTGGTTCTTAAAAACGTCTTATAAAAACCAAATCTTTTTTACTTCTTTTTATTAATTTTTGTAATTAAATTATTTAATTATGTTAATGCCGTTAATTTGTAATCATTTATAATCAGATGTTCTACTTCTCACATCATCACTATGAATTTACATTCATGCTGTATATTTTTCCAGAATATTTTGAGCGGTATTGATTTAATTTTTACCTTCTGGTTAACATCGCACAATTTAAATTATACAACAAAGTAAACGATCATAATCGTTATGTAACGTTTAGAAATCATGCATAAATCAAACGTAATAAACGAATATTAAAATATATTTATTAGAACATTACTTTTAAAATTAAACATATTTTACTGTAATTAGATATAAGTGCGTCAAGGTTAAATTTTTAACAATTAAACACAAACTTAAGATCTCTTCTGTTACGAATACTGCAAACAATTTTGATTTAGTGTACAACATTTCAAATTTATACGCAACTTACGAAACGTTAGTTCTTCACCTCGTTGTCCTTTCTTGAAGTTCTTCGAACACAAAAATTTTTATTAAAACAACTTCAATTGTGCACATCATAAATAACGCCATGAATATAGCGAAATGTGAATCTGGACTAATCCTAATTGTACCAGGAGGCAAATCATTTTTCAAACCCAAACCATCTATCTCACTTAGCATAAACAACATAAACATTTTCTAAATATTATTTACTGTGTCATTTTTTTAAACAATTTATACTTAAAAACTTTTTTAATCGTTAACAGTGTTATTATTTGCGTCACCATAGAAGCAACTATCAAAAACAATACCGGTTTTTTTTTAACAACGATATAAAACGGTTGTACCGTTACTGGTTGGTTTATTCGCAAATCTAAAAGTGAAATTGTGATAGAATTTACTTTCTCGCTGCCAATCTAGGTCAGAAACTTTAGTGGGTGATATTATATAATAATATTTTGCGTAATTTTATTACAGTATACTATGTTGTAGACTTCCTTGTTTATTTTTCGTATTGTGAATGTGTGTAGCGTGCAGTTTTTGCTACCTTATGCCGTTTATATTAGTATATGTTAAATAAATTTAAACAAAAAAAAATATAATGTATGTGCTATCGATGACTTTTTGACACACACTATTTATCACTATAGTAAATTGCAGAACTATATACAAGCAATTGAACAGGTAATATTGTATAAATTGGCATAAAGCAGTTAAATAAATCAGAGATTAAGAAATTCAATAGCTTACTCTAAGATTCTTATTGCTGTAACTGGTAATAAATTATTGAAAAACGTAGATAAAAGTCATAAGGTAAAGGCACCAGTAGCTGACAGGTTAAGACATTTTTTTCCCTGTATATTAATATATATGTATGATTTACAAAGTTATGGTTGTACACATTTGTTAAATTACACTATATGACATTAGTAAATAAATGGTGGTAAAAACGGCTCAATAAATGTGTAATGGTTTATTTAAAAAAAAAACTACACCTGCACCTGAACCTGACAGTTCGGTATGAAGAATGAACCATAACCTGACATATAGTGAACCAATAGCTGATAGCACTCATTTTGGATTAAACACGTTGTTTTATGTATTATTAAATTATCATTTTTTATCTTAATAAAAAAGGCAACGAAAAAACAACAGTTATTATTTTGTTATGTTTGAGTACAATTTGTTTTACCCTAATATATAATAATATAATAATTGTTTCTCAAATTGTAAACAAAGAGGTATCTTTGCATCACCATTCCAAACATCTGCACGTGGTAAATGCCGCTACTTTATCTTTGCCAATGTAATGCTTCAAAGTTTGAAGTGAGTTGTGGTTCAGTCGCTTCGTTTGTTTTTTCAAATGCCACTGCTCTTGCATTCCATATCTCATGATATTATTCCACATTTTCTAAAATGATTACCCACAATCTGATGAGTTATTCGTTTCGCTAACACTTCTTTTAATACAGGAGCAAAGTTTTTTCGCTTAAGTTCCGAGTTCCCATTTTCTAACTTGCAACTATAATCTTTCTCTTTCCAGCTGGCTTTAAGAGTTTTAAAGATCGCTACATCTAAGGGTTGAAACAGATGAGTGGCGTTTGGAAAGAGAGCAATAAGAACAATGTTATTTGTTGAACAAAAAGTGCTGAGATGAATAGACATGTGAGACGAGTGACCATCAACGAACAGTAAAACTGGAAAAGTAATGTTTGATTGAATCAGCCATGGGTGAAATATGTTTGTGATGTACTCGTAAAAACTTTATGTCGTCATGCATCCTGACTCTGATCGCCCAATGCTTTATTCTTTTGGAACACTTTCTGCCAAAATTGCTGGAATTCTAGTATACACGAAAATAATTAATGGAGGTGCTAGTGCACCTGCTGCGTTGCAGTTCATCAATACCGTGAGGCATTCCTTTTCATCATTATTGGCAGCCTAATAAATAAATTTGTCACCTCTAAGGGCCAACACTTTCAACCCATTCGGATTAAAAAAAAACTAACTCGTCAGCGTTAAATACAAAGGATGGATCAAAAATAGGTTATTAGATGTTAGGTATTCTTCAACTTCTAGGAACCAGTTTCTAATCTGTTCCTCTCTCCTACGGCTTTTTGTTAGATTTTGGCTCACTTTTTGACTAATATCGGGATGTCGTTTCATAAACCCTAAAAACCACTTTTTTCCTAGCTTAATGTGACCAATTTTGTTGTCTTTTTTAAATTCTATTGCTAGTCTTCTGACACATAAGATGGAAATTTTTACGAGCCATTAATTAAATCCAGTTAACAAGTGTACACTCTTTGTCTAATGAAAAAAATGACAACGGAGCCATTTTTTTTGCTCTGGATATTTTCCATGAAACTTACACCAAATAGTTGTTTTGGGAACGGAGTATTGCTTTGCAGCTGTGGCAACTGCTAAACCATTACGTACGGCAGTTAGTGCCTGAGTCATACTTTCTTCCTCATATTGAAGAAATTTTTTTGTTGTGGACATCTAAAATATAACATTTTACGTTATTTTCTCATCAAAATAATATTCAGGTTTTGGTTTCACAATTTTTCGATATGATCCTACGCCTGACACCTAATGTCAGGTACTAGCTCACTTTCAAAAAAATTAAACCTAAAACTGACATTCTTACAAATATTATTATTATCCAAGGTAAATAAATTATGACTTAAAAACCATTTGCACCAAACGTTTTTGTACCTAAATAAATGAAAAAAAAGTTCTAAGCTAAATAAAGTACAATATTTTATTAATATTATGTAATCCTTACCTTTTTTTAAATCTTATTAGAACACAAGCAAAAAATTTTGGATAAAACATCTCTATTCTCCCTAGTCATGTCCAACAGCCATTGACAATAATCTATCCGTCAGTTAAAGTCTTCGTCATTTAAGGCTTGATGTAAAACCGTATGACATGGATGCAGTCTAAAAATTTGAAATAACGAGCACATTGTGAAACAAGTAAAGTATAAGTTTTCGTTGAAATTAAAATCACAGTGTTTGTTTTTGAACGTTTTATTAGCAAAATTTTCGTGAACTTAACTTTTTCATTTTATCAGTGCTGAACAGGTCAACTTTACATAAAAGGTTGGTAATAAAACGTTAAAAAACAGACACTGTGGTTTTATTCCTAACGAAAAGTTATGTAAGACTTACGATAACCACATAAAACATTCAGAAATTATCTACCAGTAAAGTAGTATTTTAGTGACATATAAACTTACCTATAATCCTTTAAAATATTTAGAGTAGTAGTACGTGATATACCCAACGCTATAATTATTGCTCTCGTACTAACGTGGGGATTTAATTCCACGTATGCTAAGACATTAACAATATTGTCTTTCGTTGTTCTAGCTGAGTGTCTTTGCAATTTAGGTCAAAAACTGCCAGTAGTAAGCAAGTGTCGCACTAAACGCGAAAAAATTCTCATATCGCGTAAACGCCGATTTGGATAACGAGCTCTTTATACTCTTTCAGCCAATGCCGAGTTTTCAAGACATTTAAAATATACCGCAACCTTATCAACAGTTTCATCATTTGAAAAAGGCATTTTAATTAGTTTTAAGGCCTACAACAAACACTAATTGCCCTATCTCTATAAGTACAATTTTAGTATTTGTTGACAAGCTAATTTTAGACATTTGTTTCTCCTCCATGGTTTACTCTTTATATTCTCCTTACCTTGCACTTGCGTAGTATATGCATTGATTTTTACGCCTTACACGTTTTTTTTTAATTTTTTGAACTAAGAATAATACTTTTTAAAAATTATAAAATTATGATATTTCATCATCGATTCTTAGAAAAAGACAAATAAATAAGAATAAATACCGGTGTAATAGCGTCTTTTTAAAACTTTATGACAACTAAATTTTCGTTTTCCGTATTTTGGGTAGAAATAAAATATCAAAATACGGTTTTCACTAGCCTATTAAAGTATTTATTTATTACATTTTTATAGAAAAAAAAACATATTATTGCATTTAATTTTTTAGATAATTTTGCAATTTTCTATTATAACAAATAACGCGCTCTAGCGGCATCACTAAATTAGACATACCATAACCCAGTAAACATGGATTGAAACTGTTACAGTCACAAAATTAAAGCAATTGTTTCATTACGTTGTAATGAAATGTAATGTCTTAGCTTCAATTTTATTTCATTTACATGTAACTGACAGTAAAGAAATTAAAAAAGTTCCGATTTTTCGCAATCATTTTTAAATCGTTTCAGTACTTGCAATTTCTTTCCAATAATCAGCAATCGTTTAAAAACTAATTTGGTAAAATCGAATATTTTTTGAATAACTAGAGTTGGTTAGAGATCGTTTAAATAAGATTAAATCATTTTCAAAACAGTGAAATCGTTTTAAAATTGTAAAAACGAATATTTTGTGATTAGTCAGCATTAGTCGTTGCTATCCTTTTGATTAGTGTCATCAACGCTTGCGCTGCAAGTTAAAGGTTGCTACTTAGTAGAAACTGATGCAGTTTTTCCGTGAAAAGACCACATCAAAGAAAGTTGCAATATTTAAAAAATAATTAATAAATAATCTGGTTATTTGCAAAACCGAAACCTACTAAAACTCAATGTGATATTATATTTAAAAATATTTATTGTACAATAAAGTTTAAAACGTGCATTCGAAATATTATCGATTTAATTGGTTTATTTTAAAACTAAAACTAATGTATCATTATATTACTAAAGAATCGTTTCAGTTCATTATTGGAACAAGAAAATCATGTATTTATCTATCACTTACTATTAATTCAAGAATTAAGCTTTTAAAACTTAAACCGAAATTATACTGATTTAAATAAGTGAAATAGCGATGAACTTATAGCTATTTTATTGTACTTAGATTTCTTTTATGTTTGTAACAAAAGTGAAACATATTTTTTTTTGTTTTTAAACTGTTACTAAACATTATCAATTTTGTGTTTACTGGGAAGTAAGATGAGTTTAATGGAACAATCAATATTTTTCCAACGAGACCGAGTTTGTTAAAATCGGTTTAGTCATTTACGACTTACACATGTTTATTTACAAAAAACATTGAATCATTCCCAACTACTTTAATAAATTTAATAGATTCGTTAAAAAGTATTAAACAAAAATTACTCGAATAAAACTTAGCTTTAAAAGGCATATATTTTTTAGTACATTTAGTAGGTGTATTTTAGTAAAAAATCACTTTAAAAGTTTCCAATAGCGGCTACGCTCTTTGAAGGCCATTTTGGAAACCTGAAAATAATTTCTAGAATTCTAGAAAAATTTCTAGAAAATCTTTTGGTCACTTTAGTTATAACATTTTTTACTTAAAAAATTTTTATGCAAGTGTATACGACGAATAGTTTCCGAGATACATTACTTTGCATTCTTATCTGGCCACTCATTACTCTCAAAAAACAACGACAGTACAAAGAGATTCTGTTTTTTATCTATAATTAATAGTCTGTGAAAATTCTGCATTCACGTAAGTTTTTTTCCAGCGTTATTTAATTTATCACTGTTAACTTTTTCTTCTATTCATTAAAATTTGTTCTTCCACGAAAATGTTCTTAATTAAATCAAGTTTTTTCTATTTTGGTTTTCTTCATTCTATTAATGTTTCTTTCAAAAAAATTTATTTTATTTTAAAGCTGTCACCTATTATAAGTTTTTGTAGTCTAATATTCCAATATTTTTTAACTGGTTTATTTTCGTCTAGTTTTGTTAATCCCATTATCCTATTTTACTTCTACTGCCTTAGTTTTAGATAGAATCTAAACCCTTATTCCTTTATTTGATCTTTTATTGTACTGTTTGTATTTTACTTTTCACTTTTGGTAGGTACCCAAGTTTTTGTTTCTAAAAGTATGGTATTAGCAAATATTTCTGTATGTTAACAATTTCTTCATTATTTTTCTTCATAATATCTCTGTAGTTCTTCTTCTTATAGTTATCAGTTGATTTTCTTTACGTTTTATAATTCTGTAACAATTTATAATTTTTTTGTTTAACTTTTCTTATTCCTTTTCCAAAATTTTGCCATAATTTTTGTTTAGCTTTTAGTATCATATTTTTATATTTTATTATTGTCATTTATACTCTTTATAATTTTGTTGTCTTATTTTATAATATTTTTTTACTACGACTAACAGATAATACGACACATTTGATGTTTATTAGCAACTAGACAACGTTGTGCATTCTGTTTGGCCAATTTCATTTCCGTATATGTCAAATCCATTTCCGTACAGGTCAATGCCAACAAAAGTTCAGTGCACCACAAATAATAAAATTACTCAATTTCACCACATGTTCAAATTAACTTAAAAAGGTCAGTAATTATTAACATTGAATAAAAAAAGACCTATTATCTTTTGGCAGTCATTGACAGTTGCAAGGTTCCAAGATGTTTCTTCCAGACAGACTTGATATCTGTATGTTATTATTTAAGCTTATGTTAATGTTGGTTTCATAAGAACTTACGCAAACTTTTACTATGTGTTACATTATAATCTTATAAAAACAATATATTCGTACAGTGTCGCTACCTTGTTAAAAATATAACTAGAATCAATCTTTGTAATTGACTTCTTGTTTTTTTCTACTGAATTATTTTTTTAAGTATTAAGATTGCTAAGCTCGGATACATTTGTTTTGTTAATTTTTACTTTGTATCCCAATATTTTTAATATGTAAAAAAAATTTGCCTTAAAAATTGTTGTAGCATATTGAATCATTTCATATAAATAAACATTAAGGTTGATTTCAAAAATTAAAAAAGTGTACGAAATAAAAAGAATTAGATTGGTAGTAAAATCAGAAAAATTGCAAGATCAAATAGAATGCATGAAAAATAAACAGAAACTACATTATGTTTCAAATAAAATGCACCACATAGAAGGAGTAGACGTGTATATTAAACTGTTATATATGGACAAATAAATCATTAAAATTTGAAATAAAAATGTTGATGTATTTAAAAAATATACATGGTGTTATCAACATCTCTACGCTTCTATTTCTTTTATTTTTGAACCCTTATCGTTGCTTTTCAGATTTTTTAAAATCTAATTATCAGTTGTCATTGTTTGTAAGTGCCAGAATGCCACGAGTTTGCAGACAAGGTAATTTTCAACAATTAACGCCTTTTGAAAGAAGACGAATTATCGGTATGCAGAAAGCTGGGTTGGGATATCGTAAAATCGCCAGAAGATTAGGACGTACTCATTCAACAATATTAAGAACATGTCGTGGATGTGCAGGAGGAACAGTTGCAAACACCACGTAGAGGTATTGGACGACCCAGAGTCACGCATGAACGAGAAGATCGTCTGTTAAGAAGAAGTGCCGTTCAAGACCCTTGGAAATCATCGCGTTTAGTTGGAATACACTGGGATAATAGCAGTTGGTCTCTATGAGTACTGTTTATCGTCAAATCCGCTCTTTTGGATTGCGATCCTATCGACAAAGCTCTTGTATTCCTCTAACACCTCACCACCAAGAAGTCAAACTTCAATGGTGTCAAGCCCGACAACATTGGCTACATGAATGAAACAACATTATTTTTTCTGATAAGTCTAGGTTCTGTTTATGGCACTCGTACGGGCGTACACGTATGTCGAAACCTAGAGGACAACGCTACAATTTACAGTTTGTACAACGAAGACATACTGACTTAACACCTGGTGTAATGGTATGGGGTGGCATTTATTGGGAAAGCCGCTTTTTTCACATTTATCCAAGGTACGTTAAATGCTTGACGTTACATCGACAACGTCTTAGAACCAGTTCTCCTACCTTTTCTTCAAGAACGTCCAAAAGATATCTTCCAACAAGAATTATGCGCGACCGCATGTGGCAGTAATGACACAAAGAGTTTTGGAAGAAAATGACGTAAATTTGTTACCGTGGCTTGCTAGATCGCCAGATTTATCGCCATGTCTAGGACACGATGGACAGAAGACTGCGTCATCTACCTCACCCTCCAAATACCATAGAAGAATTGCGACAACAGTTTCAAATAGCCTGGGATGAGTTACCCCAGGACCCAATGAATCATCTTATTTCTAGCATGCCTAGAACGGTAACTGTTTGCATACAAGCACGTGCTGATGTCAGATATTAAAAAAAAACACATGCATTTACTAAGAAAAAAATGATTAAAAATTGGATAGATCATTCATCTCTAAAAAAAACTTTGCTTTAAAGCTCTTCTGTTATGTGTAAACTTAGAAAAATGAGAGACCAACAATAGTCATACATCATATTTGTATTCCAAAAATCCTGATAACGTTCTTTCATGACTCTCACTCTGCTCGTCGCTCATATCTCCTAGATTTTCTGGAAACCTACCTAAGTAACTATAGAGAAAGTGGATTTTTATGCTCATATTGCACCCCAAACTTTTTAATTGTAAAAAGAGATCGTCTACAAATTTAATATAATTTTCTATTTTGTATTTCTGAGAAAGTGTTGCATCATAGAGATGAAAGCTGCCCAAGCCTTTAATTCAAGCACCTCTAATTACTAAATTAGGTGTCTTTTGTAAGTTGTCTAACTTAGGGCCCCTGTAACAACTATTTTCCTTTTTCTTTTGCAACTTTAACAAGACAGTCGTGCTGTGTTCTAATAGTGATAATTTGTTAATTAGGTTAGTTTTTCTAAAATTAAAATAAACATATGTATTTTATGTAGAATTGGATTATTTAGTAGTTGTGGTCGACCTCTCTCGTGATTAATGAGCTTACGTATAAAAATTTAACAATAGCACCAATTTCATATTTATTAAGTGTACTTACGTTACAATTGATTGGAAGTACTACATCGGTTAATATATTTTTCAATATGCAACCTTAGAATTTTTTAAACCTGTAACTGCATTCCAATTAATAAATTATTAATTTACATCAAATTGTTATGTGTTTGTTTATTAAGAATAGCATCAGCTCTTGTTGTGAGTTAGGAACGTAAATAACCGGCGACTTACTGTACGCCCTCCAATTTCAACCAACAAAAACTTACTACTTATAATTTTGTATAATGCAATGCGTGGTGGTACAAAAGCATTTGTTTTGTAAACTTATTTTATGGTTGTTACATGCAAAAGCTGTCAAATGAAAAGGGCTTGAATGAAAGTAACATAAATGACGTTTTGGCTGTGCTCAGTTGTATATGTTGGAATAGAAATTTGTGACTAATTTGAAAAACTCAAAAATACAAAAAAAAACGTCAAAATCAAAGGTCGCGAAGAAGGTTTATAGTTTCTGAACGTTGCCAACCAAAAGGCCCTCTCACTGATAAACACACTGGAAATAGAACTGACCTTTTTCAGAGTTTATTACACTAAAATCTGTAATATTAAAATTATTTTACAAGCCCAGAAATGATTGACGGAGTAACGGTTTTTAGAAAATTAACTATTTATTAAATTCAAGTTAAAAACAAATAAAAAAATAATAAAAAGAATTAAATGAACTAAAATGTAATCAAAAATAATATAAAATAAAAATAATCAAAAGTAAAACAATATACATACATAAAATAAAACGAAATTTACAAACTGTAAATTGGTTATGTATCTTAAGTTAAATTAAAATTGCAAAAGTCTTGTATGCAACAAAAGAAATAAAATAAGAAATAAAATACACTACAAAATAAACATTCCGTAAGATTAACATCAAAAATATTAATACTATTGTCCTGATTTAATTTGCCGGGTTTGACGTCGATAATATTAAAAATAAATTGTAAAACTGTGACAATTCGTCTTTAAAGTAATTTAAGTATCGTTAATTGAAAGTTTTAATAATGGTGCGAAACACACAAGTCACAAACTTTATATTGTTTAAATTGAAAGCTTTTCAGCACTTAAGTCAGCAAAATTGTCATTATAAATACCTTAAATTTCGTAGCTTCTGGTGGTAGGTTTTCGGTTGGTTATGAAACTCTCCATAAAATGATACCCAAAATTCGGAAGGTTACAGATTTGCAATGATCAGTCAAAAAGTTTTTAACCGCAAGGCGAAATAGAATAAATACGGCACAAAATCGGCACTTGACTCAATAAATGCCATGATACTTTAATAAAAACAAACATCAAAACCGTAAAACATATGGATTAAAAAAATTCCACACACTTAAACTTTCATTGAACCCTTTATAACCGTTGACTGCGTTTCTCACGACGAGAAATGCACTGATAATAAAAACAAAAATATCGAAAGCAGAAGATTTAGTAATTTTTAAAACCCGCTAATAAAGACTGTCGGATGTAATAAATTATTCGGTGTACTCAAACCTTATGACAATAAAATTCACCTAACTGACTTAAGTGTATATGTATTTAATTCGTACTTAATAAAATAAAAATGAATTATTAAGATTAATTTAAAAACATGAAATAACTTCAATAAATTAATGTGTTATGCATTGCCAACTTATTGTATTAACTTTTATACTCGTTGGCGATGACTATTCTTTACCATTTATACAATATTCTATTTTATCGTTGTTTGATTTATTTTTCTTTTTACCTTCCTTATTTTGTCATCAAAAAATTTTTTTTAGGATTCTGCAATGAATTTTCTGTATTATTATGTTCAATGTTAATGTTTTTTTTAGTATTTTTAATTTTAAATATAAAATTTTGTAAGTTGCATCGTAGCCAAAAGAAGTAGCAAACTTTACTTTTTAATTTACATTGCTGACGTTTATATTAGCATGAAATATTCTAACCGTTAATTTCATTGTGACTATCTGCGCGTTTATGAAACGTCGTTTCAAACAGGGGCTTTTTACTTTTTTATCAATGAATAAAAATAGAACAACAATTAATAAGCAAAAAAGTTTCACTTTTTTTGTGAGCTTATGTGGGTTAGGTTAACACGTTTATCGTGTTTTTTTAATTTCTTCATTTTTTTTTCATTATGTATTTGTTATTTGTATTTATTTCATGTCTTTGTTATGCGTTTTTTATTATTTTTCACTTGATGTATCTTATTTTTAATATCTTGAATAAGTTTTAATAGTAACT
Organism: Aquatica leii; assembly: GCA_035610365.1. Taxonomy (NCBI): domain Eukaryota; kingdom Metazoa; phylum Arthropoda; class Insecta; order Coleoptera; family Lampyridae; genus Aquatica; species Aquatica leii. The sequence continues at coordinate 31,958,576 of CM069434.1, forward strand.
CCAGTTTGTTTCTATAAATTTGTTAGAATTTTTTGCGTTTAATTTGATTTATCAAAAAAGACTTCTGTTTGTTGAGCTTTTCTTTTTTTTTTGTTTATCACATTTTTGCTGTTTGTATTTCTACATTTATCCTTCATAATTGTATACGAATTTCGCTTATTACACTTTACTTATTATGCTTAATGTTGTGTTGTTTATTCAATTTGCGAGCGAGAACCCGTTTCACAAATCAACTTTTCGTAGCATACGATTTTTTTTATCTCTATCTCCATCTAACGTAGTTATCTAAGCGCTGGTTTTAAAACACCAATAATTTTCCGATTTGCTTTATCCTAAGCAACAAAATAAGATATGCATTTGTTGTGCTTGAGTAAAAATTACAAAAATCTTAGTCACTAAAAAATACAAAAGTTCAAACTATGAAATTTGGAAAAAAACAAAACATACTTTAACCATACTACAACTAATTTAAAAATACTCGCATATTATTGATTTTGTACTGATTAATAATATGGTTTTAAAATGAATCGTAGTTTAGCTAATACATAGCTTAAATTTTAATTAAACTTAAATTAAAATAACACTTAAAAATGCAAAAAAATTAAGGCAAAGAAAAAATGAGAAGTAGAATAATTCTGAAATATAATTAAATGAAAAATTTAAAAAGGAACAATGTATATAATTGTATAAATAAGAGAAGAAGAATACTATTTTTATACTGTATTTATGAGAAGCGGAAGAGACTATCCTGTATACAAGAATAGAAAATGTCTATCAGTCCTTTGACCGGTAGATTCAAAATGTTAAAAGAATGAAACAAAACAAAATAAACTATTTTTTCTGTGTAAACTTTGCTTGCCAATAGCCCATCATAAGTCTGTATTTTTATGCGCGAAAATCAATTTGCTTCTTGTAATTAAGAAACAAAGTGTAGTTAATTTAAATTCAATATAATGCACGCATATATTTAAAGTATTAGTATTGTTTTTGTTAACAGTCGTATTTAATAGTTTTTATACAATAAAACAAATTTCTTTGATTGTATTTCCATCTAAAGCAATTTTATAAAATTAAAACAATAAGTTCAAATAATTATAAAAAAATTTAAATATTTTCTTTTGTTACAGACCGTCCAATAGCCGTTCACCCTGGCATTGCAGCGTCTGTGGCGAACAGTTTCGTTCGATTGAAGGTATTTTAGAAACAGACAAAGTAGTAACCTGCTCAAAATGTCACAAAAAAGTGTGCAGAAAAAAATGCTCTACTCAAGATTTAAATCTATGGATTTGCCAAATTTGTCAACAGCCGGAATCGTGGTTCAAAGGAATACTGAAAGTGTTAAATCCTAATCAGTCACAACTAATAGGTAATTTTTCGTAGTTACTATTATACATCAAACAAGTTATGTTTAAAATAATATAAACAATTTACGATTAATAGTTTCATTTGTAGTTACAATTAACCATAAAGCAATTGATTATAATGATATTTGATATACTGCGTAAAAAACAAATTAATTGTATCCTACTATTTTAATTTAAATGTTAAGAACCAAAGATGAACTAGGAAAAAACCTTGGTACATACCAAAAAAATACTTTAAAACCTTTATTTTTTGTAGTTTGTAAACGCAATTCTCATTAAAACACTTTTATATTCTTCCGTTATCGGAATCCAGAATATTCCATTCTTTTTTATGAACGTTCCAAAGTTTCCAAACACTTTAGGTACGCTTCTATGTGTTATAATAAATATATAATAAAAACAAAACATGACTGCAAAGTTAAATAAACGTTTAGTGGCAATTTAATTACTATTAATCTTAATTGTTACTTAACCTAATTTTGTAATTGTAATTAAATTTACAATTGAATTATTTAAAGCTCCAATCTGTTTTGCTTTAAAACTTTTAGGCAACAAACCAATATCAAACATGGATGTTGGGGTAATTGACGAGGTTGATGAAGACTTAGACGTTATAAAGAAAAAAGAAAAAGATCAAGTACGAGAATTTATTGAAAGACTTGTAGAAACGATGTTAGGAGGCGGACTTGACAATGTTAGTGTGACTCGTCTATACAACGACCCCAAATGTAAGAGTTTATTATAAATTAGTATGCTTTACTAACAATAATAGCTATTAAAACTATTTTATTAATTACTACATATACTAAATCTTGGAATGGAAAAATTACTATACTCAAAACACTAAAAATAATAGAATCATATATTTTGAGATTTTGAGAACATTTTATATAATAATAAATAAATAAAACTTTTAACACAATTTAACGAAACTGTCACTTTTAAACGATTTTTAAATTTGTAATACGCTATATGTAGATTATATTTTTGTTAGAATTAATGTATAGCAATTTCTAAAATGATTCGACTTTCTAACAAAACCGTCATAAAATTTTTTATGTTAGCTTCAGTACTTTCATTTTTATTAAGATGACTACAAATTAAAATAAAATACAATGCCTACAAACATATTTTATGAATTGTTTATTGTCTTTGTTTTTTGTAAAGTCAATATTTAAATACAATATTTAAAAAAAATAAAATATTACTGGCTCTGCAATACAATTTATACATAAAACTATTAATTGCAAAAAATTTATGTCTATCAATTTTTGAGTAAACAAAATTTGCAAAAAATGTCTACATTTTATTTTTTAATAAAAATATGTTGTTTTATGTAGTCAGTATAGATGTGGATATATGAAACAGATCGGATTTTTATGGAAAAATGTACAGGTTTCCTAAGAATTTTTTATATCCTGCTACATTCTATATGATACAGTTTAAAACAAAAAAAAATATAAATGAGTACAACGTTAATAGTTTATATATGCAATTAAAAACACGGTATTTGAATTGATTTTTTATGGTAGAATGATCTTAGCTACACATAGAATAACTGAAATAAAGTTACTAGAATTTAGGTTTCCACTGGTTGCATTCGTAATACTTTCATTCTTGATCATTTCCGTGTTGTCATTATCACGCAAGCTGAGCTTTCGTCACACGTCGCAGTGGACAGATTCAAAACCCGGAGCAAACTCATTGATTGCGCCGTGAAGTTTTGTTTTTATAGACCGGCCTCCGATCGATAAAACTGGTTTTTAAATCTCCGGTAGAAGCAAACTAAATTTTCTCGGAATATTAAATGGATTTTTAATTTTTTTAATGGATTTTAGAAGTTTTCGCTGATAGTAATTAGAAACATCTTAAGGCGGATTGCACAAAGCAAATCAAAATTGTAACAACTGATTATTTTTCAAAACAATTGCTACATAACCTATAAAACCACGTTTATTGGTAATGTAACAATTGATTTCAGAAATAATCACTTGCTACATTTTTGATTTGCTTTGTGCAACACGCCTTTAATGTTTGCAAATATAATTTGATGGCCGTTTCTAGCACGTGTTTTGCCACCAAAGACTGCTCCTTAATACAAATTCCCACGCTTCTACTCATTTCTCTTATGTATGCAGAACCACGAGATCAATGATTGCTATAAAAACGAATAACGTTCTTCACCAGATTTAAGAGTTGACCCAATTTAGGAAGAGTGGAAAACCAAGTCACAATGTTGTGTAAAATTGTATTAAAATAACTTTATTGTTATTTTTAATAAAAAAACCTGTTTTAAAGAATATTACTTTCAAATACATGAATTCCTTTATTAATAAACTCAACAGGAGGGTAAACAATAGCATTCTCCTTTGCATATAAGACCGCACACAAATAATTTGTATTTTAGTTTTACATAGTTTTAGTATTTTGACAACGTATTCCTCCGTATTATATTTGTTATAAATAAAAGTAGCAAGAAGTTAACAGTCTTCAGTTAAATCCAAAATATTATTTACAGCAGTTTTAAATGCTTTATGCATATCTTCAGCACTATTATCAAAAAGATTCTCAGTTTTACTTTTTTGCAGTAATTCTTAACCTATTTCCAATTTTTCTTCAAGTTTCTGTTGCTTCTTTTGTAATTGTTTTTTACGGATTCTTGAATGAGTAGGTTCTGCGGTTAGTTGTAGTTTCTCGTAATTATGTTTTTATAAAAACCTTTTTACCCTCTTTACCTTGAAAATATGGCAGAGCTATCTCATAGAACCAACCTTTAAACGTATGTTTATCAAACCAGTTTGATGTAGTGCCTTCGAGATTGTCTATTGTCCAATCTGGATGTAAGTATTTAGATTTATAAATCACACAGAAGGAAAGTAAACATCCATCAGCTGCTATTGAGAACATTATAGATATGATTTTTTTTAAATCCACGATTTGCATGTTTAGAACCTCGACGAGTTTTTCCGTTCCTAGATCTTCGGTACAATTTATTTTGTTGTAGTTGATTAGCCTAAGAAACACCATCAATACTGGGTTTTAAATGCACAAAGTACTCGTTAGTTGTCTCCCAATCCACTTCAGCACAACATGGCTTAATGTTTTGTGCATTTCGACAGAACAATATTAGGTTACGTTTTAAAAAATTTTTGTACGAGTCGTCACCTAGCATATTGTCAACGGATTGCGTAATAACCGCTCTTTCACGAACTAAATATTGCTGTATAAATTTTTTTAAATGTTACGAGTAAACGGAAACTTAAACTCTGCAGCAATTAACATCGAATGTACAATACAGTATTTTTCTTGAGGTCTACCTACATTGTCACCATGAATGCCCCTATAATTTTTATATAAAGTTGCTTTCGGAACAGCATGTCTTTTGGAGGCTGTTCAAAGAGGGTACCATTTTCAACAGCATCTCTCAAAGCGTCTTCCATGTTTTGGGAGTTGTAATTCCTTCTAAACTTTGTCCCCAGTACAGTTTGCTGCTTTCTAGGCATCAATTGATATTACCCTAAAAGTGTCATATTGCTTTGTTTAAACTTTCAGAAAAATATGATGCGGGATATGTGTGAACACACGTTGGTTGCTAAGATTATGTATTTAATTTCATTGCACTCCTAACGTACAACAAATACTTACCAAGATACACAGAAATAGACGTACACTCCATTAATTTTTTTTTATTTTGGAAGTTCTGGGCCGTTTTAACAACAAATTACGTTGTCTGACAGTTACTATGATGTTAGAAAATTGTGTCGATGTGACATTTACCACTACAAAGATGCAAGCTGTAATGTCTTGGAAAACGACAATACGACAAAGTACAAGTTCTACTTCTTGTTTTGGCTCTCAAGAAGAGACTAGGACCAAAAGTCTAAGCGTTTAACTACGACGCAGTCTAAGCCGAAAGCGCTTATAATAAAAACCAAAGTAACCGCAAAAGTTTAAGCTTTTATTTTAAATTGTAAATTATCTGAATATCTAAACAAAAATCTCTCTTATGTTACATTTTATAAAATACACGTGTTTGTAATTATGGTAGTGCCTCAAATTGTACTCGAATTATTTTGTTTTCAATATTCTAAATGTGGAGCGCGCAGTGCACTTAAATAAGCTTTAAAACAAACTTTGTAAAAGCCTTAAAGTTACAAACTGTATTCAGAAGAATGTTACCTTAGTTTGTTAATTTCAAAAATCAACATGTGTAAAGTCGCGATTCTCTCAATTTATTAGAATATACGTCATCACTAAATACGACTAAACCACATGAACAAGAAATTTGGTATACACTTTGAAATTGAACTGTAGGAAATTTGTCCTTGGGAGAAAGAAGATAGATTTTGTCTGTCAAATTGAGTATGGGTTTAATACCGTGCTTACGAAGAAGTTTTCCTAATGAATCTACAACCTTGTGAATGTAGGGTAAAAATGGCTATTTCGGATTAAATTCGGAAGTAGAAATATCCTTAGTTAATCAAGCACGTGGATGTAGACGACGATTAACAACTGTATGAATGTCTCGCTTCATCTAACCATTGTTCACCAATATTTTATTAAGATGACAGAGTTCCAAGTCTAGATCAAATAGAAAAAGCGCAATTAATCAAAGATTTAATAACAGAGCGTTTTTGTGCCGAGCTTACGAGTCACAAGAACGTCAAAAAATGGGAGAGAACCATTAGTTTTGATTTCCATAGTAAATTTTACATTTAGAGGATGATCAACAAACTTAGACAATTCTCTCTCTTTTATCTTACTAGAACCTTAATGAACAATGGTTATATGAAGAGAGTTATTAATCCAAAATTGGCATTTTTACGTTACATTCACAAGGTTACAGATGGTATATAAAAACTTCTTCGTAAAAACTGTATTAAATCTATGTTCAGCTCGACAGACAAAATCTGTCAGATCATTACTTCTCCCAAGAACTCCTTGGTTCCTGGTCATTACTCTTTTATCAAAATTACGACTTTTTTCAACCATAACCCAATCAGAGTTAAGCTTAACCAGCTGTGGCGTTACTTCTTTTTTATTCTTTGTTAGATAGTTTTTTTTAAGTTTATTGTTTTCTTTCTTACCTTTTTAGAGTTTAGAATCTGGCTTAGTTTACAAGTTGACTACTTAACTTTTGAGTTCTTACTTAGATTTTGGTTGCTTGTTTGAGTTCTTCGATTTTTCTCATGATGCCCTGAGAAGCCTCTTACAAAAATGGGCAAGACGTTGGTAACTTTGGTTATAACAATGACACGGTCTAAGCCCGGAAGACGTTCTTATCTTAGTATGACTCTACTTTATTTATTAGCATAGTTTTTTTAATAGTGATACATTTATTTCAACATTTTATCGTTGAACTCAAAATAAGCGTTTGTTACGACTATGACTTAACAGTTGACTCATTTTTTTTCTTTCACTTTTTTTATAAAATCTGCAATCAAGTACTAGTCGCTAGAAACCCACTTTGAACATAGCTTACTTCTTCACTTTACGGAGTTTAAAAACAATTTTGTGCAGTCCCCATAACACACATCAAGCGATTGCTTTATTTTCTTTCCATAAAAAAAAGTTTAATCTACATACGAAATTGATCTTTTCGTTGTTTTAAAAATAACAAAAAAACAGCATCACTAAAACTACTGTTTTTTATAAAATAAGGCTCAAATTTTTATTTTTTAATTTCTTTTAATATATTTTATTTTATTATTTAGTAATGCTCTAAACTCTTTTAACCATCACAAAATGTGTTTTCTTCTATTAATCAATTTATACCAAAATATACTTTGTGACAATAAAATTGCAACATCAAGAAGGAATAGGAATTTTGTAATTAAACTTAGCAGGAAGGTTTATCTACAAGAGGTAACATTATTTAAACTAAGATATGCCATTATCATTTGATCTATTTTAATAAAATTTTAATTATTTACTGCAATTGCAATTTCAATGTCACAAATTAGAATTGTACTATACTTCAATTGCCGAACACATGGAAATAAGTTTCTCCTACTAAAAAATTGAGTTAAGTTAGTATTGTTGGTAGCCTATACGGTAGTCAGGTTGTTCTTTATTGTAATTACAACCAGCTAAAAAGAGAATTGACCCAAGAACGCATTTATGTAAAATCCCGCTCTTTGAGCCGCAATTAGACTACAGTAACGTACGACCATACGATTCAGTTTCTTAACGCCATTTTTAATGTGCGATTGATTATTTTAAAAAAATAGGTACTCTTAAGAATTTTTGCAGTGCTTAGATAATTTGTGAACAGATTTGTTCAAAACAAATTTTTGCCTAAATGGCAACTTTTTTCAGACATATTGCATATTTATTAGATAAGATAATCACGTGCATTATTATAAATTTGTTTCGGCAAACAATATGTTAATGTTTAAAAAAAAAACTTGTTATTAAAAGTCATAACAGCCGAATTATTTTATGTATTTAAATGTCTTATAATTATGATAAGTTGCAACCTATTCATAAGTAATCTCATTTGGAGATAAAAGTTAACTAATGCAATTTTAGTTTTATATCATTTAACATTTCTTTTAAAATGCGGTTCACTATGATTATCAAACGTGTGGTTTTCAATACTTATTTTTTCGATGAGTATCTTACGTCTCTAACAAAAATATTGGTACTGCATTACCTGCGCGAAAAATGCTTGACGTTCTCAATTTTACGTGAAACGAGTTCTAGCAAGTTATTTAAAAAATCAGGTATTATATATTTTTTTAAAAATCTCGGTTTTAATTCTAAGTTACATAGTATTGACTCAAACAAGTTTTCAAATTCCACATAATTAATTTTTTATGGTACTCAATAGATTTTTTTGATTCAAAAACATGCAAACCATTTTTAACAAATTCTGCATTTAATCCTATACGTAGCAGAAGCAATCGTTTGTTTTTACTAGAAGGATTTTGAAATTCAGGGAATAAAGCCTTGCACTGTTGTTTGAATTTTTGTATCTGTCTAAATGTTTGTAGTAACATGAGCTGCGTTAACACAAATTTTGTCCAAATAATATATTTCTTGTTCTCTTCAATCATCTTCTCCAACCTTGCGATTTTTTTTAACCTATAAAATAACATATATTACAAACACGAGTCACTTTCGTTTGTTTAACTAATCTAAATCCAATTTTTTTTATAATGTTTGTAACCTAGCTACATTAAAGTTTAGCAAATTCTTGTCTCCGTTCATATAAGCCATAACTTGCTATTACTTTCTGTACTGGTTTAATGGTATGCAATTAAATTTATTTAATCGAAATCGTAATCGATATCGGATCAAGACTTCAATTAGACTCGCGGGTTAATTTTGATTGTGTGAATCTTCCAAAGTGCCGATACGTAAATTACCTGCAACTACCTTTGTTTATTTCTTAAAAAACAATAATTGGTAGAAACTCTTATCGTTTTTGAAACTTATAATTTTACATAAACTTGTACAAATAAAATTAGAAATAACTATAGTTTTAATAAGTGTGTACTATTATTAATTTTCATAACATAATTAATAATAAAAAGGACAAATATGTTTTAGAAAATGTGTAACAATTACAATTACAGATTATTTTTCAACTTACACTTTTTTCACTTTTACATATCCAACACATTTTTATAGATGGTGATGGTCCGTCTCGAACTGTTTGTTGTTTGGGTTGTAATGCTTATAACAGGGTAGACATTGTTGTAATTCAACGTTTTCTTGATACCTTAGCGGTAAATATTCTCACCACTTCTTTTAATTCGTTCGCAAGTACATTATTAATCAGAAAATTGATAAGAAAAAATACGTAGATCCCATTTTTTAAACTTCTTTAACTTTATTCTTATACCGTTTGTAAAAAAAAAATAAGCAATAATCACATCACCAACTTTATCGAGATTCATCGCTGTGACGTTAGTTTCCTTGAAACGTTTTCTGCTTGCACCAACATGTTAAAACTAAACCGAATGTATTACATAATTCATTTCATTATGGTGCATATTTTTATGTACTTATAGACCAACACAAAATACATCAATTTCCTTGAAACGTTTTCTGCTTGCATCAACATGTGAAAGTTTATTATAAAATTGATTTATTATAAACAGACATTGTATAACGATTTGAACTCCCTAGTAGAATTTAATCATGGTTAACCTAACATGGATATTTTTAATGGTACAAAACTTATGTTAATTGTTGATGATTTAATGCGCGAGCTTTATAGATCAGTAGTATATATATTTACAAAGGCTGTCATCATCGCAATTTAAGCGTGTTTTTTCTGACCCAAAATATACTTTATCAAGCAAAAGGACAGAGGGACATATCGTTCAACGCTCATTACGCAACGCAAAACTTAATTGTGCAGATGATAAACAGTTAAATTGTATTTGTGAATGTTTTTATAACACCCTAAAAAGAAAAATTCTTGTATCCAGTGCTCGTCATGAGAACACTCTAAAAAGACTCGTACGACACGGCGAATCTATTAAAAAGAAAAAAACAAATACATTCATACCTTTTATCTTAGCACCTTTCATAAGCAGTGTGTTAAGTAATCTATTAAACTAGTTCATGAAAATAAAACATTAAGAATAGAGCATGCTAAAAAATATGGTTATTGCTCCTCCCAAATTCGTTTAACGCTAAAAATGCTTAGAAACTTCTCGAAATAACGTTTTGTCGCAACTGGACAGTGAAATGTGTTCTAAAATCAAATTTTGCAAAGGTATTTACACTTTGCGGATGAAGTGAGACAACCAGTTTAACATACCAATCGATGAGCACTGAATTTGAAACTACGTTTTAAGAAATAAAATAGAATGAGTTGCTTTTATCAACAGTATTACATGAATCAAGCCGGCAGCGGTATTGGAGTAACCTCTTATCAAAGAGATCACGAAATAGAAAACTTGTTAAGTGGCATATTCCGTAGTATAATACCATTATTTAAATCAGGTGTTCAAACGGTAGAAAAAACATTATTCTAGCCGATGTGCTAGAAAATCGTTCTATAAAAGAATCTTTACAAAATCGTGCGCGCGAAGCTGGTCAAAATCTTTTCAAAAAGCTGACGATTGTATTGAAAAGAGGACTTGGGATATAAAAAGCTACGCCAGAGTCAGTTGGTACAGCGTGTTGTCAAGAAAACAATAAAATCTTACTTGCAACGACATTGTTTCTAATTGAAATAGCACAAGCATGCGAATGTATTAAATACGAACTAGACTTGTTTGCTCTTCAGTGTACGCAAATAAGTATCGAAAACAACAAATAGATTTTCTACAAACCATTGTCTTTACTAACAGATTATCACTGCAGTAGTCGGACCGATACTTTTTAAAAGTATCGCTATACGATAAGCGATACTTTGAGCAAAAATGTATCGCGATACCGATACTCTTTACTTTGTCTAGTATCGCTTTAATTTTGCGTTACTTATTGCGATCCTTTTTCATTAGTGATCTAAAGATACAAATCCCGATAAGAATTTTACATTACTTTGAGTTGCATCTCTATTGTTAGGGTGCAGTTATACCTACTAATCGTGGCTTCACCTTTTGATAAAACCGTACGCACTTATTTAAAACTATACAGAAAAAAATTACAATTTCAATTTAGCCGTATTTTAACATTAAACAAAAATTAACTGTAAGTCTATTTTTTGAAGCTGTGTTATCTCCAAGGTATTTAGATTTAAACCATGATTTAAATCAGGATTTAAATTATACGGATTTTTAAAACATTTGCACTCACCAATTAGCACAAAAGACATATTTTTTCTGAAAATAAATGCATATGTTTTGTGAGTACTTGTTTACATAATACTTAAAAGAATGTTAGCGAAAAGCAAAATTACACTTAAATTGCACTACGTAACGAAACCGCTAGGTGCTATTCCGTTATATTATAAGAAGAAATTTTATTGTCTGGGTTCGGTTGTGACAGGCATTAACAAAAGATAAATATACAATTTGTAAGTACATCTGGGGTCGGTAAAGATAAAAGTATTTTTTTGCAACGTGGGTGGTTGTGAGGATTTACTTAAAAGCTGTTTATTGCAATCCTTTTTTATCCTAATTTTTACTGTTTTTTAAATCATAATAATTTGTTATAAAATAATAAAAGTAGTACCATGTTGGATAAATCTTCAAAATAATTTGATTTTTATACCATAAATTAAACGTACTTATAGTTGTACATGATTTCGAAAAGCGAAAGCAAGCACTAGATGGTCAAATTTATAAATGTAAAAATTGATGTAAAATTTTAAGCTTACAGTACACGTTGATATTCGCAGCTTGTGAATAAATTGATCTAAATTACATGTAAATTATTGTTGTCTATTGCGGCCTTTAAAAAGAAAATTCTACTTAAAGTATATTCTGTTTATTTAGGAAAAGCCATAAAATTCAATTGTCAGTCAATGGTGTCGGTACATACAATGGTACAATGGTACATTTAAAAGTTGACGTTGCTGTACAACGTTATTTAGTTGTAATTTAAAATACTATATAGAGTTTCGGATTCGTGTTTACGTCGAAGTATTTTTAAATTTAAACAATCCAATAAATTGTCAAATATAGATTCCAAACTATCGCATTTTGCGATAGACGATACTAAAGAAAATTATCGCGATATCTATATCGATACTTTTTTTTCAAATGTATCGCGATACGATATTCTATACTAATAAAGTATAGCGATACTCGTATCGCGATACTATTATCGCTATACTTCCGACCACTGGGATTATGCACCGATAGAGTTTGTTGTGCAATATTTGTGAGTATCGTTCATATATTGAAACTGTTAAATTATGAAAAAGAAGAAGTGAGATTCCTGGGAAGATAGATAATCTTGTACATTCAGATCTATTTATCCAAGAAAAAAATATTATTAACGGCGTCGTGATGCAAATTAGATTTGTGCGGTCAAGAGCTTTATTTACTTTAACTAAACTAGTGTTTAATTTGGAAGATTACGGCTGCCCTGTTATACAAAAATTTAAAAACCGTTTTTCGTTGTATACATCACAACATAGAAGCGCCAAAGTGCGCTTTAGAAAATGCTTTTATAATTAACGATTGGGAACGGAATAAACACAATACAACTTCAGCAGGCACTGAATCTAATTCCGAACTGTTTATTGTTTAATGTATTTATATTTTAGAATTAATGAATGTACCTGTAACGCCATTAAACATGTTTGATACTGATTTATTAACAATGACTGTATTACAACATAATTTACTAAGATTTCTTTAAAGAAAACGAATGTATTTAACGTTTTATGTAAATATGTGTTTTGAGTAACCAAATAAAAACGTTTATAATTATTTAAAAATTGCTAAACTTAAAACTGACAAAAATCGTATACATAAAGTTAAATATCATTAAATTTAAAACAATTATAAAGTTAACAAACCAAAAATATTATATTATACCGATGTATTCAATAATTCCTTCGACATAATACACGTGTAGGATCAATAAGGGTAAGTGACTCATACATTTCAAAGAAGAATCTACTTGCAGAAACTGGAATACTTTAGTCACTTTTTGAAAATATAAATAGGGGTGCACGTTATAGAAATGGTTTTATAGTTTCTAGATTGCTGCAAGAACAGTCTCTGCTTTACAAGTTGATTTAATAAATCTATAATGGCTCAATCGTTATCAGTTACTGATGTTTTAAATTTAATTGATGCGGGATTTGTAAGTGTGGGTGAATTATTTCAAGCTTACGAATTAATTTTGAAGTATTTAAGTGCTGGTGCTTTTATGGACGTCAACGATTCTAAGAGATTTTTTAAACTAGCAGTGATAGTTCAACATTTAGTTCAAAAAGTAAGTACTATACAATTTTACTTTCTTTACAAAATTTTAAATTCAATAAATAATTATCCACTTAAAATTTGTTACAAATTAATTTTACAGTTAGTATTTTAATACTTATTTTGTTATTCTTAATTTTATTTTATTTTCTAGAAAGAGGCCGAGCGTCGCAAAACGAATACTTTGATCGTATCATCTGAGGTTTCCTCGACATCAAAAGACATCCAACAAGGAGGTTGCTGGGTGTGTAAAATCTGTGTAGACGGCTCTGTTATCGTCTGGAGCATACCCTAGCTACAAGGACAATCTTCTCAAAAAAACCATCATAGACAGACTTGTTGTTATTTTTATCGCTATACGTTTGTTTTGTAATATTGTTGTAATTAAATTGAAATAGTTTCGATACTAGTTCGCTGTTATTTGTTACGGTAACGACAATTTCTACCAATTCGGTATTTTAAAAACGTGCCATCCGTCGAAAGAGTAATTAACGTAATCGCGATTTTTAACAAAATATTTAGGTTTCTAAAATCTTGACCACGTCGGCTTCATTTTCAAGGGGATCAATTATATAATACAATCAATTGTCGCCCTCGTTTATAGCCATAACCGAACACGGTACTGAATTTCAAATATACCAACCAGTCAGTTTTAGACGTGTAGGTAATTGAGTTATTACTTAATAATGTAAGATAAAATTCTGAATCGGTATTCATGTTTTCTTTAAATTTGAAGACAATGACCAGATACTTTTACATGTAGTAAAAAAATGTGTTGGACGTGTAAAAGTGAAAAAAAGTGTATGTTGATTAATAATTTTGAATTAGATTTGTTACACAATTTCATAAAACATGTTTGTTATTTTTAATAATAATTATGTTATAAAAATTAATAAAATAGTACAAATTTATCAAAACTATAATTATTTCCAATTTTGTTGGTACAAGTTCCCGCAAGAACTATAAGTTCCGAAAACGAAGGTGTCATTAAATTCTAAGAGTTTCTACCAATTATTCTTTTCTAAGAAATGGACAAGGGTGGTTTAGATAGGTAACGCACTATGTATGTAGTTTGCGTATAGGCACTTTCGAAGAATCACACAATCAAAATTATACCGCGACTTTAATTAAAGTCTTGATCCGATATGACTTCGACTAAATAAAATTAATTGCTTAAATAAATTTTGGATTTATTTGATAAAACAGAAACTAATTCACGAATGAAAACGCCAATTAAAATTAAAAGGCGCATTAAAACGATTTGATCAAACTAATTTTTCTACGAATTAAAACCCAAATCAAATCAAAACGCGAATTAAAATGATTTGCTGAAACTGAAATTATTTCACAAATTAGAACGCAAATTAAAATTAAAGAAACATAAATTAAAAATAATTTATCAAATAGCGAATTAAACTGTGGATTAAAGTGCGAATCAAACTACAAAGCAGTCGATTATACCGTGAATCAAAACATCAGCGGATTAAACAGCGAATCCTCGGACTAAAAGAAAAAATCGCAAATTAAACCGCCGATTAAAACGAACACGGGAATTAAATCGCTAACTCGAATAAAAACAGATAAAAGTTAATCAAATCGCGGATTAAAACTTAAAACCGCGAATTAAATTTAATTGAACTCACGACCCCGTGAATTAATTTTAATTCACTCCGGGAATTAATTTAATTCGCGAAAGTTGTAGCAGATTGTTGCATAATTCCATATATTTATATTTTGCAATTCGTCCAAAATCTTAACTATAAACACAGGCCCGCGCCTAGCACTTTTGGCGCCTTTGTGCAAATTTAAAATAACGCTCCAAATTTGTATTACGCTCATATGTGAGTACAGAGTATTATTATCCACTATTGAAAAATAATTTTAAAAAGTATTTTCATAAATTTATTTTCATTTTTATATTTTACAAATACAAGCCATAAACCATACAAGTATTTTTTCATTGAGGTACATAATGTAATTATAAACTTATAAAAAACAGAAATATATTCTAACAGTATTACAACTCAAAATTTTTCTATTTTAGTTTCACATGTAATATATGATACAAAAGTACAAGAAATAAAAAAAATATTTAAAACATTCAATATACACGTTTATATATCACAGGACGACAAATAAAAACCAAACAATATATTATTTTGATGACACTTAAGCTATTTTAAGTGTGATAAAGCGAAATTAAGTTTTTAATTGTAGCTTTATTTCAATATTTTGTTTACATAAGTATATTTATCTTCTTAGTTACTACATCGTTTTTTTACTACTACTGTTCCTTTCCTAAATTACATGACTAAATTTTGGTAGGGTAGATACACCCTCTTATTTCAAAATTAACCAATAACAAGAGTACACATATTTAAAGTTACAGTTAACAAATGCATCAGAGTTTACTTAGAAGTACAAATCCTGATGACGTGCCTTACAAGTTCTTAAAACCTAAAAGGTGCATCAGCAATTCCTGAAAACAAATGACTAAAACTAATGCATATAACAAGAATAAGCTTAAAGAATTCTACTAATTTTAATTCTAACTGAACTATAATAAAAATATTCACAGAAGTCTCAACATATTTTAGTAATGCACATGTTACTTTTTAAAGATTAATATCCAGGTATTAGGTCTTGTTATTAAAATTTTAGCTAAGTCAATTGAGCTTTCAGTGCTTTAATTTTTGCAAATTGTCTAATTATATCTTCGGTGTCTAATTCTTTTAGCTGGTCCGTTTCTATTGAAATGATAGCAAGATTACTTAGTCGATTTTGCCCCATGGTCGATATTAAATATTTTTTTATTATTTTGAGTTTTGAAAAAGATCATTCTGCGGTAGCAACAGAAACCGGCGTTGTTAATAAAATACGAAGTATTATGCTCGTATTAGGAAAATAATCCACTAAGTTGTTAATTGTTATATAATTTCAAGTTTCTTCTGAAGACGTAATAACTTTTTCATCAAAATTTTGTAAATATTGCAATTCTTTAACAAGTTCCACGGCAGTTATGTCTCGTTCATTGCGATTTTGTCGTTTAATAAATTTTTAACTTTTTGACATAACTCTAAATGTTCGTTTTCAGAATGATTTTTAAATTTATCAATATTTTATAAAAACGCAAAATTATTAGAGTAAGAAGAAAGTAAATGGAATCTCTCATCCACTGATATTATGTTTACATCTAGAGCATTAAGAAAACAATCAACTTTGAACTTTAAAGTTTCGTCGTGGATCGGTTCATCGTCACATTCATAATCAAAATGTATTTTTTTTATTTTTCGGGGTCTTAGACCTCTGTTTTTTGAATTTAGATTCTATGTATAAGCTGGATGCTATTTCCTTAGCATCAATCAACAGATCAATAAAACCTTTATCGGAGCGATAAGCTTTCAAAAAATTATTTAAATTATTTAAATGATTACAACACTGAGCAACATCAAGTGCGGTTTTTGAATAATTTTACTAACAATGTTAACTTTATTTAAAATATTATATCACAATATAAGAATGCAAATGAACTCAAAATTTTGCAATTTTTTGGCCAACGATGCAGTCAAATTTTTTACGTTATTTTCAGAGTTTCCTTCGCTTTTTTCAAACAGAGCATCACAAACCTCCCCAAGTTGATACCTTAAAGGAGTTATTGCATCTATTCTACTAGACCACCAGTATCCGATAAAGGATTTAAAGTTAAATTTGTTACATTAGATAAATTAGATTTCAGAATTGACCAGCGTTTAGTAGAAGCTGAAAAAAATAGAAAAAGTTCTTGAACTAAAGAAAAAAAATTGATGCTCAAAGTATTCGATTTTGCGGCTTCATTGAAGACTAAATTTAAGGTATGATTGGAACAAGGAACAAAGAAAGCTCGCGGATTGTAATCCAAATTTTTTTTGTAGACCATTATGCCTACCACGCATATTTACCCTATTTTCGTATCCCTGACCCCACAAATTGTTTATATTTAAGTCTTTTTTCTCTAACGCCGACAAAAGAAATTTTGTCAAGCCTTTACTCGACACATCATCTATAGGACAAAATAATATAAAATGTTCTTCTATACTAATTCCCGTTTAAACTAACAAATCTTATACAAACTTAAATTTGATCTTGGTGACTAGTCAGGAGTGCAGTCTAATAATATGGAATAATATTTTGCCTTTTTAGTTACTTCTAAAATTTTGGATTTGATATTTTTACCAATCAAGTTGATTACTTTATTTTGTATTTTATCCCCGAGATAGTTTTTTTGTTTTTTTATTTGAGAGCGTTTTGTATGTTCTGACATAATCGGGTAGAATTTGGAAATCATTTCTATGCATTTTAAATTGTTGCCATTGTTTTCCTCAAACAACTTATTACTACTTTCACGAAAAGCTAAATTTTGCTGACCTAAAAACTAAATCACGTAGAATATTCTTTCTATAACCGCTTGCCAGTATTTAGTTTCTCTGCTTATTACATTTTGATTTTCAGAATCAATTATCTCATTTTTATTAAAACGGTTAGAAAGAATATTTTCATGAATGTTTAAATGTTCACTTAAATGCTTCCAGTCATTGTAACCAGATTCATCACTAAGGCGAACAGATTTTAAATCGCTGTCATTAAAAATTTTGCAACACAAGCAGTAAAGTAAATTTTTTGTTTCGGAATACAACGAAAAGCGCTCAATTTTTTCTTTGTTTGGTAAAATTCTAAAGAAGAATTGGAAAACTTACGCCTCGACTCCAAACTATCTCTCGGATAAATATACTTCTTGTTTTGATAATGAGCTGGGCCACATTCTACTAATTCTTGAATATTATTAGGACGTAATTTCTTTGGCCATAGTGCAGCATTTTTCGAAAGTTGAGTCATATTTTCCGTTCTGGTAATTTTTGAAGGTGTTGATTTCTCATTATCAGCGGAACTTGAAGATGTTGATGGATTATTTTCTAGAAGATCAGTTTCTCGTCTGCTGCTGATACTTATTTCAAGTACAGGTTCAGAATATTGAGATTCAGCTGTATCATTGTTGTTATTAATATTTTTGAAAAAAAATGTATAATTTTGACGTGGTTTTCTAGTTCTCCTTCTCTTTTTCTTTTATTCAGCAAATTTTGATATCCAGACAATTTCTTCATTTTTTCTGACATCCTGTATACTGTAAAGAAATTAATACGTAAGTAAAGAAATTGACAAATTATTCATAAAACATGGAAATGTTTCGACGTCTCAAACTCAAAAGCATTTTCTCAACATTACTTATTTCAAGTTGTTTCCAAATTTACAAATTTATAATTATATAAAGTTTCGTACATTGCAAGCTCAGACAGAAAAAAACGCCTGTTCGCTCGTTGGCTCCTTGCAAGCCAAATTTCAAGCTCAAACATGAATAGAATGAGATTTGTTTGAGTTCACACAATTCATATTATTATGTTACGTATTACGTATTCGATGGAATAAATGCTATTATTACGTACTTTCATTTGGAAAATATATTATTTTTGAGAAGTAATTCATTTCCCCTCGTCTCAAAGAGTTTTGAGGTTTTTCGGCGCCTTTAGCGTGCACCACACTACTTTGTCCTTATGTACGGCGCGGGACTGTATAAACAACTGAAATTTTCTAAGAAACAAATAAACTAAAGTAAATAGAAGCTAATTAAAATTTATATAAACAGTAACTGCGATAAAACTATTACAAACAAATATAAAGTCATATTAATAGTTGGTTGTAGCTTTGGTTGTTTACTTTCTAGATCTTGGTTTAATCTTTTCTCGTTTATTAGAAACAAACAAAATATTTACAACGTTAACTAATAAATTAAATTTTTAAATAAATTGTACTACTAGCACTGAGAATAACCTGTACTTTAATAACAAGTAATAACAAGTTAAGTTGCAACAACAGCATTCGTTTGCAAACCTTGAATAGATAAAAAAAAGATACTTTTAATAGTTCGCTTTTTAATAGACTAGTAAATTGTATTTACGTTTTATTTACTGATATTTATTACTATTACAATGTTAAAGTACAAGGCTTTTTTTACCGCTAAATACTAAATAACAATTAAATTCGTTTATTTAAGTAATGCCTATGCATATACTAGATTAGTAATTTTTCCACTACAAGATAAAAACATACGTTTAATTCTATTTCTCCTTTCCTTTCATGCCGCATAACAAAGTAATTTTCACGCTTGGTTGAAATTCTAAGCAAGTGTACCTAATCCCTCATTTCATTAACACTTGTAACAATCATTTACAGATGACACCATAATGACTAGATATCATAGCGACCTTAGTAACACTCTCACTGATTTGGGTTCAGCTCTCCATATGTCTATTGCCAGTAAGTACAAATCTGTATATAAAATTGTAAAGTAATTTGGTAGATACTGAATGAACCCAAATTGTACATAGAAATAACATTACAATATAAATATTATAGTGTTTACTTATATCAGATTTATTCAATTAGTGAATAAACAATAATTTTTATACCACAATCATCCTATTTTAATAACACTTACTAACCGTGTTTCTCAGTTTTTTCTATGTATTAATACAAAATTTCAATCCAATCATTAAATAAACTGTGCAGTTATAAAAAAATTGATAGGTTGTTAATAAATATTATAACAGCACCACATATTCGTTTAAAAAGTATTCTACTTAATTTTATGGCTATCGACGAAACTCGCCTTTCGTAAAATGAAAACCGTTCTAATTAAAGACATATTTTAAGTACTTTTTCTGCCTTTCCATATGGTACAATCAATATAATTAAACTGATTTTTAAAAACTATTTAATTTTATTTTTCACTTCGTTATAATTTACTCATAATGCTTTAGTGACGAGATACGTAAACATATACATAACAACCGTGGCGTTATGTATTCATAACGCCTTCTTATTACGCCCTCTTATTACGCACTCAAAAATGTTATTTCTTTTTATACTTTTGTTTAAATTTAGATGGTAACAAGTTTTTTATTTGTTTTTGAGCATTTTTTTTCAATATAAATTCCTTAGACCAGAAACCCACGAGCTGCATCACGTTGCTCTCCGAGCGTGGTCATCATAATAACACCGTTGGGGTGTAAATAGCTGATATAAACTTTTATATTTATACTATCTTTTGTACATTTGTCATGTATTTAATTTTTTTACGTAGATTTTTGAAGCGTTATTATGTAACTAAAATAAACATTTACATAAACATATTTGAACATTTTTAAACTTCGCATAGTAAAAATCAAAACTAGTTCTCTGCTTTTTGAACTTATCAATAAATATGTTATAATCAATTGTCTGTAA
This sequence comes from Aquatica leii, assembly GCA_035610365.1. NCBI lineage: Eukaryota > Metazoa > Arthropoda > Insecta > Coleoptera > Lampyridae > Aquatica > Aquatica leii. Next base: position 31,979,097 of record CM069434.1, read on the forward strand.
CTTTGCTATAGTTATTCATGCTTATTCATATATTTTTTATTGTGTATTTTTCTGTTATCTTCAATAATACTTTATAATTCTTATAAATAATAGTGTAAGTACAGTAATTCTCAAAGTGAATCAGTCGGCGGTACACTTAGAGACTCAGTATTTTATGCAATGTCAAAATATGCGTATTATGACGTAAATTGGGCACACAAAAAAACAACCCTTAAAATAAACTTTACAATGTAAAAAAAATTGATTCACAAAAAATATCAATCTAAAATATTGGTGAAGTAGTTCATTGCTCTAAGTGGAGCCTTGTTTAAAATAATATTTTATTATTCTTAAAGTCTTCTCCACAGTATTTTCTATTTTTTTAATATTTTATTTTATGAAAATATACATGTGTCGCAAACAAATTAACAAATTAAATTTGTTAACTATTTTATTCGTTATATATACTGACGATGCTAATTGCTATTAGCGAAACATGTATATTTTCGTAAAATAAAATATTAAAAAAATAGAAAATACTGTGGAGAAGACTTTAAGAATAATAAAATATTATTTTATATCAATCTAAAACTGACACAAAATATAATAATACAAAATTTATTATTTTTTATTCTACAGTTATAAAGTGAGAGACAGAAAGGTTTTTGTAGGAACTGCATCAAACTCATATTTAATTCAACTATTTTCCATCCTTCCAAGTTCAAAACTCTTATCAAAGTGTATATCAACTGAGAGACTTTACTTATCCGGTCGTCACAAGCATCGCAGTACAAAATGTTTCGATAAGAAAAAACATATTTCAAAATGCCCAGTAGTCTTCAAATATATATGTATGCCCGATAACTTCAATACGTGCTTTGAGCTATCCGACTGCAGAGTGTTATTTTACAGTACAAGATAAGTAACCTAAAAGTTTGCTTCAGTAATTGCAATTTTTTTTTCGGGTATTTATAACATAATTAAGTCTTTTTCTTTCTTTGTTGTAGGCTACTGTCTGTTTATTCCAAATTTTACAAGGACTCTCTCCATCTTATTGCCGGTCTATCCCTTGATCATTTTCCTTCTGGCGATTTGTCTCCTACAACTTTTACGATCCTGTTTTCTCTCATTCTTGAGATGTGACTCTCCCATTTTTGTTTTTTTGTCTATTCATTTATTAGCTGCATCTTTAGTTCTTCACATATCTCTAAGTTCCTAATATCTGCTCCATTTTCCTGGTTTCCGCAATTGTTTTCGTTGCATAAGTAATCAATCTTTAACAACACCATAACTTGTGATATTCATTCCAAGGTAATTAAAAGTAGAGACCTACTCAATAATTTCATAATTAATTTCTAGTTTACGCTTCAGAGATTTTTTTACAAATTGTCATGCATTTGGTTTTGTTTGAGACTATTTTCATGTTAAACTTGTTGCAAACCTGTGTCACTTTCATAAGTAATCGTTGTAATCGATCTTCGGTTTCCACAGTCAATACTTGTAATCACATAACAAATTATATTAATTTCTACAGCTCGTAATCTGTATCCCCTTTCAGTTTCTATTTGTTCAATTATCTCGTCTATCATTAATTTAAATAACAAGGGTCTTAATCTCCCTGTTTTATTCCTGCATTCACTTGTGCAGGTTCCAAGTGTTGTGCATAGGCTTTTATTATAATTTCGTTATTTCAATATATGTCTGTGTTCATGTCTATAATTTCTTTCTGTATATCTCTTTTTTTTAGTATTATCAATACATCTTTCATCAATATTCTGTCAAATGCTTTTTCCAGATCTACAAAGCAAATTCTATTGTTTTTTCAACTAACTGCTGTATTAGATAAATTGCAGCATAACAGAATCTTCTTTGCCGAAAACTTTGTTGTTCGTCTGACATTGTCATTATCTGGTTTATTTTTGAAGTTATTAATTTTGTTTTCATTTTTAATGTAGCAGTGTTATCCCACGGCAATTGTCGGGTATCTTACGGTCACCTTTTGGTGACAATTCCTTTTCTCCAGCCTTCGGGATTCTCTTCCATTCAAAAACTTTTTGTATTAGTTTTGTAAGTTCATCTATGAATGCATCATCTTCATATTTTAATAATTCATTTTATACTCCATTATTGCCCTGTGATTTTATGGTTTTGGCAACAGCTTCAATTTCTTCCTTGTGTATTTTTTGATTTTCCTGAATTAAAATATTGTGACTTTTTTGTAATTTACCACTCTCTTCCTGTTACATTGTCTGGTACAATTTTTAAAAGAAGTTTATCGATACTTTCAAGTCTGTATTATTTGTCTCGATATATTCTTTCATGTTCGTTTTACTGTTTGGTATTACCCTCCACACTTATTTCTGGGTTCCATAGAAATCGCTTTCTAAATTATTTAAAAATTTCTCCCAGTATTCTTCTTTTATTCTTTCTATTCTATTGTTTATTCTGTTAGGTATTTCTCGATATACTGCGTATGTTGCGGGTGATCTGTCCATATTGTATTGTACAAACGCTTGTTTTTTTTCTTAGCTAGTTCTTTTACCTATTATATGAACCACGGTGTTTCTGTAATTTTCTTTGTATCTGTTAGTGTTTTGGTTCCTAAAGCTTCTTTTGCACTTTCTCTTATATTACTCAGTAACTTTTTCACGCCATTTCATCTTCTTCTGTTATAATTATCTGTTTTATTTTTTTTTAAATCTACTCCTATATAATTGTTTAATGGTTTCATCTCCCATTAACTCAATTTTAATTTTTTTGTCATAATATTTTTGCCGGTTGTTTATTAATTGTGACGTATAATCTGATTTTTGCTATTACTTATTGATGATTGATACTAATATCTGCAGAATTAAAAGTCTTTACAGTTATTACCTACTCCGGTCTGATTGTTATGTTACATATAACATAATCTATCGTGGATTTTAGGCCTATAGTGTCGTACCATGTGTATTTGTATCGTAGAGGTAAATTAAAATATGTATTGCATATTCTTAAATTGTTATCAGCGCAGATTTATATAAGTGATTCTCTATTTTTGTTAAATGTTTGTTTATTGAATCTTTGCTTGGTTCCTATTATTACTTCGTTGTGTACTCGCGCATTCATATCTCCCAGTAGGAGAAACATTTTGTCTTCAGGTATGTTACTTAATTCTTTATCCAGTTCTTTATAATACATTTCCCTTTCCGATTTCGTTTTTGAACTGACGAGAAGTAATCTAGATTATATATATATTTAATGTTTTTAATATTATTTATGTATTTTCTTCTTCATTAATGTGTAAGAGTTAAATGGTCGTGTTCCTTTTCTTCTCTTTTTTGTTTTCTGCAGGGCACATATGTCAATTTTATTTTATTTTCAGTAAGATTTCATTACCTCTTTGGTTCTAATTTTTTATATTCCAAGTTTCTGTTTTCATATATTCTTTTCTCCATTCTTCATTGATTTTTTTCCGTGTTCTTGCACTTGTCGACATCGTATAATCCGTCTTATTCCGAGGAATGCATTTGGTTCTGTAAATAATTGTTTTTTTACGGGGGGTTCTAGTCTTGGTACCGGGAGTAGTTATAATTGAGCTACTCAGTCCACCAAATGACTTCTACAGGCGGAATTACATAATTAAGTGGCCATCAGTATTACGAATTTATCAAATCGTTACAAAAATAAAAAATACACAAAAAGCTTTTTAGAATCTGATGTGTTTAGTCTCAGTTTTCTGAAAACGCCAGCAACATGATTGTCGAAACGATAAATTTAGTTAGTTTTGCAAAGTTCGAAAGTATTGTAAATTTTGTAAAAAGTGTTAACGCGGTTCAAAATCTGTTAATATTTATATTTTGAAACATCATAACCGCGAAAATATTAAAAATAAAATAGTTATTTACATAAAAGTCAGGAAAATTTCACATTTTTAAAGAGGAGCTAAATTGAAATACGAGGCATTTTGTGCCAAGTATTTTAAAATTCCGATTGAAATAAGAGATTTTACTGACGTGTTTTGTATTAAACTTTTTCGGAAAATCGTAAAAAAAGACAAAATTTGCAAATTTTAGAAATTGTTTTTACAAATTCCACAAAAATACAGTTTTTTAAAAAGGATTTCAAATTTTCGAAAATTGGCTTCGAGAAAAAAAGTTACTTCACTTATCGCAAAAGTATTTTTTCTGTATTTTGCGGAAAAGCAAGTTTGCAGAAACCCTCAAGTCTTTGGAACATTTATTCTATGTTAAAATCCGTGTTTTTATTGAAGCAGAATTTGGATTTCGACTGGGATTTTTACTCAAAATTTGAAGCTTGGCGATAAATCACTACCGGAAATCAATATTTCAAACATAAAAAATTCCACAATTCATATTTCTAATTAATAGTTTTGAATAAATGTTTTTTTTTATATCTTTTTGATTTTTCGTCTTCGAAAGTTTTTACAGTACTAGTCCTGAAAATTCAATTTTCTCGCGCGTTAGTAAGCAGGAAAATGTTATATACAGAGTGTCCCACGAGTTACTGTACATACTAAAATGGTATGTTCCTTAGGTCAGTTTAAGTAGAAAACGTCCTATAAACATAGGTCCAATTCGCCATAGTTACACAGATACAAGCCTTCAAAGTTTATAAATGCTCTCACATTTTTTGAAAATTATTATTACTCAAAACAGAAAATCGAACTACAAAACAAACATAAAAAAAACAAACAAAACAAAATCACATCAAATGCTCAAAATGACCTCCTTCGACATTAATACAACGACGGCTGCGATCTAAAATGGACCGAGTAGCCGCTCGAAGCACCTTCTGGTTGTTCCGTGTTTGTTGACACACATCCAGGATACGCTGTATTAGTTCAGCTCTGGTATTAACTTTTACCTCGTAACTTTTCACATGACCCCACAGATAGAAGTCCAAAGGTGTGAGATCGGGCGATCTCGGTGGCCAAGCATGCGGGCCTCCGCGCCCAATCCACCTATTGGGGTAAGGAACATTTAGATATTCGGTCACATGCCGACTAAAATGTGGAGGAGCTCCATCATGTTGCAGAAACATTTGTTGTCTTGTTAGTAAAGGTACTTCTTCCAAAAGCGGTAGCAATTAATTCCGCAAAAAGTTAGCATATGCTTCTCCTGTCAGACGTTTCTAAAAAAAAAGGTCCAATAAGTTGATCGTCAATCATGCCACACCATACGTTAACAGAAAATCTGCGCTGAAAGTTAGTTTCTGTTGCGCCATGTGGATTTTGATATGACCACAAATGAGAATTACGTGTATTGTTCACTCCATCTCTAGTAAATTGCACCTCGTCGCTAAATAAAATGAATGGAACTAATTGTGTATTTACCTGTAGCCAGCGGCAGAAATTCAACCGGGCAGCAAAATCTCCAGGTTCCAGATGCTGAACCTGTTGTATGTGATAGGGATACAAAAGCCCATCATGTAATGTTCGCCATACTGACATACGGGGGAGTCCCGTTCCAGAAGAAATTCTTCTAGTACTCAACCCGGGACTCCGATCAACCATCTGTAGAATGTTTTCCTGCTCACTCACATTTAACTGCACAGGACGGTCAGATCTTGTTGAAACTGATGGAAATGAACCATGAGTCAGTACATGTTGAAACACAGAAGAAAAGGTTTGGTGATTTGGCACCCTCTTGTTGGGAAATCTTCGTTCATATTCCCTAACGGCAGATCTCGCATTTCCATCACAAAATCCATAAATGTAAATGATATCAGCATACTCTTCGTTAGAAAAATGAGAAGGCATTCTGCATTTAAATTACACTTCATTTAATAAAATCGACTGTGACATTTGTAGAAAAGAAAGCAATAAATGACATATTGTTCGGCTTTTGTTTCCCAGTTGACTAAGAATAATTAATTTTCAAAAAATGTGTGATCAGTTATAAACTTTGAACGCTTGTATCTGTGTAACTATGTTTATAGGACGTTTTCTACTTAAATTGACCTAAGGAACATACCATTTCAGTATGTACAGTACCTCGTGGGACACCCTGTATAATATAATAGATATCTCTATTATTATCATTTCAGAAAAATAATTTTTTTTCCAAATTATTAAACTTGTCAATAATCTCTTATTGTTTGTATTGAAAATATTTATTTACTAAAAGTACAAGTAAAAAAACTCAAAATTTTTTTTTCTGCAATTTGGTCTGTTTGTCTAAAAAATCAGAGAAGTACAAAACACATGATGTGTATAAATTGACAAAAAAGCTACACGGTGCGACATCCTTAAAGTGTCATGCTTCATGCGTCTTCACGAAGAACTCGAAATTCAGACTTTTGGTTCTATAAATAATAACTGTTTGTTTTGATATCTGTTGGTAGAACGAATAAGAATAATATAAAAAAGTTTATACTTTTGTTTCGTTAACAATTTCTTTTTTGAACAAATTCCATTCTAATGCAACCAGTCGTCAAAAATTATGTATCTAATTCGACTTTCTCGTTTCATTTTTGTATAACATTTGCTTTTTTTTGTAGTTTTTTGTTTACTTTTGATTAGTTTTTGTAGTTCTGTGTTTTTTGCGTTTTTTGTTTGTAGCGTTAGTTTCAAAAAAAGTTGAATTACGCTTCATACTGTACTTATATTAAGAATAGAGGTTGGCAGCAATGGTTTTGGGGTTTAAGGTTTTTTTAGAAATAAGGATGGCGATGTTATGTTTTTATCGTTTTTATGTAGAGACAGAAGATACTTAATAAATTTAGTTGAAGTTGAAGTTTTATGAAAATAAACTCCTGACGTGGAAGCCCCTTACATGTTATTGTTTTCTTCACTCAATAAAATTTTACACTTAGTGAATATGTCGATATGTGCCAGATTCTGTAATGGAAATAGTAACGCGGTCGCAAACGAATATGGCACACATTTTCTGAACTTAGACAACTTAGAGAAAATAAATTTTGAAGACTGGATCAACAACTTTGAAACACTGGTTCATTTATAACCAAAAACGCTAATGCTGATCGACCATGACATTTCTAGACGCTGTTCACTAAAATCCTTCGATTAGCACCCGACAGTTAGTTTCAACATTAAATATCCCCAGTAACAAGAACGATCACTTAGTTCTACAAAAAAAAAACTGCTTTATTCATATCACGTTTCTAAACTTCAGCCTCTCTATGATAATGACAACATATTACTATTAAATTTGTGTAACACAATCTTAAATCCGATTCAAGAAGATGGCGATTCTCTTCGGCGTATTCTTTGCAGCGATGAGTCTATGGTTACCAAAATTCCAATAGTACTATTATCAAGTATTCGAATGATTATGAATTCCACGTTCAAATATTTGTAAAAAGGCACTTTCTTTACTGAAGATATCAATAATTTAACACTTGGATGTTTAGAACGCACTAATAATTTTTTAATGTAGAACTTGTAAACCTTTTGTTGCTTTGCACATATATGATGCAGCATCGGTGCAAACCACCAACATTTTTTTGTAGCAAATTCCTGTTGAACACAAGAGACTAAGTGCATCGTTAAAAAATTTAGCAATTGTACAATGACTCACTTTTTCTAATACCTTCATCATTAGTAAATACGATTTATTGTTTCTTCTTCAACATACCAAATAAAAATTTGCAATAACTTGCTGCTCTGTGTCTTTTGTTGAATTTGACCATAGCCAAATTGGTTTGTTCTAAATTCTATTTCTTAATTTTTTTATGGTAGAGCGTAATCTTTTCGCAACTTTGACTCGTCCGGTATAAGTTGTTTGATATATTTTTTCAAAACATTTTTTGAAACTTCACTTCTTAGTTTGGTCAATAGTATATTAACAGAAATAAAAGCTGCACACAAATCCCATTGATCAACATCTGCTGTTGGTTACTATTCCTTTTTCAAATTATGTTGTTTTGATGTTTACCGTTTTCGAACGCTCGTCACTTCAAATTTTTTAGTAATTGTTACTTTACAGTACTTACAAAACAATACACTTCCGTCAGTTGTAAAATCGTTAACGCCTTTGACAAGTTGAATTAAAATCGCCCTAGCATTTCTTTTTTTGGCACTTTAAAAATGAAATTTGATTTTTGTCCGAAAAAATCTAGAAACATTTATTTGGTGTTAACTGAACGTTAATGATTTGATAAGGAAACTCATTGTCACTCAATAATAACAGTATTAGAAAACTATGAAAGATATGAAATAACAGGTTATTGGGCAGAAAGCGATTAAGGAATTGCCTTAAATACAATAATTAACTAAATGAGTTAATGACTGTAAACTTTTGAATAAGCGTTCTAAGACTCGTTTTTGTTCGGTACATACAATGTTTCAAAAAACCTTGAAAATAGGTAATTATGCATTATTGCAAATGGATCATTATACTCAGCCTTGTAATTACCCTTGGGTACACGTGATAATCGATAGTAACTATAACTGCAGACAGGTATTTGTAATTAATTGTAAATAACCGTAATTTCCAACTTCTAAGATAAGAGTTATTGACAATAACACGATAACATTATTTACCGGTAATGGCACAGCAAATACGATAACGAGAAGAGAAGACAATATTTAAAAAAATATATTTAAGCATAACATAAAAGAAAATGCTGAAAAAGTGACTTAAATTAACAACAAAACAAATCTCAGCTCTAGTAAAAACTATAGAGAAACAAACTGAAAACAAAATGACGGTGCGTCGACTATATAGTTAAATTAAAACGTACACTAACCATAAAACGTAACTAATGTAAGAGCGTAAAATACAAATGAAAATGCAATTACAAAATAAAACCTTCTTTTTCTTTACGAAACCCTAGAGGCTTGTTATACCGAGTATTGCTTTTCTTGGGAGGCTGAAGACCAGCTGTCCTTCCATCGTTTTGAAGGTCTTCCTGGTGGTCGTTTGGATGCTGGTCTATAGTTTCTGGCAATTTTTGCAAGCCGGTTATTATCCATTCTGGATACGTGTTTGTTCCAGAACCTTCTGCGAGCACGTGTTCATCTTACGACATCCTCCACGTTGCACTCTTCACGGATGTCCTCGATTTTTCTTAGATCTCTAACCGTGTTTCCCGAGATCATGCGGAGTAGCTTCATTTCAGAGGTGCAAGCCATTCTTTTAGTTTCAACAGTATCGGGTCTTGTTTCTTTTGCGTAAGTCATAACTGGCCTAACACATGTTTTGTAAATCCTTACTTTGGCTTCTGTTGATATTTGTTTGTTTTTCCATATAGTTGTTCTTAAGGCTCCAATTATTCTCCCTGATTTGTTAACTTGGTGCCTCACACTAATCTTGAGGTCTCCGTACCGTGCTATAGTGGATCCTAAATAGTTGAACTCCTAGACTAGTTCAATTACTTTGCCATTCAGTTCTAGTTTACATCTGCGCGGATCTCTCGCAATCACCATGCATTTTGTTTTTGTAGTAGAAATTTTCATATTTAATTTTTCAGCTTGAATTTTGAACGCTTGTAATAACCACTGTAGTCTGTCTTCAGTGTCTGCGAATAGTGTCGCGTCGTCCGCATAGCATACGATCTTGATATGGTGTCTTCTCAACTTGTAGCCGTGGTTTACGTTTCGAACTTGTTTAATAATTCTATGCATTATTAAGTTGAATAATAGAGGGCTGAGACTGTCTCCTTGCCGAACAGCCATGTTTAGCTCAATTTTTTCAGTTGTCAGAGATTTTATTTTAATTATAGTTGTGTTATTCGTATTAAGCTGCTTTATCGTCTCAATAATGTTTGGGTGTATTCCTTTACTCTTTAATTCGTTTACAATATCCGTCAAGCGTACCCTATCGAAAGCTTTCTAGATTTAAAAAGCACATGAATGTTGGCTTGTCGAATTCGATTGCTTTTTCTGCAACCTGCCGAACAATGAATATTGCGTCAACAGTCGAACGATTTTTTCCGAAAACCTTGTTGCTCTTCATTTATTGAGATATGGTTGAGAATGCGTTGTTGCAAAAGACGAGTAAATAATTTTATGAATGTATCCAGTAAAGATATTCCTCTGTAGTTAGATGGTTCTGAGGATTTTCTTTTTTTAAGCAATGGAACAATTATGTTGTCTTTCCATCTTTCTGGAATTCTAAAATTTTGTTATACAGATTAGTGAGCTGTTTGGCTAACTCTATTCCCCCGCATTTCAGCAGTTCATTTGGGATATTATCTGGGCCTGGAGATTTTCCATTTACTCTGTGTTAGTTGTAGTATTACTTCTTCTTTGGATATTTCCCTGGCAATCTCTCTTTGTAATCTTCTTTGTCGATCCGTTGGTTCGAATTTATCTTGGTTTCCTGACTACATGCGCTGGAAATAGTTGGTCTATTCGACTGCCGATATGTTATTTAGTCGTACTGTTTCGTTGACTTCTCTTTTCACAACTCTAAGCATTTTCCAAATACGCTTTTGGGTTCCTTATCGGTCACTTTCCATTTCTTTACTAAAGTTCTTCCAATATTCTCTTTTTATTTCTCTTATTCTGTTATTCACTTTATTTCTTATATTTATGTAGTTAATGTAGTTTCTTGGATTCTTGTTGGATATGTATGTCAAGCGAGCACTCTTTCTTTCTTGCGCTAGTGTTTCTACTTCTGGTTTAAACCATGGTTTTTTGTTCGTATATTGTGTATTCGTATTGACAGTTTCCTAACGCCTCAGTGGCTGCTTGCTTTATATTGTTTAATAAGATTTTCCACGCATTGTTTACAGTGTGATGTTGGAGGATAGGTGCCTTGTCTATTTTATGAGCCAGTCGCAGCCTGTAAAGATTTTAATTAATTTCAGATTTAAGCGATTCGATATTATTAAATTTAGTACTTAAAGTTTTTGTTTTTATTTCTTTCCTTCTAGCGATTGGTTTTGCTATGGTAATTTTGCCCATCACTAAATTATGATCCGATCCTATGTTTGCAGATGTGAGAGCTCTCACATCTAATATTTGCTCAGGTTTGATCATTCTGTTTGTTATTATATAGTCTATTGTGAAAGTTATCTCTCTACTGCCTTAAAAACTTGTTTTATATTGTGGTTTATACTTGAAATATGTGTTATTGATCTTTAGTTTGTTGTGGGCACAGAATTCAATGAGCATTTCTCCTTATTCTTTCGTCGTTTCCTCATTAAATGTATTCCTGATTGCTGGTATGACTCCGCCTGCGACATCGATGGGTGGATTGAGTAGCCTAACGATGTCGTTGCCGGTCCCAAGCCCGGATAAAGGAAGAGGGTTGAAAAGCAAGGTCAGCGACCTACCCTTTGTGAAATAGATAAACTGCTCACAGACCTCAAGTATCTCCTAGGAACAGGACTGATAAAACGTTGACGAACCAAGCAGGGAAAAGGAAATTGAGACGGAATAATCAAAAAAACCAGCTGTGTTTGGGATGCTGGATCTTTTAGTGGAAAAGATCAAGAAATAATGTTAGAACAAGAGCTTCATAAAATAGATATTTGCGCAATATCAGAAACTAAGAAAAAGGGCAAAGTATGGCGACTACATCCTAATCTACTCAGGGAAACCCCAAGAAGCCAGAGCAGCATCTGGTGTGGCAATGATAATAAATCGAAGATTCGGAGATACCATAACTAACATAAGCTATCAAAACGATCGAATACTGATAGTCACACTAAAGCTAGAAAAACATATCTTTTACATAGCCTCAGTATACGCTCCAGACATTGTAAGGCCTGAGCAAAAAGCACTTGACTTCTATAAACAGATGTAGCTGTCAATAGACAACATACCCGTCCAAGAAAAAATAATAATAATGCAAGAATAGGAAACGACGTCATACCAGGAAAATAAAACCAAACAAAACAAATAAAAATTTGGAAACAGATTAGAGAAAAAATGAAAACCACTCCCGTATTTTTTGAAACTGCAAAAAAGCGTTAACACCTCTAATGACCACCCAATTTAGCAATACAAAAAAAATAATTAAACAGAATAATAAAATTAAAACAGTGCTTATTATAGTTAACCATCCAAGGTGCCATCTGCTTACCTATGAATCTCGTTTGTTTGCTCATAAACAGGAACAAGCGACATAATAATTCTAAATAAACAGGAATCAAATCTATTCAATACCGTCTTAGAAGAAAACACCAAATCTATAAAAGATATAAAATTTATTACACAAATATTCATATTGTTGTCAGGACAACACACCCTTAACCAATTAAATTAGAGTTATTTAATAACTAAGTTATATTCACGTTTTGTAATAGATTACTATTAAGCGGCAGTAAAATAAAATTTGGATAATAAGTAACTCACTATTACTTGTACTGTACGGATTAATAAAACGCGATAAGTCTGGGATCGTTAATTACACAAATAACTAAGCTAACACGCCCTTTATATAATAATTAAATTACGTTTTTATCTCGTTTATCCTCCTCACTATATCATTTTACGCGCTAAATTAATTGACACTTCGATTACCACTTATCAGTTTTACAAAAATTTTAAACAAAATTAATTACAACAAAAATCAAAAATAAACAAATATATTGTATCGTATGACAACACCGTAATTAGCATCTTCTCCGCCGTTACGAGTACGTCGACAATTGAATAAGGTAGTTGACTCACTCTTCTGATTAGTGTTATTATTAGTTTATTAGATTAAGCTTGATCTTAAACTCTGCTGATTCCTAAAATCACCATGGATACTAACTATTTGGCATCCTAATTTTATATGAGACCCACAATAGCAATGAACTTAAGAACCTTCGTATACATACCCCTATGATAAATAGAAGTTTATCTAATTACAACTAGAATAGAATAATTTTTTACTACTATTGCTTAGCTTCTTTTATACAACCAAAGCGATAATTTCCTCAATGAAACGGAATTTTCCTATTACGAATGTACGACGAATACGGAAATTGCCACAACAAAAGCCAAGTAACAACATTACATATCACGACAAAATCCACTATGATGAACCAAGTAACATCATGGCGAAATTCTATTAATGGGTTATGCGTTAACTATATGTTTAATACGGTAATCTTACGTTTTCTAATTCTAATTATTAAAACATAAATACGGAAAATACATGCCTGATATTCGTGTAAATGACGTTAGACTAATTCAAAACACGTCTTGTGCACAACGTACTATAATGCATTTTATTTTATACGAAACGACAGCGGTATTACATTTTCTAAAACGTTACACACCTTTGAAATATAACAAGAAAGAAAAACTAATAAATAATTGTACAAAATGGAGAATTTGAAGAGTTATCAAAAAGAAACCAAATTACAACACTAAACGCACAAAAATATTAATATCAAAAATAAAGCCACCTGATGAATGAATGAACAAAATAAAAACGAAATAACTAAAGTGCATGAGTAAATTAAAACACAATTGTACCTAAATTTTTGCACACAATCCATATACTACTATAACAGAAAAACTAAAACTGTTCGATTATTAGTTTGAGAGCAAACCTTAATTTTGACTTTAGTTTTAAAGCTTAGGTTACTGTTGATGCTGACCCAAAAAAGTTTGTTTTTACTCAGTGTACTAGAATTGATATGCAGATTACTAAACGGAAACGTCTTAATTATGTACTAAGTACATTTTTGGTAAATTCCAAAAGAGTTAAATCTTATCCTAAAGCTTTAAAAAAACCTAAATATGTTAGCAGAAAGGATGTAATACCAATTAAAATCGATATGGAATGTTTACATGATTAACGATGGTACTTACTCATCTTACGCAAATTCTATTAACCCATAATGAATCATAAAAACATAAAGGAATTTGTTTATATTATCGACTTTGAAATATAAAAAACGATTGTGATTTTTTTAATTTTGATGAAACTATAACGTTCTAATCTACCATTATTTTAACAGTAACAATACAAAACTAAAACATGTTATTAAAAAAAAAACAAATAATAAACCGCCTAATTACAATATTACGTTAATTTAGTCTTCAATTAAAGATAACCGTTGTAAAATCCAATTTACTGTAACAGAGTAGCGCTCATCTGAATGCATTGTTAATAAGTTATTTAAGTGAAGTAAAGATAAATAATAATCCAGTTAGAAAAAAAGTCTCATTTATTCATTAGAAATGTAACTAAAACACGTTAATAAATATTAATCTGTGTCTTTGCATAAATGTTTTTAGAAATTTGAATTATTAAAGAAGGGAAATGGAGAAGTAGTTTAAACTTTTAACTTTAACATATTTTCAGCTATTTTAAATGTGTGTTAATAGTTAACGTGTTTAATCAAATTTGTTTACTTTTAATTTGTGTTTCTTTAGAGTAATGATGTTTGTGGAAGTGAAGTGTGTAGAAACGTTAAATGACCGAATACAAAGTATACTTTTTTACATGTTAGTGCGCATTCAGTTACGTAAAGACGCTATCAATTTCGATTTGAAATTAATAACCTTGTAGATCTAAGCAGGTACATGTACCTTGACCCATCATACTTAACAATTTAGTTACAAATGTTTTCTTACTCAGTCTGGTTAGAACGGGCGATTCATGCGCGCACATTTCAAACGCGAAACCAGATTCAAAATTAAACAAACAAGTGATTTTGGTTAATCGGAAGTGTGTCGACCTTGTACATAGTTTTGTTGAAAATTAGTGATATTTTGTTATTCGATGCTGGTAATATTAACAAATTTTACAGTTATTTTTTATACCATTCGGAAGAATGAATAAAAAAACAACTCGTGAATGATTACAATTCATCATAATAGAAAATTTGTATTGAGTAGTTTTTTTTTCAAAATTATATTTCCAAAATATACGCTTCATCAAGTTTAATCTAAAATTTTAAATTGTTTCTTTTTAGTTATATTCGCTAATCAGCAATAAAAGTCATTTCGGAACGATAGATTTTATGATTTTGCAATAAACAATAAAAACGTGTTGTTATATTTAAAAATTGTTTTGTAAAACTAAAGATAATTTGACGTTAAAACATCATAAAGTGATAAAGAGATAACAATTGTGTTTGTAATTTCTTGTCTAGTTGTCTCAAATTTTCCGTACGTAACACTGTTCAACCCGGCAAGTTTGTCACAATTTTTATGTTTATTCGTTATTTTTTGAGTTTGCTTGCCTACTTTCTTCCTAAATAAATTTAATTGTTTGACTGTAAGTTTGTATTGCGTATCTTAGTTTGTTTAATTAACTTTATTAATGTACTAGCATAATATAGGTTGACTTAATTACTATTTTTAACTAATATTTTGTCGTATTTTTGCTATTTTACTGTCACATTTTTTTCTGTTTTATATCGTAACTAAGAGTCGTATATCCAAAAAAGTATAAAGAAAGTCGGGAAATTTAATTTTTTTTTGCAAAAAAACGGAGACTTACGCTAAGGCTGGCAATTTCTAGTCATTATAAGAACTTGCATCAGTAATATCTTGAATAAAATACTTTAAATGTAAATTAAAATTGAAGGGTAGGTTTTAGATGTCCCCAGGCTCCCCCTGGAGATATCTAAAAATGTAACAAAATTCAAAAGAAAAACTTTGACATGTTTCACATTTGATCCAATCTTCTTTCTTCTCTACCAACTTTCTTCTAAACGGTTCTTAAAAGGAGTTGAAGTTAGAACTTTACATTTTTCAGTTTTTATTTTCTGCTGTCAATACTTTTTTGACTGCAGTTTCAAAACACACCAAAACTGTAGCTTTAGTGTCTGACAAAGAGAAAACGGAAGTGTAATACTAGTTGACTTAATTACTATATTTAACTAATATTTTCTCGTATTTTTGCTATTTTACTGTCACAATTTCCTCTGTTTTATATCGTAGCTTAGAGTCGTATATCCAACAAAAAATAAAGAAAGTCGGGAAATTTAATTTTTTTCCAAAAAAACGGAGACTTACGCTAAGGCTGACAATTTCTAGTCATTATAAGAACTTGCGCCAGTACGATCTTGAATAAAATACTTTAAATGTAAATTAAAAATAAAGGGTAGGTTTTAGATGTCTTCAGGCTCCCCCTGGGAAAATCTAAAAATATAACAAAATTCAAAAGAAAAACTTTGAAATGTATCACATTTGATCCAATCTTGTTTCTTCTACCAACTTTCTTCTAAACTATTATTTTTTCGTGTTTATGCTATTTTACTGTCACATATTTATCTGTTTTATATTGTAAATAAGAGTAGTTTTAAATCCAACAAAAAATAAGAATAGTCGGGAAATTTTATTTGATTTGTTTTGCAAAAAAAACGGAAATACTTACACTGAAGAATTCAAATTGTAGAAGAGCCTGGAGACCGCTTAAAATGTAACAAAATTCAAAAGAAAAACTTTAACGTGTATTAAATTTGATCCAACCTTCATCGAATGTTTCGTGACAAATGATTCAAATATGTTCTTTATTTATGTTGCCATTAGTGCTTTCCATATTTTTTTTTGATTTCATTCTCCATTTTTGTTTTTTTTTATCTTTTACTTTTATTTTTTTGACGAGCCTTTAAACTTTAATTCTTTTAGTCGCGTTGACTTTTATCTCTATCAACTTTCTTCTAAGCCGTCCTTAAAAGGAGTTGAGGTAAGAACTTTTTTTAGCTTTTATTTTTTTGCTGTCAATACTTCTTTGACTGCAGTTTCAAAAGAGACCAAAATTCTAACAGTAGCTGTAGTGTCTGGCAAAGAAAAAAGGGAAAGTGTAATATAGGTTGGCATAATCATTATTTTTAACTAATATTTGCTCGTATTTATACCATTTTGCTGTCACATTTTTTTTTGTTTTATATCGTACAGAAGAGTCGTTGTATATCCAACAAAGTATAAGGAAAATCTGGACTTTTTTTTTGCAAAAAAAAACGGAAAGACACACTAAGGCTGACAATTTCTAGACCGGTGTGAAGTTAGCCACGAATTTAGCCATAGAAATTTACTTTGAATTTATTGCCAATATAAAGCCTTTAAACATTCCCAAATGAAAGTTATAATATAAATGTACGCTACAAACATGATTTAATATATTTATATAATATTTTTATTAAAAATAATTAAAACAATTTCAATAAACATGTATTTAAACATGTAATTATAATAGTGCGATTTTTACCAACATAGTTATTTTTTATTTTTTTGAAAATTCGTTTATTATTGCATTGCTGCAACTTCGACGTAAAATAACTTTTTTTAAGAAATGACCACATCGTAATTTTTTAATATGTTATTAATATTGTTTAATCTAATCATAAACGAATTTTCAAAAAAATAAAAAATGACTATGCTTGTAAAAATCGCACTATTACAATTACATGTTTAAATACATGTTTATAGAAATTGTTTTTATTATTTTTAATAAAAATCATATATAAATATATTAAATCATGTTTGTAGCGTACATTTATAATATAACTTTCATGTTTAAAGGCTTTATATTGGCAATAAATTCAAAGTAAATTTCTATGGCTAGATCCGTGGCTAACTTCACACCGGTAATTTTTAGTCATTATAAGAACTTGCGTCAGTAATATCTTGAATAAAAAACTTTAAATGTGAATTAAAATTGAAGGGTAGCCAGGGGACATCTAAAAATGTAACAAAATTCAAAAGATAAACTTTGACATGTATCGCATTTGATCCAATCTTCTTTCTTCTCTACCAACTTTTTTCTAAGCGGTTCTTAAAAGAAATTGAGGTTAGAACTCTAGATTTTTCAGCTTTTGTTTTTTGCTGTCAATACTTTTTTGACTTTAGTTTCAAAAGAGACTAAAACTGTAGGTTTAGTGTCTGGCAAAGAGAAAAGGGAAGTGTAATATAGGTTGACTTAATTACTATTTTAACTATATTTTCTTCGTATTTATGCCATTTTACTGTCACATTTTCATCTGTTTTATGTTGCAGCTAAGAGTAGTTGTATATCCAATAAAGTATGTATAAGGTAATTTGGGAAATTTTATTTGACTTTGATTTTTGCGAAAGGAGCCTGGAGACAGATTAAAATGTAACAAAATTCAAAAGAAAATCTTTAACACGTATTACATTTGATCCAATCTTAATTGAATGTTTCGTGACATAATTCAAAGATGTTCTTTATTTATCTTGCCATTAGTGCTTTCCATATTTTTCTTTTGATTTAATTCTTCATTTTTGGTTTTTTTTTGTTCTATTTTTATTTTGATTTTTTGAGGAGCCTTTAAACTTTTTTAGTCGCGTTGACTTTCTTCTCTATCAACTTTCTTCTAAGCGGTTCTTAAAAGGAGTTGAAGTAAGAGTTTTAGATTTTTCAGCTTTTATTTTTCTGCTGTTAATGCTTCTTTGACTGCAGTTTAAAAAGAGATCAAAATTCTAACAGTAGCTGTAGTGTCTGGCAAAAAGAAAAGGGAAAGTGTAGTATAAGTTGACGTAATTACTATTTTTAACTAATATTTTTGGAGTTTACTCCTTAAGAATCGATTTGCATATATAAGGAGCCCGGTACGAGAAAAATCTGAGCAGTAAAATCTATCGATGAATGACCTCGTTACGTTTTTGGTGCGCATCCTATGTCGCGCAACTTTCTAAGTGAACTGAAAGTGCTGACTATCAGGAACGTCATTGCTTCTATTTACTCTTATCACTGTTTATTTTACCGAATATAATTTGCAATGCACAGACATTCTTTGTTTGAGTTGCATTGTATAACAAATTTATATTACATTTAAATAATTTTTGGTTTATGAACGATAGTTTCGTTTCGATAGTTTCGATATTATAGTAAATTCAATGTGTATCCATTTATAATGAATATTGATGTTATCTGTCACAACACAATAAGCAACTTGTCTGAAATTCGACAATTAAATTCTAATACCGTAAGTGAAAATTAAAGAATTTTACAGAAGATCTTGTTTTTGATTTTATAACTTACATTGTATTTAGGTACTAACTAAGTACAATGTAAGCTATAAAATCAGGAATAAAATCTTATGTAAAATTACTTATATTTCAATAATTATAAAACCTTGAAATATTTAAATTTTCCGCCAAAGCAAACACATGTTCTACAAGGGTAGCGTTCTGTTTTACAACCTGTCAACTAAGAGATGAGGTTGTGCGTAAAAAACAGGTGGCAGCAAAAACATAGTCCCCATTTCTTTTCATAGGAGTTGTGCATCTTTTTAACTTATTTATCTATGAAAGTATTTTCAAATAACTATGGCAGAAAGAGGTGTAGATGATATTGCCGGAACATCTAACAAAACACGTGGCTGCGTTATAATTCATGTATTATATGTATGAGCATGTGCAATTTGTATTTATTAAATATTTTAATAATTATCGATGTAGTTCATATAAATATATATTTGAGAACAACACATAAAATTAGATAATAATTAACCCAATATGAATTATCCAGCGCATCCACATAAAATAGAAAATTTCTAACCTAACCAAAAATTCGATGTCTATAAATTCTACCAGGTTATTATGATTTATTTTATAAATAATTTTTAAATATTAACAATTCTAGTCAATAATTCGATAATATTATCAGAAAAATCGACAATATTTTTTCATTATAATAATGTTTTCATAAAATTTTCTTTCGAAAAGTTATTCTTTACGTTCATACAGTATCAATCTTTTTTAAGTTAAATAAACCCTTTTTGCGTCTGGTTAGACTATCGAACTTAAGGAGTAAACTCCAGTCGTGCGTCGGAGCTGACACACACAATTTTTTTTTGTATTTATACCATTTTACTGTCACATTTTTTTGTTTTATATCGTAGCTAAGAGTCGTATATCAAACAAAGTATAAGTAAAGTCGGGAATTTTTTTGCAAAAAAACGGAAAAACTTACACTAAGGGTGACAATTTTTACACATTATAAGAACTTGCGTCCGTTATATTCTGAATAAAGATTTGAAATGTAAATTGAATTGTACGGTAGTCTGGAGACAGCTAAAACATTTGATCTTCTGTTTCGTGACAGATGATTCAAAGATGTTCTTTATTTTTCTTGCCATTAGTACTATCCATATTTTTCTTTTGATTTTATTTTTTTTGGTGCACTGCAGTTTGAAAAGAAACAATTTTTGTTCAAAATTCTAACAGTAGTTTAAGCGTCTGACAAAAAGAAAAGGGAAAGTATAGTATAAGTTGACGTAATTACTATTTTTAACTAATATTTTTTTGTATTTTTACTTTTTTTTATTGAGGAAAAACTTTTTATAGGCTAACCTTCTTACATTATGTAGGGAGAGTGTGAGACTCCTCCCGCCTTTCATAAGGCTCTAACCACGAAAACTCTTTATTTGTATAACTCAGTCTAAAGAAACTCGACGTAGAATGTCCCGCAGATTCTCGTTCACGTCGACCGCTTTACTATCTCGATGCTCAAGATTGTTTTTGTCTTTTTTCTTCTTCTTTTTTCCATCTTCGTTTTTATAGTAATTCCATTACATATCAATTTGCTCTCCATCCTTTGATGTACAATGTTTTCTGGATTTAGTATACATTTAATTTTATTTTCTGTTACCTTCCTGAGTTTGGTAATTTTTCTGCGGTATGTTCTGTATAGTCTAGTCGGTGATTACAGTAAGGATATGTTTCATAGTCATGTTTCTTAATTTTTGTAAAGGTGTAGGATTTGAAACTTTCACCTCCACTTAAAAATTGGGTGACAAAGTAATTTGATTCTTTATGTTTGCATTTCACACATTTGCGTACATCTGGAATTAATCTTTTTGTCCATTTTGCCGTTTCTGTATTATCTCGCCATCTTTTTTGCCATACGTTTATTGAATTTTCTTTTATTTTATTCATTTTATTTTGATCATAACGCATTCTTCTTTCTTCGACTACTAGGTCTATGGGTGGTATGCCCAGCTGGCGTGGAAATTGTTCTATATGCACTTATCACTCCCAAAATAACTTTTCTTTGGCAATTATTTTTAGGTTTTTCTTTACCTCTAGTGTTTTATGCCATATTGTCAAATATTGTAAAGCAAAACGTATCTGACAACCTAATACAGAATTTTTCTTTTATAGAATCTTGGTCTCCTTATGTTTTTTTTTATTAGTTGTGGTGTCATTGTCTTCTTAAGAAAGAGACAATATCAGTTACATGCAATACGTTTAAAACTACTTTATTATTATAGTTACACATTAACTCTTTAGGTTTTAATATCTATCACGAGTACACACTTGTATGGCCGTGCAACAACTTGAACTATCTTGTCATCGTCCGTGTCTCCCGTCACGACCTATTCGCTCCCTTCACTTTTAACGCTAATGGCACATCCTTTTTTTGTTATGCTTAGGACTAATGTTATGTTGTGATAAGGAATCAGCATCATTGAACACTTGTTTGATACTCATTTTGGTAATAATACAGTGCGTAGACCAAATGCCACCGATTCCGTCTATAGACTCTATCATCGTACGCTCTAACTAAACATGAACGTGGCTCACTGCAAATATTTTAAACCACACCGTATTTACGGATGCTTATTATCTAAACTGAATCGTCTACATTTAAATTTGACGTGTATTTTGCCTAACATTAGAATTTCTTTCTTTTATCTTTACTCTTCTTCTTCCTATTTTTAAAGAAAGTGATATCTATGTTTGTATTAAGTTTACTAGGTACTATAAGTAAATGAGTTCTTAATCGCTTTGACATAAAAAGTTCTGCAAGACTAAATCCTAGCTCTAAAGGTGTTGACCTATAAGACAAAAGAACTAAATGTATATCTTTGTTTTTTTAGTAGATCTTAAGCAATATGGACTGTTCTTTCTACAGCTCGATTGGACTGTGCAAAATAAGGACTATGAGTAATGCATTTAAAATTATAATGTTTTGAAAAGTTTGCAAAAGAATTTTGAAATTGCGGACCGTTGACTGTCATAACCAATTCTGGAATTCCATATTAAGAAAATAAATGTTTTAAGTTTAGGATTACGGAATCTTCATTTAAATTACTCATCTCAAAAAAATTTGAAAAATAATCTGTGATAAAATATGATATATATATATATATATATATATAAATAATCTGTGACTATTAAAAACCATTAATTTTGTTTAAAGAAATGTACCTACTCCGATTTTCTGCCAACGTCTGTCAGCAATTGATTCCTTGACGAAACTTTCTTTAATATTCGGTTTTTTCCACACAATTTAGACATTTTTTTACAAGAACTTTAATTTGTTTGGAAAAACCTATCCACCAAATAGATACTTTGACTCGTTTGCGACATTTTACGATTACTTGGTGACCTGAAACATTAAACCTGCAAAGATTTTGAGTATAACAATACGTGAACTTTTTAGAACTAGATTTTCTTAGAAACTAAAGTCGTACCTACACTGATAGCAAAGAATAAATTCTATTGGTATTTTAAATTTTTTTGACCAACCTAAAACACAGTATTTACGAATTTTTTTAATTATTGAATTAATTGAATGTTTGATTATAAAATGTACATATGCTTTGACTTCTGTGCTTAGTTCTTCATTAGCGGGTATTTAATCTCCATTAGCGCTTCTAGAAAGAGCGTCTGGTATGATTAAATTTTTATTTAGAGTATATTCTACTTGATAGTTATATTGCATTAACCGCATCCTAAATCGTTGTAATCTAGGAGTTAGATCATCTAATTTTTTTGTTTGTAAAGTTTGTTTATGATCAGTTTCATAAATTACTTTCGAGATACTTGTAATATTATCAGAAATTTTTTCTGCTGCCCACGTTAAACATAACGCTTCTTTTTCAATTTGTGCTTAACGGCATTTCGTGAAACTTGATAAACGAAAAGCAAACGCGACAATTTCTTTCGTACCGTTTACATTGATTTGTGAAAGAGTACTTCCAAATCCGTAGGAAGATGCATCTGAACTGACTACTAAAATTTGCTTTAGATCGAAAAATGCAAGGTTTTGTGAGTTTTGTAATTTTTCCTTTATTAGTTTAATGATTGATTTTGAGGTAACTCCAAATGAATTTGTTGCCTTTTTTAAGGAGATATGTGAGCGGCTCTGAGATTTATTTTCTATAAATTTACTAGCATAATTGATCATTCCTAATATGCGCTATATTCTACTGTTTTGGTTGTTGGTACTGGGAATTTATTAACAGCTTCGACTCTTTCAAGGTCAATTGAAATGTCTGTGGACAATATATGTTCCAAATAATTGACTTTATTCGCTAATAAGCATTTAGATTTATTTAACGTAAGACCTTCCGAGAACCACAACTCTTTTAATATCCAATAAAATACACGTGAATTGCATTGAAAAGTATTTGAGAGCACATGATATACCGAATGGTAATCTTTTCAAAAGGAACCTACCAAAGACAGTTATAAATGTCGTTAGTAATTGATTGGGCTTATCTCGTTAAATACTCCCGGATATTCGGAATTTATTTGTTCCGAGGTTAAAAAAATCTTATCTAATACATTAATTGACTTATTCTCTAACATGATTATTCTTACATTGGTCAAGCCCGGTGTACCTAAAATTGGTACATTGATATCATTTATGATAAACCCCTCTGTAGAAAAGGATTTTTTCTCATGCTGTCAGTTTAAATCATTTTACCTCTTACATCTAAAAGTGCATAATTTGGTTAAGATATCTGGCGTTTATTTTAACAATTTGATTTTGTAATCACTTAGACAACATTTTGAAAGGAATGCAAATGATATCTGCCCCAATATCTACAAGAAAGCTTTTTAAATAACTTTCATTAAGGTTTATATGTATGAGCCATTTGTCGTTTCCATCTACATAGATGCGTCCAAGCAAAAATGGTTTATCTGTCACATTTTCAGTATCGTTAACACAAACTGCATTATCTATTTCTAAATAACGTACCGACCCTTTTGGTTTCGACTTACACTGTTTGTCCGAATGTCCCCATTTGGCACATTTTATCTTTTGCAAGACATTTCTCTCTACGCTGGTACTGAAACCCACAACACTCGCATGATTTTGTCGTTGCCCGCAATGACGTGTGACGTTGACCTTTTTCTCCTTCGTTTTATTTAACTTTCTCGACACAAACATGTATCGTTGAAAACGATTTTTCCATTGTGGCCAGCTCGGACAATTTTTAAAGTTAAATTTGTCTAGTAGAATTACGTTTGATAATTTGAACTTAAATAGAACCACTGTCTTCCATTGTTAATAAAACACTTCGAACGTTCTTACTTATTTGCCGTTCATAATTTTTGATTCTGTGGGACTCTAGTATCTACGTCCACATATTTGATACTATCAAGATATAATCTTCTTTTCTTTAGATAATTTTTAATTATAATTATTAGGTATTTAGAAATCTTTTTATTTTCGAGCTCGGTGATAATGAATGGCGATTGCGCTGTATTGAAAGCATTCTTAACATCTAAAGTGATTAACATTTTCTATTTACCGCTGTTATTATAAAATTACTCTTCCGCTCATTTTAGGGCATCTAGAGTGGATTTTTCCTTTCTAAAGTCGAACTGGAAATTATACATATATCTTTATTTTTCCAGTTCTTTTTCGATTTGGATAGGTTTTGTGTTTGATATTTTGTTGGTCGCCTATTTTTACCAAAAAAAAAAATTTTTTCATTAACCAGAGTTCAAGAGAAGGAAGATATACGTGTTCAGGATTTACAACTTGTTGAGAAATTAGGTTTTTTATTTTTGTCCAAATATAAGATTTCTCTTGCTCATTGTGTCTTGACAAAATTAATTTTTGCAATCACTGTTATCCTACTCACATAGAAAACAATAGAATTTAGTCAAATATCTGCATATCCATATTCTAAGAATGGGGTTGGTATTGTATATTGAATTGCAAAATCATGTTGTCGTACATCTTTTTTATATGGACTGTATAAGCAATAAACATTGGAAGTTTTTTATTTCCCATATAAAGAAACACTGCTTTTAAACTGGATTTAGGAGAATCTATAAACAACCTCCCTTCCAAAGGATCATGACGATTTCCTAACACACTCAATAATAAATCAACATCATACACTAAATTTCCTTCTGCAGAGGACAAGCGTTGGAAATCTTGTTTCCGTCGACAATAAGAAGAAATTCGTTTCCTTCTCAAGGACATTTCAGCTTTTTAATCGGAATGCCAACAATTCTGCCTAACAGGTTTAGCGCACAAACTATATCATTGATTATAGACGGATTGATTCTATACGATTCTGTAGACGTCCCAGCACAATCTGGGTCTTTAATCTCGTGTTTTTCTATACTTAACTGTGATTCTTCATAACTAGAGTTTTCTGATTGTAAACTCCAATTTTTATTGGAAACTATAGTATCATAAATCGTTGACGATCACCTTCTTTTAATAAAACCGCAAACAAATCTACTTACAACAAACTAGACAATTTGCTGTTTGCAAAATGTATATTTTTTTAAATTATGTAAAATGATAACAAACTAAACCAAATGGGTCACTTTTGTGATTATATTTGACTTAGCGTAGCTGTCATTAAGACCGGCTCAGGCATTAAAGAGTACTAAATCTGCGGTCTAACTTCTCTTATTAAATAAAGGGTTTCTGTTTAATAATGATAATAATTTTTCCTATGAAATATTCAAAAACAGCGTTTTTTCAAAAACCGAATAAAAAAATTGACTTTTAATAACAGGTACTAACACGCAAAATAATTATTTTTTTTTTACTAGACCTAAAAATTATTATAAACAATTACGTGTATTTTTTTATGTTGGCATCGATACCTACTTACATAATTAGTCACTTTAATTTGATAAATTTAAAATTTCATTTTCTGACTAATTACCTATTACAATTTTCTTGAATAACCACTTAGCTTACATAAAAATAGTTATTTACATAAAAGTCAAGAAAATCTCATATTACTGAAGAAGAGCTAAATTGAAATACGACGCACTTTGTGCCGAGTATTTTAAAGCTCCGAGTCAAGTAAGAGATTTTACTGGTGAGTTTTATATTAAATTTTTCCGAAAATCGTAAAAAAAGACGCAATTTACAAATTTTAGAAATCGTTTTTACAAATTCCACAAAAATCAAGTTTGTCAATTTTGTTGGCAACTATAGTTACAAAGTAAACAACATCGAAAAAAAATCATCAATTTTGTGCGTGTGTTGTGAAGACTGTTAATTCATAAAATATTGGTGAAAGAAGACGAAAATCTTTGCGCGGGCATACCCTTTGATGAGACCATCTAACGGGTAAATCAAAATAGCTACATTCCAAATTTCCGAAGATTGGCGACAATAATGAGATTTCGACTGGGACTTTTACTCAAAATTAGAAGCTCGGTGATAAATCACTATCGCGAATCAATATTTTAGACATAACAAGTTCCGCAATTCATATTAATATTTCTAATTAATAGTTTTAAATAAATTGTTGTTTAAAGTAACTAAAGTAAAGTCTTTAGAGTACTAGTCCGGAAAATTCAATTTTTCTGCGCGTTAATAAGCAAGAAAATGTTGTTTTCAAAACGATTTCCGGAAACAGTATTAAAAACAAATCAAATGCATAAATGTCGCACTTTTAAATGTGCAATCTAAAATAGCCGGTAGCTTGACAACTGTCAATAGCGAACTGTAATAGCGTATTTCTAAAAATTGAGATATGATTTTACAAATCTTCACGTTTTTGTACAATTACATCATTAAATATAATGTAAAGTAACATTTAGTTTAGTATTATCTAATTAACATACTTTTTACATGTTTTTTAAAACTTGGATTTTAGTGCTCATTTTACCGCACTGTAGCGGATTTTACAATATTGTCATATAACAATGTGCGTTACAAGTTACATTTGATATTCAAAGAATTATGAATTACAATTAGATTAAAATACTAGTTTTATTAGGGACAATTTTAGCGCACGAGACAAAAGTTTAGAAAAGTTTTTTAATATACTATTTTCTCTTTTTTGAAAATTATAGGTATGTAAAAATAATTTTACGTCACATATTTCCTTTTATTGTATTGATTAGGGATTTTTTTTTAAATAATAAGTTGGCAACATTTCAAATATAACATTTGAAGATTTGGATATTGGATTGCTGTATTTCAATTGTTAAATACCAGTATTACCAATCTAACAAAACCACGGTTCGACTGCTATAAATTTAGAATAGAAATTAAGTAGTTTTGCTTTTTATAAGCTCTTAAATCCCCCCAAATTTCACCAAAACACAACAAAAATTAGCAAAAGTATTGACTGACGAATTATTTTCTTGTTGTTTGGTTGCTGTTGTAATTAATCAGTCAAAACAAACCTAATTTTAATATTTTTTCAATCTTTGAGGAAAGACATTAAACGTCGAGTTAAGTGTCATAACTTTTAGAGTGTTTTTTGAATAATTCGGTCTACAGCTTTCGAAAAACGTTGTTTGATACTAGATTAGAGTAGTTTTTTATTTGAGTTCTTATGTAAATTTACCGTTTTTTTTCTCACTAGTAGTGTTTTTCATTTATCAAGAATAACTATTTACAAATATTAGGAACTATTTTTTTTTTTAATAATCCGTTTCAGTCACACCGTTAAAAAGGTAATTATTTTCTCTATCAGATGGTGTTAAAATCTAATATAGCGGACATTCGTAGTTTCTATTTTGTGATGTTAGTGGTTACGTTTTATATATTTCTTGTTTTTTTAGTATTTTTAATGTCTTTGTCGTTATTTCTTCTGAATGTGCTTATCAGTTCTGGATGTTGAGGAGAAACAAAACTATGGTGTATCAACTAAAGCAGGCTATATCTCTTTTGGTTGCTGATTATGTGTCCGAAATATTACAGTTTGCGTTTTTTAATTATGTTCATTATTTCAGTCTCTTTTTGAAGCATTTCTAGAACTATCTTGGAGGCGTGATCAACCCAGAAAATTCTTAGAATTTCTCTGTATGCCCGCAACACAAAGGACTCAAGTTTTTTAGTGGACTTTTCCGTCAAGGTCTAGGATTCGGCACCATATAGCATCACAGATCTCTGCTTTTAAATAGAATTGCCATTTTGGTGTAAGTTGCTCTTGCTTTTTTTATGCGACAGTTTATTTCTACAGAGTGATCCCATTGTTCATTAATCGTAGTACCTAAATTTTAGTAATTAGTTACTCTTTCAATTTTTTGATTATTAATTACCAGTTGGCCGGGCTGTATGTATACTAATTACCATAAACATCAAAGCGAAAGTTCTGCCGGGTATCCGTCGGAGCGTCCGTTTCTAAAAGCAATATACGGCACGTGCAAAAAGACAAGATACATATCGACCGCCTGTCGATCACGATCGTTAAGCAATGGAAACACAACATCCGCATTAACAACACTAGATCGTGATTACGACGATTGGTTAGTAGCATCCATTCGTGCACGAAACAATCCGACGTCGATGATATATTTTTGCTTTAATGGTTATTCACTGCTGATGAAAATCAACACTGAGGCCGCCGTTACTATCGTGTCAGGATCTACTTATTACCGGATTATTCAAGTTTGAGCAACTCCTTTAGAACCTTTTTCCGTTCTGAGTTGCTTTGACGTAAACGTACAGTATAGATTCATCAGTACGAAATTACCGCTTATCGTGTCCAACAACGAATCACCAAACCTACTAAGCTGAGATTGGTTTACTCGTTCAGGATTCTTTGTCGGACGCATTAATCATATCGACTGTCCCAATTAAATTTGAACTATATTTACTAGTGCACCAGTTTTTGAACCAAGTCTGGGCAAATATAAAGGCGAACCAATCCATCTTGACCTAGATCCTAAAATTAAGCCACTTTTCTGCAAGCCACGTTGTGTCCCATTAGGTATCGTGAATAACATTAACAGAGCTATCGATAAGCTAATTAAAGATGCTGTTTCAGTTATTCATACGAAATAAGAAACTCCGATTGTACCGGTCATAAAAGCCAACGGTTCGATAAGACTTTGTGCCGATTATAAAGTGACCATCAGCAAAACATTGAGGCCGCACCCACATCCAATTCCGGTATAAAGTCATTTTCTGATCAACTTGCTGGGTGGTAATGTCTTTCTTAAGCTTGATCTAGCTTAAGTTTACCTGCAACTAAAAGTGAATTGTCAACTTTTTAGAGTAACCAGGTTGCAGTTCGGAGAACTTCAAGCCGTAATCGACTAATTATTGAATGAAATCAACGGTATCGCGGCATATTTTGACGACATAATTATAGCTGCAGAAACCGTGATATAGTTATGGCATCGACTCAATCAAGTGCTTAGCTGATTAAGCACAGTCGTTCTTTGTCTTCAACCGAATAGATGCGTTTTACAAACGAAATCAAGTTCTTAGGCTATATCATTTTATCCAAGGGTCTTAAACCTGATCCAAAATTATGTGCCGCTGTCCATAAAACTCCAGTTCCAACTAATAAAAAAGGAAAAACAGTCATCAATCTTTTGGAGCAGCAACTAACCGCAGCACAAACAAAAGTACTCGCCGAAAGACTCAACTACGCAGTTGCACCTACAAAAATACCTAAAGAGGAGATCATCGCTCAAGTGGAATGTGTCATCCGGAATCTACCCAGCGACGATGCTGAAGAAAAAAGATATGAAACTTGTCGTATCTTACAGACAGCCAAACCACCCTCAAGAAACTTAATGAAGAATAAAGAAAGAGCGTTATTAGAGTTACGTAACAATGAGAAGATAATCATTCTACAAGCGTACAAAAATAACGCGACAGTAATAATGGATAATGACATCTACATCAAGAAAATGGACGCTCTACTAGACCCAGACCATTACACAAAACTAAGCAGAGACCCTATTGCGAAAATTGAACGACGCATTAGAAAGGCGATCAAAGACTCATCTATACTAACAGACGAACAGAAAAGGCTGTTACCATTGGAAAGCCAACGACTGTATGGGCTACCAAAAATTCATAAAACCGGAAACCCTCTAAGATTTATCGTTAGTACCTGTGGATCACCGACTTACGAGTTAGCAATATACTTAGTTAGAAGATTACAGCAGCACACCGGACAGACAACTAGCTACATTAAGAATTCCGAACATTTCGTCGTGATTTTCCAAGGATTTGAGGTAACTACCAGTGACATACTAGTCAGTTTCGACGTAGAATCACTATTTACCAATGTACCCGTGGAAGAAACATTAGAAATCATTAGACAACAACTAGTGCCACGAAGTTTACAAGAAGATTTCATCGACTTGGCCAGA
Source organism: Aquatica leii (assembly GCA_035610365.1). Classification (NCBI taxonomy): domain Eukaryota; kingdom Metazoa; phylum Arthropoda; class Insecta; order Coleoptera; family Lampyridae; genus Aquatica; species Aquatica leii. Next base: position 32,009,245 of record CM069434.1, read on the forward strand.
CTCTGTTTAACGTCAACCTACTTCCTGTGGAATGGTGAGTTATATGAACAAAGGACGGCGCAAGTATGGAATCACCACTGTCACCAGTAATAGCCAACATCTTCATGGAAGCTTTTGAACAAGAAACTCAAACGACAGGAAAACAAAATGCTGGTTCAGATACGTGGACGACACTTTCGTCGTATGGCCTCACAGACGGAAAGAATTACAAAGTTTTCTTCAACACATCAATGAACACTACAACAGTATCATATTCACCATGGAGATCGAAAAGAACAGAACGCTGCTTTTTTCTAGTAACACGCACGGACAACAATACACACATGACCGGTATCTACAAGCATCCTCTCATCACCATCCACAACAGAAGAGATCCCTCATCAACACACTTCTAAGAATAGCAGAGAAAATTAGTGATGAAGAACACAAGCTGGAGGAAATCAAACACATCAAGGACGCTCTTATAAAAAAATGACTACAACAAAAAATTAATAAGACCATAGAAGAAAAAAGAGAAGCAAGTTGAAGTTGCTGCGGAGACACCGTCAGAAACATATGCTTACTTACCTTACGTTACCGGAGTCACTGAAAAACTAAAGAGGGCTCTAGGAAAGAAGAACATCACTACACGTCATAACACATTAAAGAAAATAGATCAGCTCATACCACCTAACAAAGATCAACTACCGAGATTACAAGTCAAGAGTAAGTATATACAAATTAAAGTGTATGTGCGGTAAGTGTTACATCGGCCAAACAGAAAGGAGCAATCACTACAGGGTTAAAGAACATAAACGAGACGCTCAACTCAGACGCACGGACAAATCTGCAGTAGCGGAACATGAGAATGAAGATCACCGGATTGATTACGGGAACGTAAAGGTTTTAGCACTATCACCAGCGAATAATAATGACTGGAAATAATGAAAAATCCTTCAACTTCAACCGTGAGGATGGATACAGATTAAGCGACACATGGAGATCTACGCTGCGTGAAGAGCATGCAAGAAATCACCAGACGTCTATCAACTCAACTCAACAAACCAGAACAGACACGGATCAGCGAAGCGGAACCCAAAGACGGTATATAACGAGGAGCTCAAGACGATAACATCAGTCTTTAGAAATCTTCTGAAGAAGCTGACAGCATGATCAGCGAAACGAAAAGTAAAAGTTTTGTGATGCGGCAACACCTGAAAAACAGTGCTACAATAATAAAAAAGAATTACAGGCGTTCTTGGAATTGCTAAATTTTTTTCATACGTTCTTACCGAACAAAGCAACCGTGGCCAAACCGTTACACCGTTTACATAAAAAACAAAATTGATAGAATTTGACAGTAAAACATCAAAATACCTCTGAGTCCTGCAAATGTATTACAAGTATTACAAGTCCTCAATGAGTTTCAGCAACAGTTTTAGCACCTAAAAGTGTTCCGTTACCACCGCTGTCAAGCCAAACGTCATCATCATCAAGCTCGCCCAAATCAAGGACACAAGGTCCTCTTCGAACGTTACCTGATCGAACGGCTAAAAAAAGTCCGGTTCTTGTCTTTCGACAATTTCCTTGATGAAGCCAACGATAACCCAACGTACTCTCCCAGCAAATAACGCTGCGTTTCCCGTTGGGTGGAGGATTATCATATCTGCGAGCTGGACAACTTATTTGCCACCGCACACCTCAAGAACAAAAATGCTACTAATTGCTCGGATGCAACAATTGGAGCAATGAGAATCCTCACAATTTGCGGAAAGTACACATTCAATACCTCAAAAAACTTAATTTTTAGGGGGGAATATTGGGAAATGCTATAATTGGCCCTGTCTTCATAGTTAGAAATTTGACTGGTGTACTTTATGTTGAATTGTTCGAAAATGTCGCCAAACCGCTAATTATAATAAAACTTGGAAAATCAAAAGAGCTTTAGATGGAAATATTCATTTAAATAAGGCGTTACTTCATTTCCAACAAGATGGAGCTTTTTCTCATTACGTATGACCACTTAGACAATGGTTAAATGAGAATTATCCAGATCGGTGGATTGGCTGAAGAGGTACATTGAATAGCCTCCCAGATCACCGGATGCAACAACATTGCACTTCTTTCTGTAGGGTTATTTAAAGTCGGTCGCTTTTAATACTCGATTGAAGAGCTGCGGCATAGAATTACTGAAGAAAAATAAATAGATTTATCATTTATTAATTTTTTCTTTGTCAAAAATATGTCGAAATTGTAATCCAAGCATACCGCTGAATATCTTATTAAATTCAAAAAATTACGTAAGGTCGTGCTTTTTTAAAAAAAAGGAGTAGTTACTGGGGGTCAGCGGCTTGATTTTACAAATGTCGTTTGAACGTCAATATCCGTCCCAATATTAAAATTGACCGGTTTCAGAAATTTCTTATTTTCACATTGAACTTAACTTCGACAATTTTTAAATAAACAACAAAATTTTCATTTTAAGCTTTTTTAATAAACTCTAACTGAAAAAAAAATACATAAAACACATTATGATGCTAGGCTATTAAACTAATACCGTCCTTACGTTAATTAAATTTCTAAGAACCATAAGAATAACTTAATTGAAACAGTGAAATAAATAAACCAGTGACACGACAGTGATTTATGCTTAGTTTTTATTGTCAACAATTATTTACGCGCTCTTCTGTTAACCATATTAAGAATCGTTTGATTAACCGTTGTGAAACGTTACAAAATTTGCAAAAAATGAACATTAAATTAGTTAAAAATTATAAAGTTTAATTTAATTATTATTTTATTCTAGTATTAATTTTCAATAAACGATATTAACATATTAATGTTTTTTATAATTAACGTGTGAATAAGGAAACACTTTGCTCTAATTTAAATATTTTTAAAACAACTTTTTTTAATTCAACTTTAGCTATTAGTGCGTTGCCTTTATGTATGCAGCAAACTGTAAAGTTCATAAACTGTGTATTAAATAACAAAATATGTTTTTGTTGAGATGTATGCGGTTGTAGTGATCATAGTACAAGATTCTGACGATAAAAAATAATAAATGTTTTTAATTTGTTTATCTAGAAAAATGAGTATTCGTTTTTACGCCTAAAAAGTATTGTTAATGAACAGTAAGATAACGTGCACTATAATTTAAAATAAAGTGTAGTGATAAGACGATTAACGATAATGAAAAAATATAAAATTTAAGATAGATTCGCTTTAATAGTACCTTATAATATGATTGTAGTTATTGTTTGACATTTTTTGCTAATAAAAATGTTTTTAACAATATTCACTATAACTAGTAGTGTGGCCATTTCGACATGGATTCTATTCTGTTGTGTATTTTATCTATGGCACTACATCATTGAAGTGGTTTTGGGTAAGTGTGACTTGCGTAATGCAAAAAAAATAAAAATTTGTGTATTAATCACTCGCTAATGCTATGTTTGTTCCTTATTTATAATACGCTTTTTGAGTAAAAATAAACACTAAACCGTTAAACTTGTTTTGCAGATCTTCCTATAGTTGGTCAGTCGCCATGTTCAGCTCACGCGGGTCTAAAATTATTAATTCAAAGAATAATTCAAGAAGCGATCGGCTTATCATCGATGAAAAAGGTTTCAGATCGTCATGACAATGAAACTGAAATCAACGATCGCACGTATGAAGATCTTTTGGCAACTGCTATTATTAATAAGGTAAATATTTTTTGTACACAAAAATTAGGTATAGTATTGATAATCTTTGAACAAAAGCTAATTTTTACAGACTTGTCTCCATGAGCTGCCAGTTATATATGTGGCACAGATGCAACACTTAAAAAAACACAGGTTTTATTAAAATTTGTCAAACATATTGTATTTATAAATAATAAACTAAGTGTATAGAGTTATTCTTCATTTAAAGTTATCTCGAGATTAATAGCTATATATCAAGTCATTAAAGATAACCGTTATCTTAAACACTTATATTTTTGAATAGGTAGTAGAAAATTACCAAGAAGAAATACCATCATCATCAGCAAACAGCATCTCAAGCAAACTTTCATTTTCGTCTACACCTAACAACAAAGAATATTTTTTTGGCGAAGAAACATTGGATTCAAAGTGGAAAAAATCAAACAATAGCGCAGGAGACCTTGATACCGCTTCCGTATCCAGTATAGAAGAATGGGTGCGGAGTGATTCAAGCAACGGATCAACAAAATACGTCGATCATAATTCCTACACCGTATAAAATTATCATTTTTATTCAAACAGCGTTACTACATAACATATTGCAGATAAAACAAGGAACAAAAAATGCTTCGTCATCGGATGAAGAAGAAGTTGTACATATTAAACACAAAAAATCAAATTGGAAAGAAAATTGGACTTTGCAAAAACGTCACTTGACTGGATCTTCTACGTCAACTCCAGTCCCGATGTTAGTCCCTAATCCTATCTCGGAAGCAAAAGTTTTAATTGGTGATAGAGAAGCAGATGATACGTCAGATTTATCAGACATCGGATCCGATTACGAAGATACTGGAAAAGCGATTGGAATAGAAAGTTTATTGGTAGATTCAAAAACTATAATTGGTGGGAAAAATCCAATTGCAAGCATAAACAATGAAATACAATCAGATGGTAGTACTGATGCGTCTAATCTTGCAGAAGAAAAAGATCTAATTTTTGAGCAACTTCGGATAAGTCCCGAGGAAGTATCGCAAAGTGTACATACTAAAGTTACTTCATTATTAGGTTAGTAAAACTAAACTAAATATACAAACATTAAAGATTCCTTTATCAGAAAACGCGGAACTATCATCGTTTGATAGCCACGTTGAACAAGATTCGGAGTATACAGAAAAATATGCTACTTTACCAAGAACTATAGTCAAAGATTTTACGTTATACGCTAGGTATAAATTAAATTAGTACTATTTTTTTGTTTAATTTTATGTTTTAGTGACGTGTCAAATTTAACAGAATCATCTAGTCAACTAACAAACGGTAATCATAAAACTCAAAACGGGGTGATAAATTCACCCGATGAGGAAAAAGCACAACTGAAAGAATGTGAAGTAACAGAAGAAATTGAGTTTCAAGGTATTACTTTGATTAAAAAAAAAACAAATTTTAGGAAATATCTGATTGCAGGTACTTACAGCGTACGTGAAAAACAAAAATGGGAAAACGCTGTAGAAATGAAGAATAATCCTTACACTGAAGAAAACATAAATAAAAGGCTAACTAAATCATCATTTACTGATGTATCATCACTGTAAGTATTTTTTTGCATATTTCAACAAATTACACAAATTTTGTCTAGTTAACAACAAGTGTTTTTTGAATAGCTCCAAAATAAGTTTTATCTTTGTTATTAATTTTGTCTCATTTTGTGTGGAATACAAGCTTCCGCTTGCATTCTTTAGAGATTGTCTATCTGAATTCTACTATGGTTTTTATGTTTTTTTTGCATTATACGCCGTAAATAACGTAAGGTTTCAATTCTAGTTTGACTTTTAGTACACTCAAAGTTTAAAAAAATAAGACAATGTTTTCTTAACATTATAAAATACGTGATAACGACGTAACAAAAGACGCAACAGATACATTATCATAACGCATACGTTTTCCGTTCGTCCTTCTAAAATGGCAGTGACTTATCTTCCTAGAATGTTAAAAACGTTCATGTTTACTAATTAACTAGGCATCGTTCCACTTCAACAAACGTGTGTCACTATAGTCGTAATTATGAGAGGTGTCTTACGACTCATACTTGACCGAATAGAAAATTAATAAAATATAGTATAGTTATTTCACTTATTTTTTGCAGTTAAAGAAAGAAAGCTAATCTTTAGAAAGTCTGTAATGTTAATCTTTACAACGTAGGTTATTTATAACGCCATCGTACGCCGATAACTTAATCAACGTTCTGTCAGTTTAATTCACATTGAATTAAATTAACTGGTGATATTATGTGTTATAATTGTCCATAATCATAAGTAAATTTTAAATATTAAATTATTTTTTTTGTTATTCCGTAATACAAATAGTAGTATAATTATCTAAATTTCAATCCTAGCTTTAGATTTAAAAAGTACACATGATAGGACCGCAGTACATTAATTTCAGATTATCCATTCATTTGCCGTTCATTGGGTCAAATCACATAATTGTAACCTACAAAGTATATAAAAGTTCCGATATTTTTATTAGAACAATTATTGTTTTAAAATACCTTTTTGTAATACTAAACATAACTCGTATTGTGCCATTCTTATGGACGTTGCGACATTCTTCGTTCAATTCTGATCGAAAATTTTAATGGTTCGGACTTGATCTAAAAATAAGTGTTAGTTTCGATACCTGTTGGTAGAGATGGCTGCGATTAAAAATTTTAAAAGAATTTCGATACTTCTGTTTTGTTAACAATTTTTTTTTACTGTAAAGTTTATTTTTACGAAAAACACATTCGGTAATTTTGTAAAACAAACTTTTCGCTCTAATGTAATTTCAATAACAACCATCATCTGTTAAACTCTGATATTTATGTATCTAGTTTGACTTTCTTGTTTCATTTTTGTATAACCTTTGCTTGTTTCGTGATTTTTGTGTACCTACTTTTAATTAGTTCCTGTAGTTCTGTGTTTTTTACGTTCTTTGTTAATGTTTTGTTTACTCATTTTGGCTTTTACATTTAATGAATGTGCCGATGCTGATGTACGGTTTCTGTAATGGAAAAACTAACGCGGCCGTAAACGAGTATGGCATACGTTTTCCAAACCGAAGACTACCTAGAGAAAATACATCAAATACTTTGAGAAACTAGTTCGTTAATAAAGAGAAACGCTAATGCTAGTCGACCAAAACAAAAGCGTGCAATACAACTAGAAGAACAAATTCTAGACGCTACACATAAAGATCCTTCGCTTAGTACCCGACAGTTAGCTTCAACATTAAATATCCCCAGTAACAAGGCCGTTCACTTGGTTCTACAAGAAAACCTGCTTCATCCATATTACGTTTCTAAAGTTTAGTTATAATAACGACAACATATTATCATTAAATTTTTGTAACACAATCTTAAATTCCATTAAAGAAGATGATGACTTTCTTCGTTGTATTCTTTGGAGCAATGAATCTATGTTTACCAAAGATGGTGTATTTAATACTCATATCTTCACCATTGGGTAGATGAAAATCCGCATGAATTTATAGAATATGGTCACCAAAGATGGTTTTCCATTAACGTTTGGTTAGGCATAATAAATCACAGGGTCAAGTTATCTACCAAATCATCTTAATGCCAATAAATACATTAATGTATTGGAACAAGTAATTGACGAAATGACGTTCAACATACGCCATAACATGATTTACATGCACAATGGAGCTTCTCCTTACGCTGCTCGTAATGAAAGAATGGTTGGATAAACACTTCCCGAATAGATGGATTGGTCGCGGTGGTTCCATCCTATGGCCTGCGAGATCTCTCGATATAAAACCTTTAGACATTTTTGCTTGGAGTTTCATTTAAGAGAGAGTGTATGCAACGCCTCCTCAAACCGCTGACCCAGTTACAAAAATAATTAACGCAGCGGTACCTACCTCGACGGTTGCCACTATGCGTAGAAACTGATGGATTTCGATTCGAACAATTTTGTAGCGGTTAGTGTCATTGACTATTAGATAAAATTAAAAAAAGTGACTTCACATTCATTTTGGTAATTTTTCCTACATAGAATATGTAAAAAATCTTACTAAAACAAATTTTCCTTCAGTTAAATTTTCTTTTAAGTCGCTTTTATTTTCAGAATGATTGTCTTCTTCTGGTTCCCATGTCTATGTTTCTGATAAAACTTCACCATCTGCGCTCGTGTCACTGTTTTCTTTTCTGTTTCTGAAACTTCTTCTTTGTTACTGTCTTGACTTCATCTCTCAAAAATTTTCGGTTGTTAATAACAACCTTATTTTTTCGTCTTCCAATATATATTTTTCTGGTGTATCAGTTATAATTCTACTTCTTCTCCTTTTTCTGCTTTACTGCATTTGATTTCTAGGTCGTGCTTTTGGAAATACTCTAATTATTTCAGAGGATCACCGATTGGAGGCGTTTTTTCTTTTTTAGATTGTTCGGATATTTCAGAATTTCCAAAATCTGTCCCTCTTTCCATTGAGCCAGATGGCTCTAGTACTTCAGAATATTTCGTGAAGCTATTAGGACCAACTTCCATTTCAGCTGGTACACATTGCATTCCAGAAGGCCCTAGTGATTCTATCCTATTTTTAGCTGTTTTGATCTGTAAAAATGCCACTGTCAAAGGGAACAATACCAACTTTTTCAAACTCCGCCATAATGTTCTTCGATGTAAAAGCTTTTTCCAAGATTTCGGTAATTCTTCCTGTAAATTGTCAGTGGGACGCCAGTATTATTCAGCATCCATTTGTCACAAACTGCATTGTAAGAAGCCTGAAATAAACCAAAGACTAAAATGTCTAAAGGCTGAAGCTTAATACTGCAATGTGGTGGGATTGTCAAAATTTGCACTCCGCATTCTCTGGCTCTCGTAACTACTTGGACAGAAATGTGACTCTCATAGTTGTCGTATACGACTAAAGTAGGGTTTTCTTTTGTAGAATACGTATGGTTTATAAAGTGTTCCAGAATTTTAACAAAATTATTTGAGCACATCCATCCACTTCGAGCCGCAAGCCTTAGCGTTGTGTGTTGTGTTTTGAAATTTTTCCGGAGAAAAATTATTGCGGGAAGCAAAAATGTCTCTGCTGCTAATATTATGGCACACATAGTTACAAGGTTTCTCCTCTCAGCACTCGCACAGCGGTTTACTTGTTTTATTTTTGTTTTTAAGCCTGTACTGTTGTGATTCTAGTTTCAGGTTAAATGTTCTTGAACCATCCACCAAACAAGGAAACAGCTCGAGTATTTTTCTTAAATTTTCAAAAAACATGTTTGCGTTATGTTTATTGAAGGTTGTGAGCCTTGATAGGCTGCACACCTTTGTTTTTCATCCAGGTTTCTTTTTGTAAATGCCCTTCTTCAGTCCTCTCCGGCTCTTTTATTCCTTTTCGATGACTGCCATATTGAATGCGTTTCTAGACGCCCACTCGTAAGCTAATTAACATAAACTAACGATAGGCAAGACTGAATTTTTAGAAGTGATACAAAGTGAGACAGTCTCACCTTGTACCTGTTTGTCTCAGTTAGTACTTTACCACCACTGAATTTGAAAAAAATTTACTCGAAAATAAATTGGTATGGTGTGAAACAGGTTTTATAGAGGTTATGTTAAATCATTATAATATTTGCCTACATACTTGAAAAACAAAGAACAACATTCAAAAACATATTATACCAATAGTAAAACTTGATAATATGTAACTTTTGTTACCAGGGTTTTTTTGCAACGTAAATTGCTAGCGACTAACTTAGTTGAATTCGTAGATTTGGGTCTGAAGCTTTGTGGTGCTAAATTATAAAACAAGTTAAAAAAAACGCCAAAAGGATTAGAAACTAGAATGATAGATACCGTTTAATTGTATTCAACATTGAAATAGAATAAATGACAAAACACTGGTTATAACAACAAATATATTTATTTTCCAGTAATGATCCAATAATGCGAGAAGAAGAGGTTAAAAGTTAAGTAAATTACGTTATCAAAGCAGAATTAGGTACATAAATAGTAGAAAAAAATAATTCTATAAATATCACAGTTATAACGTTGATACAAGTCTTGGAGATTTAGCAACCCTCCGCACATAAAGTTATCGAAATACATCCATCAGAACAAAATCAACTAATACGTATATTTGGAATTAATGTTTGATTTAATGTGAAACTAGTAACTTCACACCCCTTGCAAATCTTATTGCACGTAAATTGATACCGTGGGAACAAAAAAATCAACATGCCTTAATTGTGATATGTCGTACGTATTTCATGTTCAACAAAGTTAGAAATTACTGACAAGTAAAAGAAAAAAGAAAACTTACGGTCATCCATGCGAATAGCTATCGGCACCCTCTAACCATCCCCTAAAATCGATAAGAAAATAAAGTTAAATTAAATTATTAAACTGCTTATCAACAAACACTAAATCCTAGTTAAATGGGCCAAGCATCCAAGTGGTTTTTACTATTCTTAATGCAGGTGTGCATTCAAGGTTCTTTGAACATCACACGAATTACAAATATGACCAATTCTTACACATTGTCTAAGAACTGGCTTAATTAATCGCGAACCTCTTTTTGCACGTGCTGTAATTATAGCCTCCAGAGGAAGGTAATGGATTAATCATGAACCCTTTCAAATTGGCACAACACGTGGCGGTATCGTAAATCGCTATGACAATTACGGGAAATCAACGTACATCGTAAAATAAGAGTTCAGCTTACCTCAGAAAAACTTACACAAAACCAGCGATAATAATAAAGCCATTTATATCACAGATGCTTATGAAATTTTAGAAGTAAAAACTCCAGTGGGCGCTTACGTTAAAACATACATGTAAAGTGTACCACAGTCACTGAAAAAATAGTTTCAATTTGACATTTATCGCCGCCCTCGCAACGAAAAGTGGGCGTTCCGAGAATAAATTTTATACAGGGGACAAACCTTATACTAAAACATTTTTAACATAACACATTCTTATCAAAAATATGAGACTATTTTCTATTGGTATTAAATAATTCCAATATAATTTTGAAACAAAACAATCGTTGAATGATAGAAACATCTGACAGTATACACAGCTGATATATGGCGGCAAATTCAAAAATTAAAACCACTGTCTCACCTAGTACAATATGTCTCAATTAGTACTATCCTCTTCTATTATTCTGGCTATAAATAAATTGAAGAACAAATCATATCGTAATGTGTAGAATTTAAAACGCGCTACCAATGACGAGTAAAATGTTTTTGGAGATTGAAATAAAAAAATAGCAAATAGTCGTATGCTAGTTTACAGTGCTACCAAATGTATGTTTTTTTAAGTAGTTCCTGAAGACATACCAAGCATAATACAACTATTAAATATTGGGATTTTCGATTCAGAATTGAACGAAGAATGTAGCAGCGAGTAGCTTTATCGTCAATTTGCACCCTGTATAACAATCGTATTTGAATATTTGTAGTTATGTATGGATCATAGTAATCTTTTTCAAAAACATTTTCAATTACGCTGCATTTCTGGTTATAGCAAAACTCAACATCAATATCTTTATTTTAAATGGAATACTGTGTATAGTTCTAAAAGAATTCTTAGATTCGACACCTAATTTAGCATATAAGCATTAATTGTATTTTTATATATAAAATCCAAAAAACGCAACTTTTGGTATAATCAAAAACGTAGTATACTTCAGAATATTTTAGAATTAGAAATGACTGCGAGTTATACATAACCAAAACATAACTATAAATTTTAAAAACTCAGGTACGATTAGTTTTCTCATAAACGCCTCATCAACCACTTCGTTTGGGATACGATCTACAGCAGTGTGTGTGTGTGCTCGGTGTTACGCAAAAATAGAAAATGAAATTTCTTTTTTTTTTAAATAATATTAAAATATTTGAAAATAATGTATGCGTAATGTATAATATAGGAGCCGATTTGAATGGTGGTTAAGATTTTGCAGTGGTCAAAATTCAGTTTGGGAAAAAAATCGTAGTTTCGCTTTGCTTCGTCACGTTTTATGCGAAATTATTTCAGCGACAAATTAGTAGCGTTGTGTTGTGTAATAGCTAAGTTATAGTCAAATCCACTTTAAACATTTTAGATAAACGCAATCTACTTGGTATTATTTTTGAATTTGTATCTTATCTAACGTAATGAGTGAGACAATATAATAGGAATTTGCGATAAAATTTATTGGAGCAAATATTTAACTAGAATTTATTATAGTATTTACAATTTATGTATAATGTCATATAACAATGCAAGAAGGTAAAATGCCCGAAAGGAATTTACATGAAGTATTAAAAGAAGATTTTAAAAAAAACAAAAACATTCGGCAAGTACCTATGATCACAAACATTTTTACGCGTACTATAAAACGAAAATTTCATTGCTTTTATTTATAGTTTCGGAAGAGATTACTACATCAAACAAGCTGCAAGAGCTGCCGGTGCACGAAAACTCAAAGAGGAAAATGGAGACGAAACGGTAAGTCTAGAAAATAATCTAAAATAGTTGGAACAAGAATTCGTTTATTGTAGCTTAGACAGAAAAGTGACCTCGTCACAGAGTTACAGTAGACATTTTGTACAAAACCCTTTATTATATTTTCCCGAATATGCTACTTTGTAGTTATTGTTATTTAGTTATTAAGTATTTAGAAATCAGTCAAAACTATATTATACAAAATTTAGTTTTTTTTTCAAACAAGTTTACTGTATAGAAATTACTTTGGTTATGTATTCCCAATACGTACATGCATATTTTTGTAGGACATAAATTACATAATTAAAATAGTTATGTTACGAGGTTTTATCTGTAAATAAATGGTTTTGTTTATAAAAATTATAAGTGCTTTTAATATAGGTAGCTAATCAAAGTTCAAACAACTTTTATATAACAAAAACTGATAAGAAACTACAGTAAACTCGTTTAATACGAATTTCAAAAAGCTATGACTATGACCAAGCAGCGTCTTATTAATTGATATTATAAAATCGAATAGAAATTAAACATTTTCTGTATAGTAAAACAAGTTCAAAATTTTACAGCTGCTTAATATGTTCGTCTGTTTATGACATTACAAACTAATATTTCCATGGCAAACATTTTATGAATAGTATAAAAGTTTTTAGAACCCTTAATGTTCGTGGTGCTTATGCTATTTTTTACACGATAGAAACATTTTATTACAGATTTTAATAAACGCCAAAACTACGTTTTTATTTATTTTTCTAGATTTTTTTATTTTTTTTTATAGCTGGCTTTCCAAGCGTTGTTACGTTTTGAAACGGTAAATAAATCACTTACCGACGTGTTACGCCTAACAACTAGTAAATCAAACTTGCCGTCTTAAAAACAAGCGTAGTAACTAGAATAAAATGATCTAGTAGTGCAAAAACGTTTTTGAACGAATGCATAGCGACTATATAACAATATTTCTCTAGTATTCATTACCAAAATATTTATATTTTTGACTTGACTGGAATTTACGGTATTCGATATCCTGTCCGTAAAATTCTTTGAAAACAATTATTCGAAAAACAATTTTTCGAATGAGCAATTATTCGAATAAACAATTCTCCGAAAAGCCATATTTCGAAATGCATTTGTTCAAACACACAAATGTTCGAACTAAAATTATTCGAAATTCATACACAGGATTTAAATATAAAATAGATCAGTAAATAAAATAACAAATACATTTAAAACATATATTCATTTAAAGCATGTAATGTAAAAAAAATTTAGTTTTTTGACATGTGTGGTTCGTTTTTACCGCCACTTTTTTTAATATAACCTAGTATCGAATATTATGAGCGATTCTACGTAGGTACTCTATCAAATCGTTCGCTGGATCGTAATTTAGCACTAAACGCGTAATCCTTTCAGCACAGTCCTTGTATTTTTTTCGACCGCGGGGAGGTTCTTGGCCATTGACGTATTCCTCAATACGAAGTTCATTGATGCTCTGTTTTCTTTTTATGGCAGATATAAAGTTCCATAAATTTGGGCAATTTCCACTAACTTGTTGTTAAAATCCTCTGTGCCAACCTTCCCAGAAATTATTGGTTTTTGGTATGCCTTGCAATGCACCATAGTAACAATTCCAGAGAGAAATAGAAAACCTTGGCGGACGCCGTTGTTGGTGGCGACTTGGTCTACCAATCCAGTTGTCTTCAAAATAATCAAGAACTGCTTGCGCTTCTGGAGGAAACACGTTGTTATCGCATAGGTACTCGAAAGTATCGGTTACCCGATTTATGGGTACAAACGTGATAGCAAATAGCACCCGGAGGGTTAGAGCAAATTCTGAATCATTTTTGTATTTTCGTTGTAATCCACTAGTTTGGATGTGTCGAAATATGCATTGCCCAAAGTGGAAGAAACACCCGCGCTGTACTGTTGGAAAAGCATTTACCATGGCTATTTCAAAATCCAACAGCTTTGGGATTCACTGTAGGTTCGAGAACTTTTATTTCCCTCAGCAGGCGCATATACGTATCTTCTGTTTTATTTGGTAATAGCGCATATAACAACGGCTACGCATTGTTGTCTTGTAGACCGTGTATGGTGTACAGCTGTTAAAAAAGTGACGGAACAGTCTTAAAGGTTTCGTCGGCATACCAATGCCTGGAACGCGACAAAAACTGCATGTTTCTTCTTGTGGTAAAAACAAGCATGCGATCTTCTTCTGAGCCGGAATCAAATCTGAAAAACTGTTCACCGTTCTCAGTTTGTGTATATATTTCTTGAAAAACAATTTCTCTTCGATGTAGTGGTAATGCCGCCCCGGTATTATTTTTGATCCTAACATTTTGTATTGTTCGTTTCATAGTACTAACCGATGGAAATTGAGCTGCTACAGCTGGGCCAACTCCAAGAGATGCACTTGAAACAATATAATGCGGAGCGTCTTGTGTATTTTTAGCATCGTCTCGGATCTTATCTTAACACTTTCAACGCGAGATTCATAACCAACATGGTTATATGTACTTTCGTTAACAATTTCATCGTCAATTGTTATTACGCGACTTTTACACTTGGCAGTTTGAAATTTTTCACATTTCCAATAAAATGTGGCATCGATTTGTTTGTCTTTGACAAAAAAAATGACCACAAACATTCAACTTTTTACTGGTGAAAGAACAAGGTTCAGAGACATCTTTACAGTAGAAAATTGTAGCAAATACTAAAGTTTTGCATGAACACAAAAAAAATGTCTTTAATCGAAAAATGTAAACCAATCAAAGGAGCCAATAAGAAAGGTATTTATAGTAATTATGGGTCATTTACAGGTAGTTTAAAGTAATCCTTAGTCCATAATGCCAAAAATAATTTATGTCTAACGCAAGCAGGATATCAGCTATGTAAATAACTTTAAATTGTTTTTCTCAGAAACTACAAAGATTGAATCCCAGACGGATTACGAAATATAAGTATTAGAAGTTGTTAGTGCGTTTGCACTTGACAAACTTTCTCTAATTTAACAATATATTTTGGTATTTATCTTATCGCTTCGTAATTGTAATTTATAATGTACCCTGCTACAAACACAATACATTTCTTATTATGTTAATTCTTATTTTTTGGAATAATTTCAATTCGAACAATTGTTTATTCGGCAAATTGTCGGTTTGAACAAATGCATTTCAAAACATTACCTTTCGGAGAATTGTTTATTCGAATAATTGCTCATTCAAAAAAAAATTTTTTTGAAGAACTGCTTTCGAAAAATTGTTTTCGAAGAATTTTCCGCGAATCATTCGATATGCCGCCATTGTCATATATTTTTGTTAAACATTTTTGTATTCTTCTTTTATTGCTCGGATTTTTAAATTGTGGCTATTTCTCTGACATAATTTTTTATGAAACTCATTAAAACCTAAAAACATATTTTAAGAAGAGTCATAGTTTTTCATTATTCCTATAAAATATACGTTATTTGAAACATAAAAGTGAATGTAACCCATATTAGAAAATTAATGAGTTAGTCGCAAAACGCAAGTACTCGCGGATGAGGATAATCCCTAGTACAAACATATATAATAAATCGTTTATATATACAAACTTTATTCAAAAAAAATTTTTTTGGTAATAAACGAAAACAATGGTGTATAAAAACATTTATATATAAAATAAAGTGATTCGGCATTTTGAATAACTCCATGTCACTCTTTGATGACATACATCTCTATTGTTTTTCCAATTTTATCGAAAAATAGCCACCTTCAGTTTATGTCACACTTACTGGTAGTTGATCACCTGGTCTCCTCTTATATTTTGATTATTGGCGACTTATCGTTCTCTCAAAATT